>CM071873.1:36574459-36591078 GCA_036759665.1 Gynandropsis gynandra | reverse complement strand
TTCGTCCATCGCCCCGCGTAGGAGGGATTCCGAGGCGGCGAGCAGTAGCTACGGAAATGCTACTACGGCCACCGCCGTCTCCTCCACCACAACCACCAGCATGGCCTACTTGCCTCAAACAGTCGTACTCTGCGAGCTCAGACACGACGCCTTCGAGGCGTCAGCGCCCTTGGGACCTTCCGAAAGCGGGCTAGTCTCAAAATGGAGGCTTAAAGAACGAGTAAGTATTCAACTTTATGGTGAAACTATGGCTGATCGTGGTAGATCGCTTGCCATTGTTTCTATCGTCCCTATTTTTGGTTGCTCTTTGTTGCAGTACTATCACCAATGTGTTGCTTCACACAGGATGAATATGTGCCCTTAAACGATCACATTGTCCATGTAATACCGTAGAATTCGTATGTCAGTCTGCTTTAATGCCTTATTAGCTGGTGTGATATTATGTAACATCTTTATCCTAAGAAGGTTATGTTGATGTTGTAGTTCAGACAGAGACTGATGAGCCATTGTTCTCATCATATGAGTTTTGCATTCATTTGATCGTAAATATCTCTCTAGAATCTATTATGTATCCCCCTAAAGCGAAATTGGGTACTCATGGCTGCGGCTGTTGTCATTGACTCCCATTCTCTTTCTACGCAGATGAAAACAGGATGTGTAGCTTTAGTTCTGTGTTTGAACATTAGTGTTGATCCACCGGATGTTATCAAGATATCTCCATGTGCAAGAATGGAGTGCTGGATAGGTTCCACCTTGGCCATCTCAATTCTGTTGCAATCTGTTTTGCTTTTGTCTTTTCCTCAATGCCTTGTTCCATATCACCCTTTTGTGTTTGACGGCAGATCCATTTTCTATGGCCCCTCCAAAAGCTCTCGAGACAATTGGCAAAAACTTGAGCTCTCAATATGAGAGATGGCAACCGAGGGTGAGATACTTTTTTCTTTCCCTTGATTGTAACTCTATTGAGTTCGTTTTTTCATCTGTATCTGTGAAATCTTGTCAGGCTCGTTATAAGGTTCAATTAGATCCAACTGTAGATGAGGTGAGGAAGCTCTGTTTGACTTGTCGTAAATATGCAAAGACAGAGAGAGTTTTGTTCCACTATAATGGGCATGGTGTGCCAAAGCCTACCGCAAATGGTGAAATCTGGGTGTTTAATAAGGTTTGACATTTTCATATATATATATATATCATCTTTCTGTTCACTTTGCTTGTAACAAAGTTCTGATACTTTTCGTGTTTGAGCAGAGTTACACTCAATATATCCCCTTGCCAATAAGTGAGCTTGATTCCTGGTTAAAAACACCGTCGATCTATGTTTTTGACTGCTCTGCTGCCGGGATGATTGTAAAGGCCTTTGCCGAGGTAAAATGTCCTCACTTTTCTCATACTATATGGTCAGTTATGGAGTTTGGGGCTTTGATTTGACAGTATCAGTTTAGCCTCTGTGTTTTATAAGATGATGTGTGATATTATTTTCTTATGTGGGAGCTTCATGAGTGGGGTTCTTCTGGCTCTTCTGGCTCCTCAAGGGACTGCATTTTGCTTGCTGCTTGTGAAGCACATGAGACACTTCCTCAGAGTGTTGAATTTCCAGCTGATGTGTTTACTTCTTGCCTGACGACACCTATCAAAATGGCGTTAAAATGGTAAGCCTCTTTTATCTCTGATTTCATCTGAATGTTTGTCTAAATGTCCCATTTTTTTTAAAAGTCACTGCATTCTGATTGTAAGTTAATTCTATCATGATTTAAGGTAGTTTTGTTAGCATGATCCTGCTGGTTTCCAGGGATAAGACAAAACATAGTGATTATATTATGCTGTTTGTACGTTTTTATCGATTAGGATATTCTGAAAATAGCGTTTCGATCAGACCTTACAGCATTACTTGTTTACATGGGTACATATGGTTTGCCTGGATTTTTAAGTCTTTGCATGGAGAATGATGCTGAATGATCTGATGAATAAAAAATTCTGTTTAGTAGCCTGTACCTCTTATCAGTGTTACAGATTCTATATTTTGACAATTTCTGAGCTTTTGCTCTAGGCCTGTCTCTGTAATTTTACGTCTTACTTTTTCTTATGTTGATTTTTTTATTTAGCCCCATAAGGGGCCGCTGTTTTCTGGCTTTCAGAGTTCATAGGACTGGGTTTTCCGCAGGTTCTGCAGGCGTTCTCTTTTGAAAGAAATCATGGATGAGTCACTTATTGACAGAATTCCTGGCCGCCAAAATGACCGTAAAACACTGCTAGGAGAGTTGAACTGGATTTTCACTGCAGTTACGGATACTATTGCTTGGAATGTTCTTCCCCATGGTATTTCTTAAAATTTGCTGTTAATGTGTAAAGGTTTTACCTCTTTAGTTCAAAGTCTTGACTGTCTTTCTCCATTAGATCATGAATGCTAGTTTTACACTGCAGATCTTTTCCAGAGATTATTCAGACAGGACTTGTTGGTTGCTAGTCTTTTCCGGAATTTCTTACTTGCGGAGAGGATCATGCGGTCTGCAAATTGTTCTCCAATATCTCACCCTATGCTGCCACCTACGCATCAACATCATATGTGGTACTGAACAAGATGCTTATTTTGCAGCTAGATAGAATGCCTACATGTAGGTTTCGTCCTCAGCTAGTTGCTTCTTGTTTGTCAGGGATGCATGGGACATGGCTGCTGAAATCTGCCTTTCACAGCTTCCTCACTTAGTTCAGGACCCAAATGCTGAGTTCCAGGTTTGTGTAATCTCGATCATTCCTATTTAACGGTATACCATTTATGCTTGTATTGTTGATAGTACGTTTTCCTTTTCTGTTTTTAGCCGAGCTCATTTTTTACTGAGCAACTAACAGCTTTTGAAGTGTGGCTTGACCATGGATCGGAACATAAGAAGCCACCAGAGCAGTTACCAATCGTTCTTCAGGTGCAGCCTGAGCTCTATATGTTTCCATTTTTATTTATTTCAGGGAGTTTTTAGTTTTTTCCATTAATTCATTTTCAATCATGATATCGGTTTTAATTATATTACAGTATTACTTTTCCATATGTTCTGGAAAAGAGAGCATAATCATGTTAGTTCATTCAACTATGTTTTTATATGGAAATGACCCAAGGAAAAGTTATTGGCTCCATAGGGTTGTTCCGTCTTGTATGTATATGCAGATAACATTTGAGCTTATTTACCGAGTTTAATTTTGTTTGCTTCAGGTCTTACTTAGTCAATGCCATCGGTTTCGTGCTCTTGTGCTTCTTGGAAGATTTCTTGATATGGGTCCATGGGCTGTAGATCTGGTATACATTTATGAGTTGAACTCCCACTTATTCCCTCTGGTTCATACAATCCTTTCCTTGTTCTCGTGTATACACCTCCTCACATATTGAGTGAATATTGTCCTTCTAGGCATTATCTGTTGGAATATTCCCTTATGTTCTGAAGCTTTTGCCAACAACTACAAATGAGCTGCGGCAGATTCTTGTTTTCATTTGGACAAAGATTCTTGCACTCGATAAGGTACATATTTGGGGACTCAAGAGCTATTTATTGGAACACACTGGCTGATTGCAAAATGTCTGCTGTTAGGTTCAGCTTCATCTTTACTGGTGAAACTATTGTGTAGTTTTATGAAATCTCCCTTAGATTAACACAAGGGCGATGCATTTACCAGTCAATACTTCGCATGTATGTTGTATCCTGTTCACCATCGCCGAACAGATAGTTGATTATGTTTGTAATACTTGCCTTACACCTGTTTTTTTTTACCTTTTTTCAATCTATTCTTCATATTATTTCAATACTCTCAGCACCGATAACTGAGAGTTTTCTCTTTGTTTCAGTCATGTCAGGTTGATCTTGTTAAGGATGGTGGTCATGCATATTTCATCAGATTTTTAGATAGCTCAGGTGCATTTCCAGAACAACGAGCTATGGCAGCGTTTGTTTTGGCTGTCATTGTGGATGGCCACAGACGAGGCCAAGAAGCATGTCTTGAAGCTAATTTAATCAGTGTGTGTCTGGGGCACCTTGAAGCACCCCGACCAAATGATCCACCACCAGAACCTTTGTTTTTACAGTGGCTTTGTCTTTGTCTTGGAAAGTTGTGGGAAGATTTTGCAGAGGCCCAGATAACAGGTCGGGAGGCCAGTGCTTTTGCTAGATTGATTCCTTTACTCTCTGAACCGCAACCAGAGGTGCAACTTTACGTCATGCTTAACTATCTTGTAAGATTTTCTGTAATTTACTTTCGGATAATAGTCTAACTGCAAACATCATTGTTGTGCAGGTTAGGGCTGCTGCAGTTTTTGCCCTGGGTACCTTGCTTGACATTGGATTTGATTCTGGTAAAAGTGTTGGAGACGATGAATTTGATGATGACGAAAGGATTAGAGCAGAAGATACTATTATCAAAAGTCTATTAAGTGTAGTTTCTGATGGTAGTCCACTTGTCAGGGCAGAGGTTGCTGTAGGTATGGAAAGCATTTATCACTTTAGCATTCATGATTTTGGTGGATCCCTTCATTCATAATGTCATCTAACTTCAAAGAAATATTTTTATGATCTGGTTAAAGTTTTTCCACTTTAGGTATATAGCTATATTCTATAGGTTGATGTGTAGCCATTGATGTTTCGTCTTTCATGGTCTAATTTATATAGAAATAAATAGAACTTACTACAGTGTTAATCAACTTATATTAACATCCTTGAAACATTATCGTCCCTAGTCTAAAGGCTTTGTACTTGTTAAAGGCTCTTTTTTTTATGCAAAGTGATCATCTTGTTTATTTCGCATATACTTGTATCGAAGCTAAGCCTGATTATTGACAAATTATTCTATTCATTATGTTTTAAAAGTCTATGTGGTGTTTTGATTTCAGCTCTTGCTCGCTTTGCGTTTGGCCACAAGCAGCACCTTAAGTCAGTTGCAGCTTCATACTGGAAGCCTCAGTCAAATTCTTTGCTGAGTTCATTCCCTTCATTGGCCAAGATTCACGATACTGGGAGTGCGACAATTGTTTCTTCACACATGGGTCCTCTGACAAGAGCTAGCACTGAGAGCCAACCAGTACTTCGTGAGTCACGGGTCTCATCAAGCAGTCCCCATGGTTCTTCCGGGCTCATGCATGGATCTCCATTATCTGATGATTCCTCACAACATTCTGATACTGGAATTATTCATGAGGGTGTCAGCAATGGAGTTGTCCATCCGCCTAGACCATTGGATAATGCTGTTTATTCGCAGTGTGTTTTAGCTATGTTTACATTAGCCAAAGACCCATCTCCACGTATTGCAAGCCTTGCACGGCGTGTTTTGTCCATTATCGGGATTGAACAAGTTGTCACTAAACCGTCAAAGCCCAGTGGGCGACCAGGTGAAGCTGCAACAACATCTCACACCCCTCTTTCTGGCCTAGCTCGTTCATCCTCATGGTTTGATATGCATTCAGGTAGCTGTTTAAGGAGGTTCTTTCAATCACCATTTGATTCCAAGAGCAGTTGCTTTACACTGTCTATCATTGTCGATTGCTAGGTTTTGATCTTGAACTATTTTGACAGGTCACCTGCCCTTAACGTTTAGGACCCCACCAGTGAGCCCTCCTAGGACAAGCTACTTAGCAGGATTAAGGAGAGTTTGCTCACTAGAGTTCAGGCCGCATCTCATGGGTTCTCCAGATTCAGGATTGGCTGATCCGCTTTTAGGAGCCAATGGATCTGAAAGAAGTTTGCTTCCACAATCAACTATCTATAATTGGAGTTGTGGTCACTTCTCTAAACCGCTTCTTGGTGGAGCAGATGACAGTGATGAGATAGTAGCGAGAAGAGAAGAGAAGGAAAGATTTGCTCTTGAGCATATTGCAAAATGCCAGCATTCTTGTAAGGCCTTTTCTTTTCTTGTATGTCTTTGGTCATTCTTTTGTACTCTAGTAACCTTTTTTCCCCTTGACCAGCTATTAGCAAACTCAACAACAATCCTATAGCTAACTGGGATACTAAGTTTGAAATGGGAACTAAGACATCCCTTCTTCATCCATTTTCTCCAATCGTAATTGCGGCCGATGAAAATGAACGGATCAGGTATGCACCTACACTTTTTATGTTGCCCTTCTTTTAGGCTAAATAAGATGTTTCATATATCATGCAGCATTTATAAAGATACACATACTCTCACTCTTTATTTTTCTCGAAACCATGACTGGTTGGATGAGATGTCTCTATCTAATGTCATCATTCAGAGAAGTGCTTAGCTTCGAAGTATTCTTTAAGTTGAGGCGGTGTTAACATCTCGTGAAACATCATCCCAGCGTGATATTTTTGTTGTCTGAATACTTCCGCTGGACTAATCATTTCACGGTCTTTCCTCTCAGGGTGTGGAATTACGAGGAAGCAACTCTTCTCAATGGTTTTGACAATCATGATTTTCCTGATAAAGGAATTTCAAAGCTGTGCCTTGTCAATGAGCTTGATGACTGCCTGCTGCTTGTAGCTTCATGTAATACAAAATTGTCACGAAGCGTGTTCTTTGTCATTGGGAAATTTTTTGTTATAGCTGTCAAATCCTTCTATTTAATCTTACATGTGCTTTTGAAATTGCACGTAGGTGATGGAAGTGTTCGGATATGGAGAGATTACACGACAAAGGGTAAACAAAAGCTTGTTACTGCATTTTCGTCAATCCAGGGTCACAAGCCCGGTGCACGTGGCTTGAATGCTGTCGTGGACTGGCAACAGCAATCCAGTTACCTTGTATGTGCTTTGCTTCAATCACATTACGCAAGATTTCCTCTTTGTGCAAAGAAATTGGCTGACGTTCATATGATACATTGCCTGGCTTCTGCAGTATGCTTCCGGGGAAATGTCATCTATCATACTGAATATTATATTATATTAGTAATTTTCAAGGTAATATTGAAAAAATAAGAAATAATTTAGAAATATCGCAAGAATTTAACATGGAAATTTACAACCTGGAGAAGGAACAGCTCCTCAATTCTATTCCCACTTTCTCAGATTGTAGCGTCACTGCTCTTGTAAGTTTGCTTTCATGGACTTCTATTTTCCTTCCAAATAAGCTGTAAATACGATTATATTATTTCCGTCTGATGATGGATTTGGTTATGGAGAGCGTGATAAATGGATGAGAGCTCCAATGTACCGTCTGTAATCAGTGTCGCTTCTTTATCTATCTCGCAATTTTGCTGGACTGGTCTAGAATGAGATTTTTGTGATTGGAAAAGAAATGAATTTGATATGGTTTATTCTGTATCCTTTTTGTAGTCTACTTCTCATGTGCACGGAGGCCAACTCGCTGCGGGTTTTGCGGATGGATCTGTGAGACTTTATGATGTTCGGACACCCGATATGTAAGTAAAGCTTATTTAATCTTTCGAAAGGAACAAACTTGTATTCACGTAAATATCTCAATTCATTTGACTTTGCGCTAATGTTCTTCCTTTCTTTCTGTAGGCTTGTGTGTTCTACGCGGCCTCACCAGAGAGCGGAAAGAGTAGTTGGAATCAGCTTTCAGCCTGGGCTCGATCCTGCAAAGGTTGATAAAAAACAAGACCCGTCATCGTCATCGTTAGTTTAATGTGTTGCTGATTTGTTTCCCTTTTCGTTTGCAGATCGTGAGCGCATCACAAGCTGGAGACATCCGATTTCTGGATTTGAGAACGACGAGGGACACTTACCTTACAATAGACGCGCACAGTGTTCAGCCCAGGGTGAACAGCTCGGAATCATCCGTTACTACCCTTCCTTCATGGCCCAGAAAATCGGGTCAGTGAGCTGCCTCACCTTTCATCCTTATCAGGTTCTCTTAGCCGCGGGTGCTGCAGATTCATTTGTGTCCATTTACACTGACGACAACGCTCAGGCAAGATAAATTGAGAGATGAGTAAAAGTAACTGTGGTGAATGAGAGATTGGATGAGTAAAAGTAACTGCGGTGAATGAGAGATTGGATGAGTAAAAGTAACTGTGGTGAATGAGAGAATGATTTGAGTTGTGGTTCAAAAGAATGAATCACATCTCTTTCTCTCAAGAAGCAAAAGGGGATTTGATTGACTCTGTGTATTCATTAAGCCTTCGGTGAAGTTTAAAGGTGAGAGAAAGATCTATCTATCATGCTTACCACTTTAGATATATATAATCTATATATATATAAAGGGTGAGTTTGATTTTGGGTAGGAGAAAGAGGGAGGCTTTGTCAAATAAATATAATTTCTACGCACGTAAATTGTGTTTTGTATATATAGTTTGCTTTCTTCTTTTACTGTCATCTCTCTTCTTCTTCTGTTTGTTTTTTGTTTCATTTGTAAAAATGTTGGGCCAAAAAAAAAGCAGAGAAATTGCATTCACGTCGTCAATTTTACATTTTCTCAATTAATGCTCTGTTTTTTTATTCATAAAATTATTCTCTTTGGCTAACTCTTTCACATCTCCCCTCTTGAATTCCGTAAGACATTAAGATCTTCGAAGAATCTATAAGGAGGAATGTACGGCTTGTTCTGGCCTCTTCCCATATTTGCGGATGATGATTCTGTGTTGCTTCCTCTTGCAGGAAAGGAGTTGGAGTAATGCAAATGCGTCTCTCCTACTTTCTCCTCTTCCCCTCCTCTCCACTTCGTATTCCTCTTTGTTTCCCCTCCTCCTGCCCATGGCGGTGGTGGCGGAGGATACCCATATGACCACTTCACCTCCTCTTCCTCTTCCTCTTTAGGGTTTTGCTGATGCCCTTGGAACTGAGACGCCACCATGTTATGCTCACCCTTTTGCTGCTCTGGCTCTTGGTATGCTTGAGATTGTGCCCAGGGAACCACATAGCTGTTCAGCAGCATCTGCTCTGGGGTTGATTCTGTCTCCTCCTCCCACCATTCATTCCTTTCTGGCTGCTTAGACGGCAAGGCCGTCGTTGTTATTGTAAGGCTTAGAAGCTCCATCATGTCCTGCTCTGCCTTTGTCTTTGACCTGCCTTCTCCTTCGTCCCACAAAGCTAAATCTGCTCGTGGCCCTGCTAGTGGCTCTGCTAGTGGCTCTGCTCGTGGCCCTGGTCGTGGCTCTTCGTGTGCCTCTGCTGTTGTATTGTCGTTGGTGCCCAGAAGAAGCAATGCTTCTTCTTCACCTTCTTCGGCACGGATTTGCAAATGTCTGCGGCATTAGAAGGATGTGTTTGTTAGATATGGAGAATCAGGGGCAATACAACCAAGTAGTCATGTCTGTGGTTATATAATATAATCTCCATACCTTCTGGCGGCTAACCGTGCAAAATGGCCATCCACATCCTCCTCAGATTCACTTTCATTGCTTGAGGAAGAAGCAACAGACTGAGGAGGAGGAGGAGGAGGAGGAGGAGCAATAGAAGGTCTTGCAGAGTGAGAGGGAAGAAGAGAGACACCAGAGGCAATAGCATCATGTCTGGCCAGTACCCCCTGCATCGAGTCATTCAACTCCAATCCCTCTGCCAAAACTTCCTCATCCCTGAACACAACACATCCATCTATCTCTTCGGATTTTCATCGTAAAAAGGATTGATTACTTAGAGAACAAGCCAAAAGATTGAAGGGAACACAAACGTTGTCGTTGTGAGCATCTGGATCAGTTTCTTTTGATTTGAACGGCATCGATCTACCAAATCAACGATCAGTTCATCCTTTAGAGCCTGACAAATTCATACCAAAACAACATATTACACTTGAAGAAC
Organism: Gynandropsis gynandra; assembly: GCA_036759665.1. NCBI lineage: Eukaryota > Viridiplantae > Streptophyta > Magnoliopsida > Brassicales > Cleomaceae > Gynandropsis > Gynandropsis gynandra. The sequence goes on along the minus strand of CM071873.1, from coordinate 36,581,389 downwards.
AGATTCAACAGCCACCCATTTATTTAACTTCAAGTCTTACAGAGCTATCTGCAGTATTGACGGCTTGCACCATCTCGTTTAAAAGCCCCATCACATTTCTCATCGATTCAAGGCTCGATAAGCTGAATCCACAGGCAAAACAAAGGTTAAAAAAGAAAAGGGTAATCCAATATTGATGAAAGAGAAGACATTTTGCTTACCTTAAGCTCTCAATTTCAATTGCCATTGTTTCATCCAGCCTTCTAAATGAACCGTTGGTTAATAGATGATGATGCCCAGATGAAGACTGTGGTCGAGCATTCTTCGATGTTCTAAGCATCAAGGCTGCTTCTCGTGATCGTTCAGGGAATCTAATCCCAGCCCTCTGTCACAATTGCAGTAATTGGCAAATCATTGGCTTTAAAGTAAAAAAGGATTAGCAGAAAGAGAAAGGAAAAGGGGCTTTACCCTTAACTCCTCGTATGCCCAATTGTAATGAGGGTATCTGCAATCGAAAGCTTCGTTCCATGTGTCCAATAGAATCAAGATTTTGTTCCTTACTTCAAAATCTCCCTACAGAAAGAGAAGATCAGAGCTTTTTTGATGATTGTCGAATCTTAAAGATGAAGAATGAAGAAAGAAGAAAGAAGAAAGACCTTCTTCCTGACCACAATCTTGACCATCTCCCCAAGTAGATGTCTCTCAGCAATCTGAGAATGCAGATGTTCTCCACAGTTTTTCACCATTGCCTCCAAAAGCTACCAAAGACACAACCATGGAGTCATACCCATTAATGAAGGGAAAGGGAAAGACATGAAATTACCGTCAAAGCAAGTAATTGAACTTTAGCATTCTTATGTTGTAATCTCCTCTTTACTGCTTTAATGGCGTCTTTCCCTTGCCTGAATTTCCAAAGGTTAAACAATAAGCCCATATTCTGGTAGGGGATCATGTATATGAAATGATGAACCAAATCAAAAGGGTAGCTACCAATGGCGAGAATTGACGGAATCGCAGATGGCGATGTTCATGGTCCAATCAGGAGTGAGCAGAAGCTCGCTGGTGGCCTTGTCTACGGCAACCGTCACGGAAGAGAGAGTGAAGGAGGAAGAAGACGAAGCCATCATAGATGGAGAAAGAGAATAACAGAGAGAGAATAACAGAGAGAGAGAGAGAGAGAGAGAGAGAGAGAGATTACGTGAGGGTAAATATGAGGTTATCAGCCGCCATAAATAGCATGCAGAGAGAGACTTTCAATCTCATGGATGCGATTATATATCGCGTTTGCGTTCAAAGTCTCTACCTTTTTTATTGGCCATTAAATCTCTAAAGGCCACGTTTACACCCTTCATTCATTAGTCAAACCATTTGCCAATTTTATTCAAATCACACGCACACATTACACATACACATACATATGTATCTGTATATCGTTCATGGGTAAACAGATGTCATAACGCAATCTCTAAATAAGCAGAAGAAGGAATTCAGCCGGAAGTGTTACGGTCTTCTCTGTTAACATCGTCAAGAATGACGATGAGAGATACAATGAAGGCATAATCAACGTTTGGATAAACCGTCACCGTGAAATTGTCTTTCCCCAAGAATATGCTCTGCACTGTGTGCTTCTTATGCATCTACACATATATACACACACATATATAATGATATATATATGAATATAAATCACTTTTGGAGTGAAAATGATATTATATATATGAATATAAATCACTTTTGGAGTGAAAATAGAGAGTAAAGGGTATGTATGTACTTGGGCAACAATGGAGTCGGATTCGCCGGCGTAAACGATACAAGAACGCTCGAGCCAACTTCCTTTGACGCGGAAATCACAGCGTTTCTGGTCGTTGTTATGCGACAAGAACACATCCAGCTTTGTCTTAAACTGAAGCATGGATGATCTTTTCACGGTGAAGAGAAGATCCTTCGCCTCTGTGCTTCCTCCTCTGAACACTTGCCATCTATCATGCATGCTCATTATCTGCCATTTTCACCATTCCTTTCATTACATACATATACCATCTATCTCTCTCTCTCTCTATATATATATATATCACGCACATATTTAGAAAAGCCAATTATCCCATTAAGAGATGTGTCTGCATATGTGCATCTCTCTCTCTCTTACTCTCTCTCTCTATATGCATATGTGAATCTCTCTCTCTCTTACTCTCTCTCTATATGCATATGTGAAGCTCTCTCTCTCTCACTCTCTCTCTCTATATGCATATGTGAATCTCTCTCTCTATATATATATGTATATACAAAGCCACATATATATATATATATAGATCGGAGCGAGGGATTTGTGTTACCTTCTCTCGCAGAGTGACAACCGGAGATCCAGAAGCGTCAAGTAAGATTCGCTTGTCGTGGAGACTGAACATCGGCTCTTTCACCTTAAACATGAGGTTACCGTTAACGTCCGTCACGACAAAGTTACCGTCCGTTAAGCTCATCACTTTCCGTACGATTGCCAGATCCACGGGGTAAGGTGCACAGTACACAGCGCTCACTATTCCTGCCATCGCCGGCTGCTGCTGCTGCTGCTGCTGCGGCGGCGCCGCCGCCGTCCCTTCACCGGCTGGGTATGCGTACACATAAGGTTGCTCCATCCTCCTCCTTTTTTCTCTCTCTTAGTATTCAGACAAATTTTTTTTGGATAGAAAAGGCATCGATCCGATCCGAGAAGATATAATATCTTTGGATTGAATGCGTTGACTTTTACAATGTCGGAAAAGTCAGAGATGAACAAAAAAGTGGAATTGAATTTTCTTGGTTTTTAAATATCATACACACATATATACGCGTCTTTGTATATGTAATGTAATATATATATGATTGTGAATGGGATAGATAGATTGATGGTAAGATGTGTATGAAATGTGTAAATATATAGAAAGTGTAAATAACTTTATATTTCAGTAAAAATCGAAAAAACATGCAATTAGGGTTTTGAAGAGGAACATCGAGAGATGTAATGTAAGATAAAAATAAATAAATGTTAGTCTTTGATTTAATTGAGAAAATAATGTTACAATGTCCAGGTATTTATACAACAATATTCCCAAAGAAAATAATTCATAAATAATTAAATAATAATAATAACCTAATTATACAATATTATAAAAAAAACACAAAAACAATAAATTATTAAAGAAAATGTATATATAATATCCCGTTATAGGTTAAACAAAAAGATGAAATGGTGACCCATATAGTGGCTCACCATGAAGTCTATATATAATATAATTTTGAGAGTATTATAGTTTAGAAACTAACATTTTTAAAATATATTTTTTTCTAATATGAACATATTTTAACCAACAATTGAATATTTTATTTTTAAACTAAATATTGTAAAGATATGTTTTTTCAAATATCAACAATTGAAGGACATTAGCATTTTTCCCTCATTTTGAATGTTTTAAAATTGCTAAGGTTTGAAAAGGTATTTTTGTAAAATGCGCCATAGACTTCGTGTCTCTTTAATATCCGTTGTAAAATATAGAAAGCTTAACAATGAAGTTATTCCCTTTTTTCTTATATAGTTATTTGTTATATATTTAAAATCCTCTTAAAACTATTCGAGTATCTCTGATTTGAATTCAAATTCGAGTATACAAGAAATTATTTTTTAAGTTCAATTTAAAATATTGGTTTTTTAAATTATTACAATCTAAAATATTTCCCTGAAAGTCAATAATATGTCAAATTGCGATGCTTAATTTACACATGATTTTTAAAAATATTAAAAATAATTATAAAAAAATATTACCTTTAGATTCAAAATTTGAAATCTAAATGACATAATTAGTCTCGACTCGAGTATTTTATTATCAATATAGACATATATGGAAATATGCAAAAAGAAAAAAGAATAATAGGCTTTCTAAATGGGCCTATTTATGTTAAGGTATCAGAATAAGGCCCAACCCATAAGCCCAACCCAAAGGAAGAAGTCGCTATGTCGACCTCAAATGTCGTCACTATGACGACTGAATTATCATTAGTATCATTAATGACATTATTAAATACCATCATATATATATATATATGTATTTATTTTTTTTATTGTTAAAACGACAAAAAACTTCATCATACAACCTTTGCTTGGAAGCCTCGATCATACCCTCTTCTCGTGCTTTTTTTCCACGCCAATACAAAAGACCCTCTCACTAATAATAATAATATTATATATATATATATATTCCAATATATATGTCAATAAAAATATGACTCGATTGTTCATCAAATGTAATGCTTGTATTATAATGTTTGTGTGTGTGTATATATATATATATATATATATACGAAATGTGAAGAAAAAAATACATTAAAGGTTGTAACAATTAAATATAAGTATATATGCCTTATAATGCAAACATTACATTTGTAGTTTTATTGTGCAAATATATATTTACCTAATTGGTAAAGTAAATATTTTTTCGGAGTTGTATTCTATATTGAATATTTTTATAATATAAAACATTTGTATAGTTGATTGAGATTTTATTTCACTTATAGAATTTATAAACTATTATATAAATATTGAAATTTATTTAATATGCATTAAAAACATAATAACTAGAAATATACACGGTTATATATAAAAAATGGGTGTAACAATCAAAAGGAGGTTCAACAGCTTCTTAACAAATCTCAACGACAGCCACTTGTAGACAAATGGTTCATACAAATTACAAAACAAAAATAATTTTATGATTCTACGCAAAGTTTCAACATTTGTAGTTAAAGGAACCATTTTTTTATTATTATAAAATATTTATAATAATTTATGCAAAGCATTCGAAAACCCCATCTTCTATATTATATATATTATATATATAATGATGAATTTTTTTATATGCTATCACAAATCAGGTTCAACGATTCTACCTTAAGCCATTGCCTCAGTGAAAGACGTAATGATCTGGTGCAGCAAGCCCACCATTAAAGGGCTCATCCTGACCGTTCGATGAAAATCTTGTAACCGTTACATTTCTCAACCTTTCGTTAACCCTCCCCTTCTCTTTGACTATTTGGCGGTTCGTTCCATAGTTTGTTGTGCTCTGTAATGGCGGACGGACGAATCAGGTAGATATTCTCTATGAATTAGGTTTTTACGACAGGCTTCGAGATCGAGGAGCATAATGTCGCTGTTGAGGTACCAAGTGAGAAGTGAGTATGGTTTGGCTGACACGAACCTGTACGGAGCTGCAGACAGGGATGATCCCGAAGCTCTGCTCGAAGGCGTAGCCATGGCTGGACTTGTTGGTGTCTTGCGGCAGCTAGGTGATCTCTCCGAGTAAGTTTTCCATCTCTTCTTCTCATATTCATTCTCAGCTAGAATTCTTGTCCCGTGTCGTAATTTCTCGGATAATGGAAAGTGGAACCTCTAGTTTTCTAGTTTTGAGTTCCCTGCAATCGATTTCGCATGTCGTAGCAATTTGATCGCCAACGGATTAGGGTCTTCCGTTTCTGTCTCTTTTGCTTTTTAGTGCGGTGAACAGAGGCTTAGGTTTGAATATTGGTTTGTGATGCTCTTATGACAGTGGGATAACCAGAACAGGAACTCGCTTGCGAAAATTTCTAACTCAAATTTTAGGTTAAGCTTTAACGCGATCGGGTTCGAGGTATCTTTTCCTGTAGAATTGAAGTCACTGTTATGACTTGTTTGAAAAGATTGCCATAGTCATCGTACTTGTGGTTCCCAATTATAAGCTGATCTGCGAATCCATTTCTTCGGGCTCTCTTATATATATCCCTTCATGTTGGGATGAATATGAGACATTCCGAGTTTGAGGGTTATTGGTAGATTTCATGGATCCTGGGTAAACGAGGAACATAATGAGCAACATGGATAACACCATACCATGTAATTCTGTTCCTGACCCCAGTGCTGCTTAAACTGTCTAATTGAATTGATGTTATAGCTTCTGTTGCTTTGGAATCAGATCTGATATCCTTTTGTCTGGGTTTCTGAGAACAGTGGATTGGTTCCATTCCTACTTCTGCATTGAACATTATCATATTAGCTATTATCCAAAAAATAACTCACGCACTTAACTCTTGCCGGTTGTTTCCACTCGTTCACATAAGGTTCGCTGCTGAGATATTCCATTGCCTCCATGAAGAACTAAAGTCAACTGCAGCGCGAGCCCATGGTCTAATGATACGTGTCCAACAACTTGAAGCAGAGCTACCATCGGTCGAGAAAGTTGTTCTTTTTCAAACTGACCATTCCTCGTACTTTTCTGATCCAGGTTAGAAACTGGCTGTAGTTGCATAACTCATGTGACTAGGAGATTGTTCATGGGGAATCATATTTTGGGTTGTTGATTTGTGTCTGGAGACTATATGTGTCCAATCGATATTGAGCCCTAAGAAGTTACACAATCACATAATTCATATTTGTTTCAGGTCTGATTTGGCATTCTTATGTGCGAGCAGAAGAAACCCTGATTGCATGTGGCGATTTGCCTCATTGTATAATGGATTTGTATGAAGAATGTCGTGGTCCACCACGTCTCTTTCTTCTCGACAAGTACATTGCCCTAGTTCATGGCTATTTCAGAAAACTTCCATCGCAAGAAAACTTCCATCGCAAGAAAACTTCCATCTCAACTTTTTACATTTGCATCCTTTTCAGGTTTGATGTTGCAGGAGAGGGGTCATGTTTGAAGCGTTATTCTGATCCATCCTTGTTTAAAACACAAACAGTGTCTGAAAGAGCAACATCAAATATCCAGATTGTAAAAAAATCTCGAAAACTTAAGGTAATTGTGCTGTGTAGTTCTTTGTTCTCGTTTATAATCCACCTCAATTCCACATATCACTATCCAAGTTAGGCTTTATACTTGATTCTTAATTTCTTCTGTTTTCCGGGGCCTTACCTTTTTTTCGCATGAATCATCTTTTTTTTTTTTTTTT
>CM071873.1:36537130-36574186 GCA_036759665.1 Gynandropsis gynandra | reverse complement strand
CTTTCCTTTTTTTCGCATGAAACTTTTTTTTTTTTTTTTTTTTTTTTTTGCAGAAGAACGGGTCATGGGGGATGGACGAGGAGACACCTGAAGCGGCACCAACATCAAATTCGAAGTGAGCATTTGTGTTTTATGTTTAAGAATACATTTTTGATTTGCTGAGACCGTATCTGAAGTTAAACGACCCAACAATTTGTGATCATTTAACACTAGCTACTTTGTGGATAACACAGATTGCATCAGCTGTTCTTGATGGAGCACAATGAGAGCGGATATAGAGATCCCGGATTTCATGTAAAACTGAAGAGAAAAAAATTGAACGGATCATCAATTAACTCAAGGTCTGGGAGAAGTTACATGGAGAAACTCGTCAAGAGTCCTCCATCAGACAGTGAAACTGCTCCTTTGTCTCATTCAAAGCTGAGGTTTCATACTCTAAGAAATGACAATGCAAGTGAAACCCAGACTTCACTCAATTTATGTCAGGCGATTGACTCTGAAGTTAAGGTATGCAATGACCAAGAATTCTTAACAGCATCATCTACGGTTTATTCCAAGAGTGGAAACATAAAAGGTTTTGAGATGGAGCGTCAACCGGATGGTGATGATCAAATTGAAATTCCTTGCACTGAAAAAGGTAGGAGCAAAGATCTAGAGGCGGAGAGTTGTGTGGAAGTTAGTTTGTATCCAAACACAGTGGAAAATTATGCAGATATCCCTGCATCTATGGAGCCAGAAACAACAGAAACAGAGAATGTCAGCAAGCCCAGTGATCTGGAACATTCCAGAGTTGGAGAGCCTCACACATGTCTCGATACACCCGAGACTCAAATGGAGGTTCCAACATTGTTTTCTCGTGTCTTGCACCACTCTTTGGAGGTTGAAGAATCGAAGATTTTGCACACTGATTTCTCAAGCTCTTCTACTGAAAGCAAACTGTCTAAGATTGAAGGATCTACTGAAACATCACATGTGTCTTCTGTCCACCTGTCGGTAAACAAAGATTATGTGGGTATGAAGACTCCCGAGCGTGAAGACTCACCTTTCAATTTGTCTTCTGAGAAATTTAAAGCTGATGGATTTGAGATGAACATGGCTGAAACTTCTGCTGTCTCTGATGTCAGAAGAGGTTTGATATCGAGTACTCCACATGCGGCTCATCCGGAGGATCTGTCGGAGTTTCCACAAGTGCCACCACAAGCAGAAGATACTAGGATTGCTGTTAATAACGTGGATCATTGTAGTACCGGGAATGTTTCATTTATGGAGTCTGAATCAGTGATATCATTTAGTGATCTGATGGATGATCAATTCCCTTCTCTGACCAATCAAGAGATAGAGGTTCTGAAGCTCGAGAGCGTTTCTTTGGAAGATGATGCTTCCCTTTCAGCAGCTGAAAGCAAGTCAAAAGCAATGCCGGTGATTTTAGAAACTAAGGATGCTGGTGCAGTCAATGGCTTTACACACGATGAAAACAACACAGAAAACAACACAGAAAACAAATGTTCCATGAATTCTAAAAGGAGCAATCTCTTTTCACCTACTGGAATCCGTTCAGAAGACTGTATTCTGATGCCAGATGCTCATATTAAAACTGAAAGTGAGAACATCTCAGCTTCTATATCACAAGATGATCCATGGGTGGATCATAATTTCACTGAAAGACCTTCACATTCTGGGCAGGAAGATATGCAGACAGTGACTACGGTTGCAGATCAGAACGACCACAAGGAAACAATATCTATGAATCAGGGAGATACTCTCAGGCTCAGCTGTGATGCTGATCACAATCAAACAGGATTTAGTAATATAGCCATGCACGAAACAGACTTGAGAACATCCATTCTTCCAGAGTCAGTCTGTTATCAGAAGGACAATCTTTTGGGTACTCAAGAAGGCCATTCTTCCGAGTATTGTTCATGGTCACGGGATGAAGGGCAAGATAGTCCATTACGACATACACTAGTAGATCCAATCGCAACATCAGCAGAGCCCCTTCCTTCTGATGTCACTGCTCATGATGTATCTGTCTATCATCACGGGTTGTCGTCAGTAGGATCAGCAATAGGATGCTCAAACGACTGTGTAGAGTCAGAGATAGAATCTCCCCAGAAGACTAGTCACTTGCAGATCAGTGAAGAGGCTTTGCCTTTAGGGTTAACTGAACTGGAGGCTTTTCACACTACCGATAGAGAAAGTTTAACATCATCGTTAGACTGTTGCTCTTCTAAGCCTATGCTGTCAATGGATCAGGCTGATGAGCAAAATTGCTTGGAGATTTTCCCAAAACCCGTTCCTCCTTCAAGTGTGTGTCTTTACGAGGAAACTCTATCTGGGCCAGAGGATTCGCCTCCGCTCCCGCCTCTTCCTCCAACACAATGGTGGATAGGGAAGCTAGTTGAATCTATTAAAACGACTGAGGCTCCATTTTTGTCGGTATCATCACTTGCAGCCAGTGAAAGCCGCAACACGAGTGAAATCCTACTGGATGCATCAGACACAAACTGGGGGTCTGACACTCCAAAAATGGATCAGTTTCTGCGGAATTCACGAGAATCTACGGATCCTCAACCTGTAATATCCATGTCACAAACAGCAAACATAGAAGAAAAATCTGAGATTAGTCATAGAGAGCCAAAAGGAGAAACAGAAATTCCAGATGCATTTAAGCCCTTACAAACTTTGCTAGACAAAAACTCGTATGATAATCCACTGACAGAAAAGCTTTCTGGATACAAGGGTTCTCAGGACAACGCAATTGTTGCAATCGACAGAAGCATGGTGATTGATTACTCTAAATATCCGACATCTATGCATCTATGCTTCTGTAAGTTACATATTATAGTAGATGAATCTAACATTTGCAGTTGAGGAAGGGCTCTGATCGGACTCGACCACCCGTTGGACCACCTAGAGTGAGTGAACAAGAGTCATTGCTGGAGCTGATACGGAGCAAGGTTAGTCTTACGTACTGTCCCGTTTTGTGTCTTAAGGAGGTGCCGAAAATGTGCACTATTTGCCGGTTCAAGCTAATTTTATGAACTTTGAGTCACTTTTTGCAGACCTTCAATTTGAGACCTGCTGCGGTTGCCCACTCCAAGCCCCACGTTCAAGCGGTTCCCATATCCAACTTGAGGATTGCTGCGATATTGGAGAAGGCCAATTCACTTCGCCAGGTCTCTCTCTCTCTCTCTCTCTGCTCGACCATAGTTTGTACCTTTGCAATATACAAGAACGAAAGGTAGATTGAGAGGAAAATAGGAAGCTGATGGATAAGAGATACAGGCAATGGCAGGTAGTGACGACGATGATAACGATTCAGATAGTTGGAGTGATAATTGAAACAGTGACGACGATATTGATTCAGAAGATTCAGGCACTGGCAGCAAGTTACTGCCCTTACCAGGTAACCTATCTTACAGGTGCATATGAATGCATACTTACAGGTGCATATGTATATATATATATATATATTATAATATTATTATATATTTTTTATTATATATACGTTTTACTAATATTATACATATAATATATGTTTTATACTTTTATTATATTTAGATATATATATATATATCAATGAATAATTGATTTGAAACGCCGGCCCAAATGCGGCGGGAATGAAGGGGAGGCATGAGCGGCGAGCGGTTGAAAAGGTTGATCCTGAACGAGGGGATCTCCTCCACGGGAAAGCAGCTGAAGCAGATTCATGGGTCCCTCATCCGACATAACCTTCACGAAGACACATACATCGTGAACCTGTTCCTGAAGCGAACCCTCCGCCTCGGCCTCACCTTCTACTCCCATCTCATCTTCTCCCACACCCATCTCCCCAACACCTTCCTCTTCAACACCCTCCTCCGTGGCTTCGTCTCTCACCATCTCTACCATCAATCCCTCCATCTCTTCCTCTCCTCCCGCTCCCATGGCCTTTCCCCTGACTCTTTCACCTTCCCTTTCCTCCTCAAGGCCTGTTCCTTCCTTCCCCATCTCGCCTTCCACCTTCACTCCCTCCTTGTCAAGTCTGGCTTTGCTTCCGATATCTTCACTCAGACCGGCCTCCTCTCCCTCTACGCCAAATGCGGCCGTCTTGACGATGCCCTCAAGGTGTTCGACGATATTCCCCACAGAAACGTTGTTTCCTGGACGGCCATTATCAGTGGGTATATCGCCGCCGGGAAGCACAGGGAAGCCGTTGAGCTGTTTATGAAGCTGCTTGAGATGGGTGTCAGACCGGACAGTTACCTGATCGTTCGGGTGTTGTCTGCTTGTGTTCACTTGGGGGATCTGAGCAGCGGCGAGTGGATTGATAAGTACGTGGACGAGATTGGGATGTACAAAAACTCTTTCCTCTCGACGTCTTTAGTTGACTTGTACGCCAAGTGCGGGAATATGGAGAAAGCTCGTTCTATTTTCGAGGCATTGCCGGACAAAGATGTAGTCATTTGGAGTAGTATGATTCAGGGGTATGCGTCTAACAGTCTTCCGAGAGAAGCTATAGAGGTATTCTTCGGGATGTTACGGGCAAATCTGAAACCCGATCGCTTTTCCATTGTCGGGTTTCTATCTTCTTGCGCAAGTTTAGGAGCCCTTGAATTGGGAGAATGGGGAAGTAGTCTGATGGACAGGCGCGAGTTCTTCACGAATCCAGTCATGGGCACTGCTCTTATTGACATGTATGCAAAATGCGGGTCTATGGCTCGAGGTTTCCAAGTTTTCAAAGTAATGGAGGAGAAAGACAGGGTGGTTATGAATGCTGCAATTACCGGTCTAGCCAAGAACGGCCACATTAAGCTTTCGTTTGCAGTTTTTGGCCAAACAGAGAAGTTAGGAATCCGACCTGATGGGAACACGTTCCTGGGCCTCCTCTGCGGATGCGCTCATGCTGGTCTGGTTGAAGAGGGGAGGAGATTTTTCAGCACCATGAGCCGCATTTTCTCGTTGGAACCCAAGATTGAGCATTACGGGTGCATGGTTGATATTCTTGGACGTGCAGGACTGTTAGAGGAAGCTTATGACTTGATCCGTGACATGCCCATGAAACCAAACGCAGTCGTCTGGGGAGCATTGCTGAACGGATGCAGACTGCACAGAGACATGCGTTTAGCAGAACCTGTTCTCAAAGAACTCATCGCATTGGAGCCGTGGAACGCTGGAAACTACGTTCAACTGTCCAACATATACGCAGCCAGCGGAAGATGGGATGAAGCTGCTGAGATAAGAGAAGGGATGAATGAGAAAGGTATGAAGAAGATCCCGGGTTGCAGTTGGATTGAATTGGACGGAATCGTCCACGAGTTTCTCGTGGATGATAGATCACACCCAGATAGCGAAAGAATATATGGGAAACTGGAAGAATTGGGAAATGAAATGAGACTGAAAGGGTTTGTTGGGACAACGGAAGGAGTATACTTTGACGTGGAAGAGGAAGAGAAGGAAAGGGCAGTGAGTTGTCACAGCGAGAAGCTTGCGGTGGCCTATGGACTGATCAGGACGCGTCCTGGAGAAGTGATCCGTGTGGTGAAGAATCTAAGGGTATGTGGGGACTGTCATGAGGCCATCAAGTTGATTTCCAACATTACTCAAAGGGAGATTGTCGTGAGGGACAACAACAGGTTTCATTGTTTTACCAATGGTTACTGTTCTTGTAATGACTATTGGTGATCTCCCCCAAACCCAAACTCTCTTCCAACATTTTGTTCCATTTTTACTCTCTAAATAATCATTATATTAAACTTATGTTGTGATTAATTGTCATTACGATCCCCTTTGCCCACTCCCTCAATATTTATAATATATCCTTTATTTCAGTTTAAATTCTTCCACCCACTTCGCTTTGGTCGGAATAATTAGCAAGAATCGAATAATCCTCCAAATTACGATTTTACCCTGACTAATAATGACAGTGATTTGAAGTCAGCGTGGCAATGTCGGGAATTTGCTATAAAACTATTCCTAAAATAATAGGCGCGTTCCTTCCGCTTATCTTCTCGACCCTTCTCTCTCTCTCTCTCTCTCTCTCTCTCGCTTGATTCTTGACTGTCACCTTTTACCTTTACTTTCTCACTCTAGAATCCATGACCCCCTCTCCCTCTCCTCCGCCGTATACCCGCCGGTGAAATGCTCGTCGCCCTCACTTTGGTTACCGGAGTTTCACAAACCATGCGCTCTTTTTCCGGTTTCGCCTCTACCACTCTCCCGCTCTCCAACTTTTCCTCTTTTCCTCGAACCCTAATCGGAGCTAATCACACCGCTGCTCGCTTTTGCTCCCGATAATATCGTTTCATTTTCTCGGATTCAGGGTCTCTCTTTTGTTCGGTTGAAATTGGTCCAGTAAACGAACATCAAGCTATTCTTTCGTTCTTTCTTTTGTGATTTTTTTTTGTTGTTGTAAAGGATTTTTTGCAGTGAGATGTTATGGAGCCGCCCATGGGGAAGCCGAGCTTCTTTCGGAATATCATGGTGCGTGTTCTTCTTTTTGGTCTTCTGATCATTGTCGTTCGATTTGCTTATGTCGTCACCATCACCGGAGAATCATGCAATCGCGGCGATTTTTGCTTCTTTTCTCTCCCTGAGAATCTCAACTTTGTCATTTCCGGCGCCGGAGCCGGTGTTTCTGCTATTGTCGGTAACGAAGTCGTCGGGTCTACGCCTGTGGGGTCCTCTCGCCATGATCTGTATAAAAGCAAGGACTGGATCAATGGCGTTCAATTTTACTCCTCCATCTTTCAAGATCTGATCGCTGATGGTTACCTCTCGCCGGTCTCGAAGTCCCTGTGTGTAGAAACAGCGGTTGGGCAAGAGGTTTTCGCCATGAGAGAACTCGGAGTCAAGGATTCGGTCGGGATTTCGAAGAAAGCGTCGCGACCCTTGGTGATCAGAGGTGAGGGACATTCTATACCCTTCCACGATAACACATTCGACTTTGTCTTCTCCGGTGGTGGTCGCCTTCAGAAGTCACTGAAACAGTTGGCTTTTGCGGAGGATATTGTCCGGACCCTGAAACCCGAAGGGTTTGCGGTGGTTCATGTGGAGCCTACAGATACTTACAGTTTAAATTCATTCCTTGATTTGTTTCATTCTTGCAAACTAGTGAAGATGCGTGATATAGATGGTTTTGATTCTTCGATGCCTCATATAAGAGAAATTGTTATTCAGAAACATGTAGGCGGCCATGGCCATGGCCAGACAGATTCCGCCGGTGATTCTGATGGTAATTGTTGGGTTGCGGGGTACAAAAGAGATTTGATCCAAGATGCAGAGCCGCTTATTGCTGAGGAGCCTCTTAAGCCGTGGATCACACTAAAGAGGAACATAAAGAATATAAAGTATCTTCCTTCCATGGTAGATATACGTTTCAAGAGTAGATATGTATATGTTGATGTTGGTGCACGAAGTTATGGGTCTAGCATCGGAAGTTGGTTCCGCAAAGAGTACCCGAAACAGAACAAAACTTTTGATGTTTTTGCCATAGAAGCCGACAGAACATTCCACGAAGAGTATAAGGTCAAGAAAAAGGTTCAGCTATTGCCATATGCTGCTTGGGTAAAGAATGAGACTTTGACATTTGAGATTAATCATGATCCGGGAAAAGAAGTGAAAGTTAGAGGCAGGGGAATGGGTAGGATCCAGCCAGTCCAGTCCTCATCGAACTCTGATGATGGTATCCATGGAGAGGTGGATTTGATTCAAGGTTTTGATTTTGCAGAGTGGTTGAAGAACACAGTGAGAGAGAGGGATTTTGTTGTGATTAAGATGGATGTTGAAGGAACTGAATTTGATCTAATACCAAGATTGTTTGAGACTGGAGCAATCTGTTTGATTGATGAACTATTCCTTGAATGTCACTATAATAGATGGCAGAGATGCTGTCCTGGTGAAAGGAGCACAAAGTACCATAAGACTTATGATCAATGCTTGGAGCTCTTCACTTCTCTCAGACAAAGTGGAGTATTTGTTCACCAGTGGTGGTAATTGTTATGTTCTGGATAATTTCCTTCACCCTAACAGATAATTGTACGTTCTCCTTCAAAGAGCAGGAAGAAAATGTTGTAGGAATGAATACTTGTTTGTGTTGAGATTCCATTTATTGTAAGAGGATTAGCGGGGGAATGAAAATCTTGTTGCTTTCACATTCTCTTCTCGTAGACTTCTTGCCTGGACATGTATGTCATTGGAGTTTCGTTCCATTGTTGTGTCTTCCCATGTTCTCTAATGACATTTTCCTGATCTAATCGTGTTAACGGGTCTATTACTGTTGATCAATATGGTGCCATGATGCATATATCTTTTGCTAGATGTGATTGGAATACAGAATCTGCTCGTGTTCTTGATAATGTTTGTTTCAGAAATTTTTCTACAGCATCAGAGATTGGGTGAGTGGTTCTCTGTGATTCTTCAAGAGCTTCAAAGAATCCAAGCCTACACACATGCAATTGTGCATGTGCCCTGAATCAGGCATGTTCTTCTCCCTTTACTCATGTCGTTTTATGTTTATAGTAAGCTTTTGGTCAAGTGCTTCCATGCCAGATTTACTGGTGTCAAAGATTATGATTACGGCTGTTCATGCTGAATTGTGTTGTTTGAATTGTAGCCCTAAAGTGTGGTTCTATCTCTAGACTCACATCACGTCCTAAGTCTATTTTTTTTATTATATAATCTAGATTAAGTTCACATTAACCTACGTTAACTTAGACTTTAATGCCACCTTATGCCGGAATATGGTACGCCTTCTCCTCCTTTCTAAGGTCGTTTTGTGTTTGGAAATGGAGCTATTTTCTTTATGTGGGTTGATGTTGTACTTGGTTTTTTTGGAGATAATGACTAATCTCAGTGGCTCAGGGTTGGGTTTAGAATTGTATTTATGGCCACTGGATTCTTTAGAATCATTCCAGAGTCTATGATTTTGTCTAGATTGGATTCTGTTAGTATTTATAGATCTTCATGTCCTCATTTGTCTAAAGAGGTGTTGGGCATGCCTCTATATTAGTATATACTATAGAGTAGATACATTTTGAGCTGATTATTGAAAGTTTGTGAATTTTAGAAACATTTTCATTGCCTAAATATAGCAATTTGGATTATCTTGGGGAATCTGGGATTGCTTAGTGGGTAAGATCTATTTTCGAACAGGTAATTTTTCGTATTTCCCAATTCTGGGAGATGCTTGCTTTTCTAGATTTGCCAAAACTATATTTGGATGGCATTTATAGGATCATAAACTGAATCATGCGCTGTCTTTTTTTTCTCCTTGTCTTGTTTCTTTTCCTTACACTTCATTGTTCTTCTGAGAACCCTTTTGTCTTACACAAGAACATACCATTTTTTTCAATTATAATCCATCATATGATTTGATTTATCGATCATTCTTCTTTAGTGCTTGCCTGTTTTTTTATTTCCTCTTCCTTCGACTTGCTTTTTTTCTCGAGGCCTCGTCATGTGCCTCTTGTTCTTGAAAAACCTCTCTGTCTACAACATTCTGTGCCCATTTTCTGGGGAAACGTAGGGATACTGGTCGTCATTGGTTTGGTTTGTCCTCTTTTTGTGTTCCTGGGGATATACTTCTTCCATTAGGCCTCACTATCCGCCCTTTTGTCTCTCGAGAATCTGACTTCTTGCAAGTGTCGTCCCATTTTCTTGGAGAATGAAGACACATTGATAGATATTTCTGCTTTTTTAAAAATAAACAAAATTTGTTTTTGTTCGTTATCTTGTATTGGCCTACTCTTTTGTTATCCAAATGGGAATCTGTTGCAGTAAGGACGCTGAATTTGGAACGATTGGCATGGAAGATGAATCAAATAATAACAATGAATATGCTGACAAAGAGAACGAAGTTAGGAAAACGGATGGTGGAGCTGTTATAAGGTCTTGTGGATCATCAGAACATGTCTCCATGGCCATCAAACAAGGAAACAAAGGGATAAACCAAGATGCCATGACAGTTTGGGAGGTAATTGTTTTTTAAACTCTAGAGCCGGTGATTGGGTTATCCAATATTTTATCTTTTGTTGTAGAACTGATCAATGGCTAGAAAATTATAAAATCAAACGAGAGTTTTTTTAAGTTAATGATGGGAAAGACCAATGAAGAAAACTTCAAGAACTAGTGTCAGTCTTGTCATAAGTATAATTTAGCAATTGAATGTAACATTGCTCAACCATAATCAAGTTGGCTTGCTATGTCTCTATTCTGTCACCATCTGTTGTTGTTTGGTAATGGCTATTAGTGTTTGACGCTACTAAGCAGCTTTTAGGTTTGTTCTTGCAAATACTTTCATCTTCCTGTTTCTTTGTGTTGCTATTTCCTATATCTTTTTTTTTTATTATCATTTTCTTCCAAAACTGAAGGAGCAATGGCTGATCCGATTTACATTGTAACCTGTGCCTCAGAACTTTGCTGGCTTGGAAGATATGATCTTTTGCGGTGTATTTGATGGCCATGGTCCCGTGGGACACAAGATTGCTCATCATGTACGCGAAAATTTGCCATCAAAGGTACATTCTGCTATCAGATCCTCAAGATCTATTGGTGATATTAGTTCCCAGAACCACGAGGAACTATTCAGTGAGTTGAAGGAATTGCTAGCTAAATCCTTCAAATACATAGATGATGAGATTGGTGCTGCCTCGCCGTATGAGAGTTTCTGCAGCGGAACAACTGCTGTAACCGTCATTAAACGGGTATCTTTGCTTTGTCCCCAACTTCTTGATCGTCATGTGTCCTTTTCTGAACATTCTCTAGACAGTTGTTACGAATCATACCGAGATCAACTAAAGCTTTTTTTTAATATCAGATCAGTGTTCAGAATTTGTTGTGTTTACCAGTAGATTGGGATAGGTTATTATGGCATGAACAAGTTGCTGTCAACTGTTGATATATGTCATTATGTTCTTTCTATAAATTTGTATAGGGAGACAACTTGGTGATTGCTAACTTGGGAGATTCCCGAGCAGTTCTTTGCAGCCGAGTAGGGAAGAGGCAGCTCCAGGCTGTTCAGCTCACCGTTGACTTGAAGCCATCTCTTCCGGGTTAGTTTGTACTTCATTCATCAAACCCTTCTTCTTATGAGTCCACACAGTGATTATTTCTTAATATCGGTCTACCCGTGATTTCGTTTCGCAGGCGAAGCAGAAAGAATAGAGGCTTGTAAAGGAAGAGTGTTTGCGATGGAAGAGGAACCCGAGGTGTACAGGGTATGGATGCCGGATGATGATTGCCCTGGACTCGCCATGTCAAGGGCCTTTGGAGACTTCTGCCTCAAGGACTATGGCCTTCTTTCTGATCCTGACGTCTCTTACAGAAAGCTCACACTTGACGACGAGTTTGTCGTTCTTGCTACCGATGGGGTAAGTAAGAAGCCGAAGCTACACCTTTCATCTTTGACATATAGAAGAAGAGTAGAAATATGATACAATTTCAGATGCCCATTAATGTGAACACTAAGACCACTGAGGTTTTACTTTTGGTTTGACAGATATGGGATGTATTATCGAATGAGGAGGTGGTAAAGATGGTAGCTTCAGAGAAGGACAGATCAAAGGCAGCAGATGCCGTCGTTCAACGAGCCGCTCAAGCGTGGAGAACAAAGTACCCAACAGCCACAGCCGATGACTGCACCGTCGTAGTGCTCTTCCTGAACCACCGGCCTGACTCAGACCCAAAAGACGCAAAGTCAAATGTAAGAGGGTCGGGTGTTCATTCGAGAAGATCGAGCAAAGGCGATAGCATCATTGGAGTGAACACTGTATTAGGATATTACAATATTGCCGTTTGTTAAAACTTTTCTTTATATATATAAGAAAAAATCTGACTTTTAAATTCAAATAAAAAAAAGCTGAATACTTTTCCATAAAATTGTAAAAATAAGATAAAACAAGACATTTTTATCAGTGAAGCATTCATGAAGAGAGTGTAGAAACTGACGTTACCTTCAATCACCTATTATAAATAAAACCCTCCGCCGAAGCTTATCTACAACCTGCAAAAGCCATCCAAATTTCAGTTTTTTTTTTTTTTTTCAACAATGAAGAATGTGTAATAACTTCAATTGAGGCATAGAGTTTTGTAGATACGAACCGAGCTTGAAATATTGGCCCATCTTCGGACGTTGTCACAGGCGTTCCTCAGGTGGCAACAATACGGCGAATCTACATTCAGAAAGTAGACTGAGTTCTCTGTGGCTTCAGCCACCCACAGATGGTTCATCTTATCCTTTGGTCTTTTAATCAGATTACAGAAACCCACCTGCCACAATACCCAATGCTATCAATAGAACTCAAACTTTGGTCTGTTGGAGGAGAGAGAGAGAGAGAGAGAGAGAGAAAGTGTATATCTTCTTCTACGTACTGTGGATCCAGCAAGATTGTAGCTTATCTGTGGAAATGAACACTCTCCGGTGTCTGGCCAGCTGAAGCTTATAGCGAGAAGCTTATTTGATATTTCTTCTGGCTGTGAATGCGGACAAGCTGAGCCATCTGCCACAAACACCCATTGTTTCTTTTGCTGAGCTTCCGTGTAAACCTCTCCAACGAATACAATATGTGCAGCAACATCAAACTCACTGAACATATCGAAAGATGGTTGATGTAACACTTAAAGCTGAGTATATGATGTGATGTGAGAAAGAAAGAAAGCATTGGCATGAGGGATAGGTTCACCTGGAAGGAGGAATTTCACCCAGATCTGACAAACTGACAGATTCACGAGGATTGAAAAAAGGTCTGTAAAGCACAGCAAATAAAGAGGATATGTATCAGTAAGATTCAGGTAAGTCTATCAAAAAAGCCATCTGAACAACTTACTGAAAGGTTTCAGAAGCTTTGGGTGACAGTGGCCGCCATCTTGTGTTAGGCCCTCTGGCTTGTAAATAGAGTGTTTCTGAAGCTGAGTTCATTGGTACAAGCCCCTTGATATTATATATTTGCCCCTCAGTCAGCTCAGTCCTCTGTTGAAATCGTCGGAAAAAGACAATTGTAGTAACAGTCTATAAGTGTCTTACATGGATTCATGATCTGAGTAAAGAGACTATATAAACAAGATTCATCATGCAACGTTTTCGACAGATAAAGGATCAATGATACTTCCAATGCCAGCAATGAGGAACTTTGCCTCGGACTTTGTTCTGATCCCACAATACCATCATGATCAGAACGAGGGGAGAGGGTGTCCATAAACTTATAAGCTCTATACAAATCCTATGGAACTATAAGAGGTTTACAGAGTAAAAACACACAAGCATTCTGCCATCCATGAATAGATACATATAGGTAATGCTTATGTACCTGTTTCTCCGTGGGATTCCAGATGGTTACAATGCCTTCCTTTGGCTTGTGTTTTCCCGGACAATTTCTGCTAGTTAGTCCAACCACCCTGATTCTCAAGAATGGAGTGACAACCCTTTCGCCTAAGCCAGCATCCTCCAAAGCTTTTCCCATTGATTTTTCCAGCTCCATCTGCCTAGCTACCTAAGGTTCAGACTTAATGGAATCATTGACTTCAATGTTAAACTGTCACTCAGAGGAAAGAAAATGAATTCCTACCTCTAGCTTTGCTTTATATGTGGTGAAAGATGTTAATTGCTCCGGACTCATTTCTGCCATTAAGACTTCAGGTAGAAGCCTGAAGACTTTGGCTCCTTCTTCGCTGTCACTTTCAGTCTGGCTGTGGAAACCACTGTTTCCCCTCTGGTATTCAGATATAAGGCTTTCGACAAGAGCTGAACGCCTAAGACAAACACCAAAAAAAAAATGAAAAGGAAAAAAGAATGAGGACCGCATGTTCAGATCTTCAGCCAACAAATCGGTTCAAGAAACAAAAGCCAGTTGACTAGAGTAATATTAAGGTCATATCTAAAAAAATTCATACAGTCAAACCTCCCCAAGATCAGAGGTCATATCTAAACCCTAAACCCCTGAAGATATTCTTGCTATCTGAAAATGCAGTTTGTTGCTTTAACAGAAATTTGGAAGAAGTAAACTTGCCTCTGGTTGTGCAGCTGAGCGATTTTACTCTCATTTTTATCGGATCGAACAATGGACTTCCCAGTACTTAACCTGAATGTATCAAAGCAGGCCGAACTGATTACATGCGACCAACTTCAACCAACTTGATTAAATATTTATTGACCTTTCCTTGTATAGGATGGGATATATTCGTGTTATTCCAGCTAAAGTTCTAGGAACTGGACCTCCATTGCTCTTTATACAGCTAAAGGCCAGAGGGATGCCAACTCCTTTACCTTGAAAATTCAATAAAAAAAATATTGAGTAAGGGCAAGCAAGCAGAATACAGATTACAAAAATGTCTTACTGAATCCAAGTCTGTCTGCCCAGTGAGCTCTGTATGTTGCATTAGCATTCAAGAGCAAACAAATCGTATTTTTCTTAACTGCCTGAAAATACAATTGAACAAAGTCATGAAAGAAACACAAAACGTTTCAGAAACTCTAACCAGAATCCAAAGCTTTAGAAACCTCTAGAGGCGATGTTGGCCCAACCCAGCCACGGAGCCCTGCACCCCAGATCTTCATATGAGAAATCAAAACACAAGCAGACCTTTAGATGAGAGCGCTCCAACCAAAACGATTTAGCCAAAGCATTAAATTTGGACTTTGCAGAAAAGAAACACTTACTCGGAGCTTCTGCCCCACAAACAGTTTTCCAGCATTCAGTTGTTTCGTCAAGCTGACATCGAGAGCAGCATCCACTGCATACCTGTGAGCCCAAAGTATTCAAGATGATATGAAACCAAAATTGATTATATCTTATGACAGGAATAACTTCTTACCACCCATCAGTTAGTTCTATTTTCACATTGTTTCTATAATCAGAACCATTTGTTTCTTGACAGTCATTATTAATCTGTGGATGAATAGCTGATACACATAGCACCATCATTGAAGAAGCCGGTGCATCCCCACTCAGAATCCTCTTGATTGCCGAGCAATGACCATGATTTACTTCTCTCTCGTATCTATGCAAGCAGATTTAATATGTTAAGATTTTGTATGACCTTAAATGTAAAATAAATTGTTGTATGTGATCAAGATACCTGTATTTTAGTTCCTCAAGAACATTGGGTACTGTCAAAAACTTTCCATTGCATTTGTCTGGGTAGTATTTCTCATAACACGCAAGTTTCCAAACTACCCACCTGTAGTGATTGGTGACCCACCTAGCACATAAACATCGAAACTCAAAGATATAAAAGACGGCATATCCCCAATCGTCACACGGTTAAAGAAAAATATCTAGATGAAAGGCATCAACTTTTGGATACCAGATAGATAAATTAAACCACCCATTCTTGTAATAAACAATTGTTACCTGTCTATCTAACGCAATAAAAATCCCTAGCAACACTCAAATGAGCTGTCACAAACTTTTTCTTGCTGTGAAGAAATGAAAGTGCAAAACGTAATAGTTCCAGAAACAGAATTTACTCTGTAGATGCATGTTGCAAGGAAGCACCAGATTCAACCAACATTTGGAGAAAAGCTTCAGCTCCGATCATATTTAAGCCACGCATATCACGGAATATATATTTATCTGCATTACTTGACGTGATTCTTTTGACGTGGTCGGGCAAATGATCCAACTAAAATCACACAAGATGTTGGTTGAGTGAGAAGGGACATTACCAAAAGTATAACACAGAATCTTGTGCAGTACGCAAAAAACTAAACCTTAGGATCAGCTGAGGGATGCATTCCAAAGTATTCCTTCATTGATACTCTTAGAGTTCTTTGTGGATATCGTGTAGAAATAACTCTTCTGGAATTTGTATTATCAGAAGATACGACATATAAACCTGTCAAAAGCAGAATACCAGAAAGAAAATGAAGAACTAGCGAAATAAATTCATGTCCAAATTCCAGACGGTTTTGCCACTCTTCATATATATATATATAGAGAGAGAGAGAGAGACAAGATTGTACCACTTGGAGTATGCTGAGTGTTTTTCTTCAAAGGAGTACGGAAAGCCGAATTCCGTGGCCTTTTAAAAGGAGAAACAGAAGCTGTGCATCCAAATCTTTTCTTTTCATTACTGGCTTGTCTATTGTTTGCATAAGCTGTGCTGCAGGAATTCGTTATATCGGCAAGTGGTCGATCAGCTTGTCTTCCAAAATGTTTCATTCTTGAGCTGCAGATGTTTTCTTTGGAGTTATTCACTGAAAAACCCGGCATTGAAGGCTTGCTGGACGATAGCTCCTGAATTGCAGGCCTGGTAACATTCAGTGCACAGTCTCTCTCATCAACAGCAGCATCAAACTTTCTGATCAAATTACTCCCAGAAGATAGGTTCTCTGGATTAACTAAAGATCGAAATTGTTTGGAAGATGACCGTAGAGGAGATATAAAACTATTTGATGTGTGTTTGTTGCTCGTATTTCCTTGATCATTAAAATAACTCAAGCTGCCACTTCCATTGTTTATGGTCATATCATCTGATCTCTGCTCTTTTTGAGGTGTAAATAATTGGTCACCTACTGCCACATCTTCAAGGAAATTTCCCAATTCAGGCTCCCCAAGAAGGGTTCTTGCACGTCTGAGTGCCTCACTTGAGACTGACAATGATTTCCCCCCAGCAGTCTGAAACTTTATTGGAGGTGCCTTTGAACTTGTATCTAAAACTTCAGGTTCCTTCCTTAATAAATCAACCTCATGCAGGTTTGGAAATCCTGAATGATTCAGCCCTGATGCAGCATCAGATTGCTGGCATGAAGAAGACAAATCTTTCACAGGATTAAAGCCATTAAGATCTTCTTCTTCTTCTTCTTCTTGTAGTCCTAGCAATGCCTTGGCTCTTGCCAAACCAGCAGAAGATACATTTACCTTCTTTCCAGAACCAGTCTGAAAACACGAATTACCAAAACCTAATCCAGACTCTCCGGCAAGCACCATACCTGCACAAATGGTGAAGCTAACTTCAGAGATTAGCTATTAGAAAAATTTCAATTCTAATGTCAGTTCCCTTAAGAATGAGATGACAAACCGGAATGAGTTATATGATCAACTCCAATAACAGGTGAAGCTTTAGTAATAGAAGATTTTTTCAGTGGAAATGATTTCCCTGAGGCCGGTGTGAATAGAGTCAATGTTTCAGATCCATCTGCTTCCCTCTTTTGAAGATTGAAGCACCCTGTATGGTTCAAATGCTCTAAGCTCAGCAAATAACAGGAATCATTAAACAGAGCCATCTGAGGAAGATGCTAACAAGAATTCAACCCACTTTCTCAATGAATTGGAGATCGGATTCTTAGAGACATAGAAACCAAAATCATATCCAAGAAAGCACCAAGCCAAGGTTTTCTTGAAAATTCCACAAGATTGTATGAAGCAGCCTCCCGATTAACTAACTAGTATCGCCAAATTCAACACTAGGGTTTTCAAAACATTCCGAGACAATCACGCACCTGTGTTAGAGACCGCATCATCCGCGAGAATGGACATAGCTCGAGCAATCGAAGACTCTTTTAGAACTACGGACTTCCCCAATCCTGTCCTGAACATGGGTAACTCAGCAGACACCGACTCCTCGGGTTCCAGTAGCTTCGAGTATCCTGTATCAGAAGAAAACTATACTTAGTGTCGGTTTTTAGACGAGAAGCGAAGGAGAAAGAGGGAGAGGAAAGACCTTGGAGCAAGAGATCAACCATGGAAGGAAGAGGAGAAGAAGAATCAAGAGGGAGGGCCGGGGTAGAATCGGAGTCAGACTGTAGGATCCGGCCACCGACATCCCAGCGAAATCCATCGGAGTCAGAGACGATCTGCCATGTAGACATTTGTTGCAGGTTTTGTGGTTTCAGTACTGAAACCATCTGCTGATGAACAATACACAATAAGATGAACCCAAAATCATACGAAATTTTGGGAGAAGGCGGGAAAGACAGCTAAATGGGCCTATCAACGGGTAGGCCCATTATAGGCCCGTTAGGTAGACCAATTATATGGGCCCATTATATAGGCCCATTGGTATCCTTTCTACGAAACCCTATACGACGTCGTTTCGTTGGAATAAAATACAGACGCCATGCCTCATCGGAATGGGTGGTATCATGTCTTAGTTGGTCGAATGGAACATGTTTCATCAAAAAGAACAACGTAAATTCTTTTACTTGTCTTTGTATATTGATTCACATATATATTATATAGATATATATATACCTGAAAAGAAGCAATTGCGGCAATGCCCTTTTGCCCATCCATCCTTCTGAAACCACTAACAAGCTCATCTTCCTGGCTTTTTTACAATCCAAGTTCATGAATTCCATGAACAATAATCATAATTCTTCTTCCCTAAACCTTTTGAACATCTTAGGTTCATGAAGCTAAGAGTTATATATATATGGCAAATATGACATCTAAACGAAGCCTATTTGACCAACTCTAACCTCCAATCTTACAAAACTCAGTACAAACCTATCCTACACAAGAACTAGAGCTAGCCATGGAAGAGAAAGAGAGAGAGATTCAACTACATTTCATACAATAAAGCTTCCTCATTCATTCAGATAGCATTTCAAACAATGATCTTAGAAGCTAAACAAGAATTACCTGATTATCACAAAAGCAAAAAAAGAAAAAAAACCAGCTTCACTGCTCGATTCGGGCGAGCCTGTATCTCAACTTCCTATTTTGATTCTCCTGCAGTAATAAGATAAGATGTCCACTCTCAGACAGCAGCAGATCACAAGGCAAGTAAACTGTCTGTAACATTCTACACGATGAAACCCAGTTGAGTTCAGATCTGTAAGACTGTAAGAGATATTTTTACCTGCTCATATACCTTGGCCGAGCTTTTCTCAACACGGGAGGCTAAGCTCTCGATCTTGGCCACCATCCTCTCGTACAATTCTTCCAATCCGCCTGTATAATTAGAAGCTTCAGCTCCCATCAGACGTTTCAGATTTTCCACCTGAAACCCTTCTGCTAATGCATCCACATCCTTCTGATCCTTAGCCACCTGCTTCTTCGCACTTAACGTCCCCTCATCTTTGTCCTCGCTCATGGGCGAGCTCCTCAGCTCGCAGTTCAGCACCGGAAATGCCGAATTCGGGCCAAACGTACCGTAATGTCCGCGGAACGCCGGTCCGATATTGACTATACCAATCGATCTCGGCTCCAACCGCTGATTTGAGGAGCGAAACTGGTAGGCGCGGTACTCGTGCGTGTGGATTAACTGGTCCGTCGACGGCGTGGTGAAGAGGAAGAAAAGGCACGAGGCTATGTTCCTGGTGCTAGGGTTTTGCGAGTCCTCAATCGGGAGGGAAAGTTGAGAAGAGAGAGATGACGCGACGGAAAACTCTCGCATCGAGGGCCGGTTAGGGGTTCTCCGGCGAGCGGAGAACCAGCCGAGAAGGTGACCAGGCGCGTCGACTCGTAGAGAATCGATCCGGCGCGGGTCAATTTGGCCAAGCGGATCGTAGAAGGAGACGACCATACCTGAACATTGAAAACTGGTGACGGTGGCAACGAGTTGAGAGGAGGAATCGGCGGAGGATGTACCCAACGCGAACGGTTCGGCCGGCGAGTCGTCAGATAGATTACAGGGGAGGATACGGCTAACGTGGCCGTAGATGAAGCCGTCGACGTCGCCGGAAAAGGAAGAGAGCCGATGGATCAATGCGGCCAATGTGGGGCCTGAAATCGCGATTCTATCGAGAGGGAGGTCGTCCATGTTGAGAGAAAAAGAATTAAGAAAAACCAAAACGAAGAGAGTAAAATTACTTCATAAGAACAGAGTGCCACTGCCAGATATATGATATGATGAATCCAGACGACTCAACGTTTTGGTTTCAGCAAGCGACTTGCGTGACGTTTTCTTCCATCGCTGAAAAGTTAAAACGGCACGGTGTGCTTAGTTACTGAACAGATGGAGAGAAAAGTCATAGAATTCCCTTTTTACCCTCATGGGTTTGGGCCCCATATTATAAAAGCCCATACAAAAGTGCAGCAGTAATATTATTCATTGCATTTACCTAAACACTGTACTTTTCACGGATGAAGACAAATGACATCTCACGCTCGAGAGTACGATTTACGCATCTACTCGCCATATTATTTGTCATTAGTATTATTCTCCTTCCTTCTATATTGTTTTGTTTTTAATCATAAAAGTAAAAGAAAATATCCACCTGCCTTTATTCTATTCATCCGTTTTATGTATCTATACATAGAAACGAATCTTCAACAAACAAACCGTAAAGAAAATAAATAAAAAATTTGGAACCAAAAAAAATAAATGAAACTATTGGAAATAAAAAAAATTTACATGATCAAAATTTCTACATTTGAAGGTTTTTACATTTAACAGAATGTAAAATAAAAAATTTAATAAATGGTAATTCAAATGCTTCTTTCAGCCTAACATGATTTTCATTTATTTTCTTAATTCAATATAAAATTAACTTAATTATGAATTACCCTAAATTCAAATATATATTATAAAAGGAAAATTCATATTAACCAATTAAAACATAAAATAAAATAAAATGGTAAAGAAATGAGTGGGATGGCGCGTGGGATAAATGACAAATAAGGTATGAGATTCGCAGGACAAGGAAAGAGATGATGAGATGGTGACGTGGATGGAATATCTGCACGTTCACACTATCCCATTGGACAAAGCACGAGGCCACCACACGCCATTACATCTGTCTCCAATCTCATCCATCCACGTGTAATCAATCCAACGGTCCACATTCCTCCATTTCCTCCTATATAAACCCCTTCTTCTTCCTCCACACGCTCATCTCATCATCAGCCACCGCCTCCGCAAACAAAAAAACCCTCGCATTTCTAAAGCTTTCAAAGCCATCCATGGCCGCAAGATCACTCTCCTCTTTCACCTCTAAGCCTTTGGCTTCTCCTAAGCCTTCTCGTAGCTCCGCTTCCTCTTCTCGTCCGGCTTCTCTTAGGTTTACGCAGAGAAAGCTCGGTGTGGTTGCGGCTGCTGGATCTTCGGTGGAGACGAACAATATGCCGATGACGGGAGTGGTGTTTCAGCCGTTCGAGGAGGTGAAGAAGGCGGATCTCGCCATTCCAATCACTTCTCAGATCTCTCTCGCTCGTCAGAGATTCGCCGATCCTTGCGAAGCCGTCGTCAATGAGCAGATCAAGTAAGGAATCCACCGTTTTCGCTTTCGTTTCCTGTGTTTATACAATCAATTCTCGTATTTGATGGGGTTTCTTTGATGACTTAGTGTGGAATACAATGTATCGTACGTGTACCACTCCATGTACGCGTATTTCGACAGAGACAACGTCGCGCTCAAAGGCCTCGCAAGGTGAGATTTCTTATTATTAGAAAACAAAATTGAAATTCAAAAATTGTGGAGTTATTTGAAGCATAAACCCTAATCCTCTTTCTCCTGGTAGGTTTTTCAAGGAGGCAAGCGTTGAAGAAAGAGAACACGCTGAGAAGCTGATGGAGTATCAGGTTAGCTTCAAGCATTTTTTGTTTAGAACTGAATGATTTGAGAGTGAATAAATATGGAAATGATTGAATGTTTTTGTAAATATGATTGATAATAGAACAAGAGAGGGGGAAGAGTGAAACTCCACCCAATCGTGCCGGCTGTTTCGGAGTTTGAACATGCCGAGAAAGGAGATGCATTATATGGTAAATTAATACACTATTCCTATTATTTCTCGAATTAAATAATAATAATAATAATTATTATTATTGTTTCACTGATTCAGCCATGGAGCTGGCTCTGTCCTTGGAGAAACTTACCAATGAGAAGCTCCTGAATGTTCACAGAGTAAGTTCCCTTCAATTCAGAAGCAGTAAATTGAATTTTCATGCATTTCTTTTATATAAAAACGATAATTTCAATGATTGGGGAACAGGTGGCAACAGAGAACGATGATCCTCAGTTGGCCGATTTCATTGAAAGCGAGTTTCTTGGAGAACAGGTAGGGTTTTCTTGAAAGGATTCAAGGGATGATTTTTGTGATGGATTTGATCAATTTATTTATTATGGTGAATAAATAGGTTGAAGCCATTAAGAAGATCTCGGATTACATCACTCAGCTCAGGATGGTCGGCAAAGGCCACGGTATGTAATCTTGATTACATAAAATAAGAACCATTTTATTTATATTGATTAATTAAAAAATTCTATAATTATGTTTTTTTTAAAACATTTGTATTTGTGTTGGGCAGGAGTTTGGCACTTCGACCAAAGCCTTCTGGCTGAAGCTGTCTAAAATCTATACAACATTTGGGAATTGTCATTGCGTTTTGAACATCTCAAGCCATACTAATGAGATGTATTTTGTAAGATTTTAGATGTAAGCTATGAGAGTGATAATAATAAAGTGTTGGGTTGATTTCATTACTCCTATTAGTGTATGGAAGATGATGATGATGGTGATCATGATCATGATCCTCTACTTTTACACAATCAACATGATTAAATAAAAAGAAATGTAAACAACTAAATATATTATTCCCAAAATTTAAAACCCATTTCATAAAATAGAAACAATCAAAATATGATCCTCTATCACATACCAACTAAGATATCCACAAAGAGTTGTTGTATAGGACCAACACCAATATACAAAATATAACGAGACAGAGACCGTTACTGTCTAGTCACATATCATAACCTCTATGGATCTCTAGAGTCATTACCATTTAGTTAGATTACCTTAATCATGAACACGGGCTGAGTCATTACCATCTAGTAAAACCCTTAAAACCCCAATAATATCATGATGTTTACAAAAGTTTGCTCCTTTGCCTCTTCAGATTGTGTACACCAGCAATCTGCACAGAAAGACTTAAAGCCTGAAACCCAAAAGCATATAAGGTGCCTAATACAAAAGCTTAAAGCATATAATGTTACATCAACAGCTGAAATTTCATCAAGGCAAATGCCACTCATACTACACATAAACCAAAGCTTGTTTACATTCTGACTACTGGTGGCCACAGATTGGACTCAAAGATTCATGAAAGGCGAGAACAAGAGTTAGCAGACCCATACATCCCAAAAATTAACATGATGCAATCAGAAATCCCTATCTACTGTTTCTTTATAATACTCCAAACGTTATTGCACGCTTCATGGGCACTCCTCTTGGTTTGATCAAATTCAAACTTCTCAATAACCCTTTTATCCCTATCCACCATGTCTGTTGTACACTCAAGTCAAGGAGATATCACGATTTTGATTAACAATCGAAACCAAAGTATACCGAAATTGAATAGGATACAGCCTGAGATTTTTGATGAATCATCAATGTTTGGTATGACTTTTGTCACAGAAGCATACATAGAAAGCATTTTCCTGCAGATAAAGAAGAACAAACATAGTCAGAAGAAACACAAATCACATTTATGAAGACCCAATCAAGATTTCTTTCCTGAGAATCTTCAATGGCTTTCAAATCATTTACCATTCGAATGAATTGGCTACAGCATTTAACACTATTTTCACACACATTTTAAAGAATCACACGGATATGGACTGATGCATCAACCATATAAAGAAATGAGTTTGTGGGTCTTACTCTGCTCTCAACTCTTTTTGCTCATCCCTCTTTAAAGCCAATTTCTGTTCCTCAACCAGAGCTCTTTGATCACTCAGGTCATTGATTTCATCTGAGATGGCTGTGTTGACACAGATGAAACAACAATGTATATATTATGCAACTGAAAATTTCAAGAAATTACGAGTTTACGCAGTCAAATTATACATATCTAATTTCCTCCTTCAGCAATCGTTCCCGTTCCATCTCTTCATTTAGCTCTTTATGAAGACGCTCCAGTTCATAGTCAGCTGCCATCCCTGAATTTGCCTCCTCAGTTTTTTTCTTGCAATCGTCGAGCTTCTTCTGACAATCTGCGGGAAGGCCGAAATTCGCTAATCAGTTGAGACGACGCCAAACAAATTCCGTCTAGATAGGAACTGCTTTCTTTTGAGGGAAAAGGGAAAACTGACCGGCGAGAGATCCCTGTATCTCGTTGAAATCCTCGTCGCAAGAGAGCTGGATGGCTTTCAAATGCTCGAAACTTTGTCCCAATACATCAAATCCCTTTTTGTCGCTTAAAACTTCGATCAGATCGTCCCCATACGCCATCAGTTCCTCCAGATCGAACTTTTTAGACAGATTCCCCATCTCTGACGCGGGAAGAAGATCAGTCACCTGTATGCTGCAAAACCCTAGGAATTTCAAATTATCAGAGCCTCGATTTCAATTCGATTTCGAATTCGAGCCAGAAACCACTCAGTATCTTCGAAGAGAATTGGAAGGTCCCAAATTTCAAATTAAGGTGAAGAAATTTTGAAATGAAACGCTAGAAAAAAGAGAGGGGAAAATTACCCGTCATACCCTTGTTTTTTTTTCTTAATTTAAAAAATAAAAAATCCTTATTTTTAAGCCAACTTTCTCATTTTGTTTATGTTATTCTCTCATCAGAAAACGCCGTCGTTTATCTTGGAACGCGCGTTTCCAAATCGCGAAAGGAATCGCGTCGGGGCTGTTGTATCGCCACGAGGAATGGGAACAAGTCGTGATTCACAGAGATGTGAAATCCAGCAATGTTCTCATCGACGCCGACATGAACCCTAGATTGAGCGATTTTGGTCTTGCTCGGCTCTACGACCGTGGAACGGTATCGCACACCACGAAGGTCGTCGGTACGATCGGATACATCGCGCCGGAGCTTGCACGCAACGGTAAGGCCTCGACGGCGTCTGACGTATACGCGTTTGGCGTAATGCTTTTGGAGATCGTCTGCGGGAGAAAACCAACGGATTTTGGAAATTTCTACTTAGCCGATTGGGTAATATGGAGCTCTATATGACCGGAGAGATTCTAAGAGCCGTCGATCGGAGACTGATGTCAGATTTCTCAGACGAAGAAGCGAGATTGGTTATCGTCGTCGGACTATTGTGTTGCCATCAGAAGCCGGAGTTTCGACCGGTGGTGAGGTATCTTACCGGTGAAGAGGATGTACCAAAGGTGGATGCGAACTGGGGACTATCAGATTCGAGAGACGATTCGGGATCGGAATTCATGGAGGATGTATCTTATTCGGATATGTGGACGATCTCTTCTTACAGTTGTTCCTCCTCTGTCACGGGTATTTTACAAATGTATTTTAGAGAAAATATATATATAGAAATACTTGAATTGTCAATTTTTATTTTTACTAGATGTAGTTGTTTATTGTCTTGAAAAAAATGTAATGAATACAATTTTACCAAAAATATTGATACCATAAATTTAACGCATATAAAATCTATAGATTTTTTTGGAAATGATTATTCTGAATTTTTACACTTTTTTCTGCATATTTTACCGATGAGTAATTGAATAAAATGATTCAGAAATAAGCACAAAAAATGAGGAAGAGTGTCTTTTTTCCAACGTTAGGAGAAAATCATTTATAGTTTCAGGTATTAATACCAATAAGAAATACAATTAGATGAAAACCCAAAATAACTTTATGGTTACAAAAATAAATGCTAAAATGGTAGAATAAGAAGTGATTTAATTACAAGAAGAACAATGCATAACTCTCGAGATGAACAACATTGAGGAGAACCATATATAGACACAAGCAAGCATGCATGTAGTCATGTATGTATATAATATATATATATATAATATGTATGTAAGTATGTATGCCTCCTCCCATGGTCGACAAATTGATTAGTACGAGGAGGATGAACTTACTTTGTTACTGTCTGAACATCATTTCTTTCAGTGTTAGCTGCAGTATGCATAAAAATTAAATGAAAATCAAAGGAATTTATCCTTTTTTGCAAATAATAAAAAATAAAAATAAATAAATAATTAATAGCAATAGAGAGAGAGTATTTTACTTGAGAGGAAGAAGGAGGATGAAATGACAACATAACATAAGAGAAGAACAAACCCTTTCATGTAATGAGAAGTACCATCCTACAAAACAAAACCATCAAATCAGAGCCTTGTTTTAATTTTATTAATTTACTAAAACAATTTCACTTCATTTATTTATTTATTTTAATATATTTTATTTTACCTGCAAAGTAAAAGATGTGGTCAAAATGGACAAAGCAAGACAAGCAGTCTCCACCAAATCCAAATTCAGATCCATCTCAACTCCCATTCCCCATCCAATTATCACAGACACAGGCACCTAACACCCACAATAATATTACATCCAAATCATCAAGGCCAATTATACATACCTCTCTATATATATATATATATATATATAATCATGAACTTGATCTGAATATTTATTTGTATATAAACATTTACCACGAACAAGGCGATTTGTGTTGCAGATCCTAAAGCCACTCCCAGAGTTATATCCTACAATTTTTTATTTTTTTTATTTTGAACAATGTTGCATTTGTTTTCTACCAAATAATAATAATAATAATGATAAAAATTGAATTTTGAAAGTACCAATTTGTTCCTGAAGGCGAAAATCACAGCTCCAGCATGTTCTGCAGCATTACCAACAATGGGTAATAATATAATTCCAATGAAAGCTACAGATAGACCCCAAGAATTTGCAGCGTCCTGAAGAGTTAAAACCCAGAAAACGAAATCCATTTAGCATCAAAGTTTTACAAGATTCATATATGAATCACTCAATCAATCAATCTGTTTAATTAAATTATTATATATTGAATCAAGAACATATGTATATACCTCGATAGTGCCTACAACGAATTGAGAGAGTAAAGCAACGATGAATGTCATGACAAGAAGCCAAACAAGTGCACTCCAAAACCCCATCACTGCTTCTTCTTCTGTCTCCCTCACGCTATCGTCATAAACATCCTCTTCCTCTTCCTTAAATCCTCCAAATGGGATATCATAACTAAGATTACTGAACATAACTGATATGTATGCATATATATGTCAAATATGGGCTGGCCCTAATTAATACCAAAAGCTAGCTCAAGAGTTTAGGATTGTCCAACACTATCATAACACTCCCCTCACGCTCGATCCTGGAGCGTGGACATCACAATCGGAGGCCCAACATCGGTATATTCAAATCGGGACGAACCGGGCTCTGATACCATGTCAAATATGGGTTGGGACTAACTAATCCCAAAAGCTAATTCAAGAGTTTAGGGTTGTCCAACACCATATATATGAGTCCCAAAGTTCATGTACTAGCCGACGTGGGGCAACTTATCATAACAATATAACTATGTTTTTATGGGTTTTATTGAAATGGGTAAATGTTAAAAGGCATTCTTTTTAGATTACACGAGAGAATAGAGTCATAACTAAGATTACTGAAGAGAAAAAACTGATATGTATGCATATATAACTATGTTTTTATGGGTTTTATTGAAATGGGTAATGTTAAAAAGGCATTCTATTTAGATTACACGAGAGAATAGAGAATCATAACTAAGATTACTGAACAGAACAAATCTGATATGTATGCATATATATAACTATGTTTTTATGGGTTTTATTCAAATGGGTAATGTTAAAAGGCATTCTTTTTTAGATTACACGAGAGAATAGAGAATCAGGAGCCTTTGACAAACCTCGGGAGCAACCAAGTTTTGACGGTGGGAGCAGAGATGGAAGATGAGATAGGCAAAGTAGGCGAAGAGCATAAGTATACTGCAAATTCTGGACAACAAAAGGGGAGTGTCTTTGTTGAGTCTCTTCACATCTGTCCCTTCCGCCAATCTGAACAACATTGGTAGCGTATGGCACAACAGTGACAGAAACAGCAACAAAGAGTTCACATCCGCTTCTCTCTGTTCAACATTTCACCCCATACATATAATCTTGTTTGATCCGAGAGTAATTAATTGCTATTTATAAAAACTTAAAAAACAGTTCATAGGGTCATAACAAACAACTTAAGATCTAAAATGGAAAGATGTGAAGTATGAATCAATGATGGGACAGAAAAAGTACAAACTTGTATGAAATGGCCTCACATTTACTGTGTTTTTTCTTATAAAGGAATATGCGCTCTTCGATTTAAGGGATATGATTCCAAGTTTTCATGAAATCCTCAATTTAACACTAAGAGCATCAAAAACAGATCTTTTCCATATCAAAACTAAAAACCAGCTACCAAATTGTGAAACTTCATATCATATATATACATATTTAGAATGAGGAAATGAGGATCAAACATATAAGAGGTCTTACTCGGTCAAAATGCTGTTCTTTGTTGAGGTTGGCAAGGCCACCACATAAGAGGGATGTGCCGAGTACCAATAGGAGATTGGATAGAACAGAACCAAGAAGTGAGAACTTCACTAATTGGATTTGGCTTTGGCTTACCGCTAATATCGCTATTATTAACTCCGTTGCATTTCCACATGTTGCGTTCAACAGTCCCCCAACTTTGGCACAAATATAGCATAAATGTCACTTAACTTAAAAACCTTAAATGAATCAACACAAATATATAGGAAAGAAAATTGATAATCCACACTAAGACTAATTAAAACAAGAGAGAATCTGTGTTCTTTGTTTGAGATTTCTGAAAAACACAAAACCCTACACAAGATGACATTCGGCCAAAGATCTTTTGTATTACACCATAACACAAAATACCCAGATAATGAAATCTTTCTGGTCTATATACTGATGAGAGAAAAAACAAAAAAGAAGAAGAGGGTCCATATTATGTGATTCGTACAATCTTCGGAAATATCTCGATATTCAATAATATATGAGATAATATCCAGAATATCTAGTAGAATATCATCAGAATATTAAGTAAGATCTCGCAGAATATGCTCGTATCAATCGTAAGTATTATACCAACAGAAAGGCAATTGAAATGAAAAACATCAGCAATGCCGATTTTAGGTTCCAAATGGTTATTGAATTGTAAGTTTCGAAGAGTTTAACTCTAGTTTATCAACAGAACTTGTAGATTAGCCCCATATATTGTTCAATTTCTTAAATATGTTTGTTATATGCAGAAAATAGAGGATTCATCACCTGTTGGACCAGTATGAAATGCAATTTGCCTGTCAATGAAAATGAAGATCTTAGCATTAATAATGGCAGAAATCAAATGAAATTAACACTACGCAAAGAGATTTTACTCTGTGAGGAAACTGATACGTTCAGCCAGTGGCGTCAATCCCAACAAGCTCAGTGCAAAAATCCATGCCTGTTTCAAACCAACAATTCCAAATCCTTCAATTTCGCAATCATTTTCAGTTTCTTAGTTTGACCGATTTGAAATTTTCCAACAGAAATTGAAGAAGAAAACAGTTTCAAATCACTTACTCGTGTAAATCCGTACCAGTGAGCGACGACGGCGAGAGGAACGGCAGGGAAGAGGAGACAGAGTCTCGTTCCAAGCAGAACCTCCTGGAGATTTCCCAGAACCTTCCTCACCGAAGCGCATGGAACTCTGGTAATCAGTTTCAGATCCGATCTCTTCCTCAACGAAGACGAAGACAGATTATGCGCCGAACGGCCGTGTCTTGCGGTGGCCGCCGTCTCCTTCCGCCGAAAGGAACAGTTGCAGCATCCACTGCCGTTATTTAGTAGAGTAAGATTCGCCGGAGATTCCGTACTGATAGAAGACATTTCTTATAATTAAAGTGTGAATGAAAATTTGTCACAGACTATCCATAACCATAATGGTGTAATATAATAAGACAATATAATAAACATGATAGTGTGGATTTAAATAGATTAATAAATAGTTTCCAATTAAATTTACATTGGATATATTTATAATGTTTATATGTATATAATTTGAGTAAGCATCTTAGGAAGGCAGGAGAAGGTTGTTTGGTCTTTTTCATTAGGCAACCAACGGCGCTTCCTTAATTTCAAAGGTGTATAAACTTTTAATAAATAAATGAATTTTAAGTATTATTTTTAAATAATAATCACACATCATTCATTGTTTGGGACCATCGATTAGAAATATTTGGAAAACATTGTACCTGAAGAACAAAAATCATATCATATCATATGATCATATCATACGGGAGATATGATTTACATACTTGTAAAGGAATCTCTTTCTATCTTTCGATTTCGATTTCGCGCTTTTAGTGTTCAATGTGCCAAGTCAAAGAAAGAATGAGAGGAGGAAGACGTGGGGTAGAGTAATGGTTAATCAGTGGAGTATTGTTCATCGGGATAGAGAAAAGGCTGGTCCCAACCCGTTCACCAATGTCATTTCATGAAGATGGACATTGGTTTGGCTATCATTTTATATGTTTTTTCCGTTATATAGTTCGAACCATTCTTAATTTGAATTATGTAATTGTGTTTGAGCGATTACACGTATAGTCACCTCTTGGAGGTAAGATGGACGCTTCTACTTCCGAGATTGTTTCGGAACGGGATGTCACAATTCATAATTTATTTATCTCATTCAAAAAATGTGCATGAGACTTTCATCTCACACGACTCCTAAGTGATCGGATGAAATCAAATTAAAATTGAATGATATCGGGTTAAATTTTGGGTCAAAATCAGATCTAAGTACAGATCAAATTGAATATTCGAATTAGGCCGAAATCGGATGAGTTATCAGAATTATACGATTTATATAATAGAAGGAGGAATTAGTTGATAAATTTAAGGAAAAATTGAGATGAATTTTGAAACATGAAAAAGCAAATAATGTATATCCGATAGTTGAGATGAATTAGGGTAAAAGAGAAAATATGAGGATATTATAGACGGTTTTCTCTATCTTTTTCTATTTAACTAATGATTTTGGTTATAAAATAACATAATTATTTTTAATATTGATTTTTGTCTTTTAATGATAATTAAAAATTACAATTTTTTATTTCAGCGCATAATAATAACCCATCAGATTATCACGTTTTACTATTTAAAAGTTTATGTTTTGATAGTAAGTTAGATATAGTTTATTAATTTAGTATGGTTTTTGTATGTATTTAGAAATTAAAATTCCTCTAATTAATTAAATCTCATCACCGATCCAAACAGACCGTTGTCTGCATCGGGGCGCGTGAAGCTCTCCACTAAAGCAAATGACACGTGTCAATCAATTAGTCGTTTATGAACAAGAATCTTCAGTACACCTGACTACACCCAATCCCCCCTCCGATTTACATTGTAAAAGTCTACCGTCCATTCCATTTTCTAGCCGTTGCGGTTGAATCATTCCTCCTCTGTTTTGTTCATTCCTCCTCCTCTCTCTCTCCCACAAAACTTACATCTGATTCCCATTGCCAGATATCTCCGACGACAATCCGGCGGAGATGAAGTCGACGAAAACGAAATTTGCGAAGAAATTGAAATCGATCAAAGCTGGTGATTACCTGAAGCAGGATCGGATTCTCCAGGTGCTCTCAGCCGCAGATGGTTTAGTAGACTTACTCCCCAAGATAACAACTGACTCGATCCGAAAAATTCCATGGAAGCTTGAAGAAAAACCTATCGACGAATCGGAACGAGAAGCTTCCGGAAGTTTTGTCGGCGATAAAGAGAACCTCAGGCCTCTGGTAAACCAAAATGCGGAGGATTCGAGAGATCGGAAAGAGGCTAAACCGGAAATTTCTTCCAGTTCTGATCAAGGTAATCGTAGAACCGGATTCGGATTTGAATTTCGAAGACCTGATTCAAATTCGAGCAGCCTTTTCGATCCCAAATTGCTCGAAGCATTCGAAAAAGCAGTGCTGTATTACAGGAGACTAAGCGAGATAGATAGCGAAACAAGAGCCCTCGAGGAGGACGACATTACATTTCCGGAGATAACAGACGGCGATAGAAGACCTGAGGTCGGCCGTGAATGCCAAGGAAAAGACTGTTTTACCCTCCCGGCGACGGTTAGCGACTGTGCGAATCAAGAAGACGGCGAGAAGCGAACCGACGCCGATGAAAAAGACAAAAATGACCGCCCCAACTCATTGCTTGCTGAAGCCATAGTCGAGGACAAAGACGACAATATGCTTGGCCAAAGACGAACCGAAGGAACCTTGGAGAAGGACGATAATGCCCTTTCGGGGATATCAAGCGACATCGAGAGTACAGCCGGAGCCGACGAAGAAGCAGAAGGAGGAAGAAAAGACGATAATGCCCTTTCGGGGAAATCAAGCGACATCGAGAGTACAGCCGGAGCCGACGAAGAAGCAGGAGGAAGAAAAGACGATAATGCCCTTTCGAGGATATCAGGCGTCATCGAGAGTACAGCCGGAGCCGATGAAGAAGCGGAAGGAGGAAAAAAAGACGATAATACCCTTTCGGGGAAATCAAGCGACATCGAGAGTACAGCCGGGGCCGATGAAGAAGCGGAGGGAGGAAGAAAGGACGATAATACCCTTTCGGGGATATCAGGCGTCATCGAGAGTACAGCCGGAGCCGATGAAGAAGCGGGACGAGGAGGAGGAGGAAGAAAAGACGATAATACCCTTCCGGGGATATCAAGCGACATCGAGAGTACAGCCGGAGCCGATGAAGAAGCGGGAGGAGGAGGAGGAAAAGACGATAATGTCCTTTCGGGGATATCGAGCGACATCGAGAGTACAGCCGGAGCCGATGAAGAAGCGGGACGAGGAGGAGGAAGAAAAGACGATAATACCCTTTCGGGAATATCAGGCGACATCGAGAGTACAGCCGGGGCCGATGAAGAAGTGGAACGAGGAGGAAGAAAAGACGATAATACCCTTCCGGGGATATCAAGCGACATCGAGAGTACAGCCGGAGCCGATGAAGAAGCGGGAGGAGGAGGAAGAAAAGACGATAATGCCCTTTCGGGGATATCGAGCGACATCGAGAGTACAGCCGGAGCCGACGAAGAAGTGGAAGGAGGAAGAAAAGACGATAATGCCCTTGCCGACCCGCTGCTAGGATTCGAGGAACGGTGTCCTCCGGGAGGAGAGGATTCAGTGGTGCTCTACACAACGACGCTTCGAGGAATCAGAAAAACGTTCGATGACTGCAACAAGGTCAGATTTCTGCTCGACAGCTTTAAGGTATCATACTACGAGAGGGACGTCTCGATGCACAGAGAGTACAGGGAGGAGCTACAACGGATCGCGGCAGAGGGAACGGCGGAGCTTCCGGTGTTATTCGTAAAAGGACGATGCGTCGGCGGAGCCAACAAGGTGCTGAGCTTACACGAACAAGGAAAGCTGAAAGGTCTGTTCGACGGCGTCCCAATAGCCGGAAATAATGGTTGTGAGGATTGCGGCGGAATTAGGTTTTTGATGTGTAAGAATTGCAGAGGAAGCCGTAAGATTGTTTGGAAGGATGGAAGGAGAATTGAATGTGGGCAATGTAATGAGAATGGTTTGATTGTGTGTTCTTCATGTTCATCATCATCATAGCACCCTTTATTATTATATGTATAGGAGATTCATTCATTCCAAGATTTTGTAATAACAATATTTTTTTTAAAAAAAAAGTCAAATTCTTGAATTATATATCCAAAATTTTCAAGTTCTCTATATGGAGATCGATATTTCATTGCAAATACAACAACTACATCTTTTATTTTTTTTATATAAAATATCATATATTTTTAACTTTATCTATTATTATTTTTAAATTAATCAATATGTGATAGTTCACTTATATATACATTTATTTATTGATTAATAATAAGGGAAAAATCTAATATTCATATCATATCTTGTTAACACTTAAATTCATGCTATTTTTGTTTTAAATACAAACTTAGATTTTATTCTCAAAAGAATTTCCAACTGTTAAAGTGTATTCGACTACCTAATCTAACATATTAATAATAAATTACAACACTTAATTTTACAGTTAATCTATCATGATAGAAATTTTTTAAATATATATATATATATGTATATATTAAAATTTGTTTTAAAAAATTGATCGATGTTTTTTGAAACATAAGAACTGATACTTAAAAGAAATAAAGACAAATAGTGTTCATTACTATTTTATTTCCCTAATAATAATTATAATTAGTGAATTATTTTAAATATTTATATATATATTGAAAATGGGCCCATATGGACCCACAAAATTGAGATCCAATTTCATTTGGTCTAAAATTTATTACACATCACACATATTAATATGGGCCGCCGGTGTAAGAATTTGTTGATTGGAAACGAAAGGCGGCCCTTTCTCTCAACCTCTCAGCCGCCTATTAAATTCCAACTATATAATAAAATTTATTTCTCATAAAATTAATTTAGGACTTCGGTAGGTTACTTATCTCAAAAACATTTGCAATAAAAAAATCACGCGTTGAAAAAAAATCTATTTTTATTTTATCATAATTAATCAATGATATTTTTGTTCTATTTAATTCATTTTATGCAAAAAAACAGTTTAAATTAGTGGTTTGCAATTAATGGACAAAGGACGACGTTCGTGGATTCTGTATTTTCCACTGACTATTTTCTTTTTTTTCTTATTTTTGTTATTTTTGGTGTCGGAAGAAATCAAGTGGTCTCGCCGTCTTTAACTCATCACAATGGGTTTTTTTTGGATCTTTATGCAAATATTACATTTTCCAATGAAATATTAATATTATATTATCAACAAAAACATATAATATATTCTGAATTATGTCTATTGGGTCAAATTTAATAAAATAACTTCATATACACAGTTTTTTTTTATTTTACCTATAATTATATATAATTACGATATAATTCCATAGACAACTAAATTTTCGAATTCCATCAATTTATAACTTTTGGAAAAAAAATGCATGAATATTCTATATATACCCAATGATTTTCCATTATAGATTTTGGTAAATAATATTAAAAAATACCATTTCAGTCATTTATATCACAATTATAATTCACCTAATCTAATCACATAGGGTTTGTTTAGGAAAAGTATATGCTAAAAATGTTTATAGCAAAAAGCTAAAAACGTATTATTTTTAATTATCATTTTATTTTAACACAACAAAAAAAGAAAAAAAATGGGGGAATATCACAAAGTTAATTTACTCAAATAAACATAATTTTAGACTAAAAATGTGTTTTGGAAATTGATGTAATAATAAGGACCGTCCGATCATAAAACCCCACTTGTGTGGCCACTGAAATAATAAAAAAAGTAAAAAGAAAAAAAGAAAAAAGAAAAAAAAAGAAATAGATTACACCGCCACAACTCACCACTATATAGCATTTCCCAGATAAACGAGGACTGGTCAGAAATCTCTTCCTTCAATTTCCAATCTCTCTCTCTCTCTCTCTCTCTGATCTATCGGACGGCGACAATGGAAGGAACCGGCGTGGTGGCGGTCTATGGAAACGGCACAATAACGGAGGCCAAGAAGTCTCCCTTCTCCGTGAAGGTGGGTCTCGCACAGATGCTCCGTGGAGGTGTTATCATGGACGTC
Source organism: Gynandropsis gynandra (assembly GCA_036759665.1). Classification (NCBI taxonomy): domain Eukaryota; kingdom Viridiplantae; phylum Streptophyta; class Magnoliopsida; order Brassicales; family Cleomaceae; genus Gynandropsis; species Gynandropsis gynandra. The sequence goes on along the minus strand of CM071873.1, from coordinate 36,538,885 downwards.
GTCACCGCCGAACAGGCTCGCATCGCCGAGGAGGCTGGCGCATGCGCCGTCATGGCGCTTGAACGTGTGCCTGCCGACATACGCGCCCAAGGAGGTGTCGCTCGTATGAGCGATCCTCAACTCATCAAGGAGATCAAACAAGCCGTCACGATCCCCGTTATGGCCAAGGCTCGGATCGGTCATTTCGTCGAGGCTCAGATTCTCGAAGCCATCGGGATCGATTACGTCGACGAGAGCGAGGTTCTGACTCTGGCCGACGAGGACAACCACATCAACAAGCACAATTTCCGGGTCCCGTTCGTCTGCGGTTGCCGGAATCTCGGTGAGGCTCTGAGAAGGATCCGTGAAGGCGCAGCCATGATCAGGACCAAAGGTGAGGCTGGTACAGGGAATATCGTGGAGGCGGTGCGACATGTGCGGTCCGTTACGGGGGACATTAGGGTTTTGCGCAACATGGATGACGACGAGGTTTTCACATTTGCCAAAAAGATCGCGGCTCCGTACGATCTGGTGATGCAGACGAAGCAGCTGGGACGTCTCCCCGTCGTTCAGTTCGCCGCTGGTGGTGTTGCCACTCCCGCCGACGCGGCGCTCATGATGCAGCTGGGTTGTGATGGTGTCTTCGTCGGATCGGGTATCTTCAAGAGCGGCGACCCGGCTCGTCGTGCCCGGGCCATTGTCCAGGCAGTAACGCATTACAGTGACCCGGAGATGTTGGCAGAGATAAGCTGTGGGCTTGGAGAGGCCATGGTTGGGATCAATTTGAACGATGAAAAGGTAGAAAGGTTCGCAAAACGTTCGGAGTGACGATCTCTCCTCTTGAATTGAATTCAATTAGTGTCGTCAAAAGATGATAATGATGATATGGTAATAGTATCTTTCTGTGTTCTTGTCCGATTTCTTTGGTTTCTTTTCAAACTCTATTCGCTCTAGAACATGTCTTCAGTTACAATAATTTCCTGTTTTGGTCCAATGGTATTGGAACTAAAATGTTGTCCCTTTCGCAAATGTATGACAACCCTTTTGTTCGATTGGTCGGCATTGTCTTTAGGAATCGATGATAGTTTCATGTTCTTCGGATTTCTTATAGAGGCTAGGCTATTAGCTATTGGCAATTTGGCATTAGAGAAGGGCGTGTCAAATATAAGTTTCAAAGTTCATGTTCTAACCGATATGGAATAATTTATCACAACAGTGCTCTCACATCCAAACTCGATCTTGGAGCCAACATCGGTATATTCAAATCGGATGTTGCTTATCATAATTTATCATACTAATGTTGGATATCACAATTAGGGCGCAACATCGGTATATTCAAATCGAGACGAATCAGACTCTGATACCATGTCAAATATGGATTAGATCTAACTAATCTCAAAAACTAGTTCAAGAGTTTAGAGTTGTCCAACACCATATATAAATTTCAAAATTCATGTCTTAACCGATATGGAACAACTTGTTCATATTCTATTGATTACATGGTTCAATTATATCTAACGGCTGGACTGACCAAATGTCTGAAAGAGTATAAGCAGCTTGAGGAAATAGAAAGAGACACCGCCAATGGTAGCAAATCGAAGCTCTTCGGTGCCTTCAGTCTCAAGGAAATCTTCATTGTCTGCTCCATTAAACCCTCCGGCTAACCACCCTAACCTCTTGTATCCTTCTTCGTGCAGCTTTGATATAGCCATAAGTGACCTGAAATACCCTTCTATAAGCCATCAAAACCCATATCTTTCCCTTCTATAAGCCATC
>CM071873.1:36526101-36536969 GCA_036759665.1 Gynandropsis gynandra | reverse complement strand
AAAAAAAAAAGGAAAAAAGCTAATTTTCCCTCATGTTTTACGCCAATTTCCCTGAACTATTTGACACAGCCAATTTTCCTATCTTACAAAATCCATCCGATTCCCCCCTCAACTAGATCAATTCAGTCAATTTCCCCTACTGTTATATAAACAATATATTGGTATTAACCGAACCGGTTTAACCGAATTTAACCAGATTTTAACTCAAATCAAATACTAATTATGACTCGTATTATAACCGATTTTTAACCCGATTTTAACAATTTTTAAAACAATTTCACTCAATTTTAACCCGATGTTATCCAATTTTAACCAAATTTCACCCAAATTAGTCCGATTTCATCAAATCTAATCCGATTTCCATCCAAATTTAACCCGATTTTATTCAATTTTAACTCAATTTCACCTGACTCGTTCACCCAATTTCACCCAAATCGACTTTTTTCCCTTAAAAAAAGTATTTTGTGTTGTACGGTTCACCTGAGTCCTTCACCGCAGGCGACAAGCAGTGGCTTCTCCTTGTCGGGAACAACTTCTTGAACTAGGAGGGTAAAATCGTCATTCAACATGGTGAATCTCTGGCCAGTCCAAAGCCCAATATATCCAAAATGGACCCATTTCTTCAACAACGTAATCGGGCCATTATCAGTATCCTCCACGAACAGAGGCACGTGCAACGACCCTCTCACGTGTGCCTTCTCTCTTTCCCACACCGGCCTCACGTCCAACATCACATACCCCTCCGCCGCAACCGCCACCGCCGCTTCCTTCGGCTTCACTGCCCTTACCTCTCCAGAATTTACAAGTTCTCGGCCGTTTCTCTTGCCGGATTTCTCACCGGAGATAATCGCCGGTGGGCTCGATGGTTTATTGTTGCGTGGATACAGTCGCGGTAAGTGGATATGGTTCGGCTGAGGAAGAAGAAGGAGAGCCATCTTTTTGTTTCTTCGCTATTTAAAATTTTGAGGGCTTATAAAAGTAGTCCCAAAGGTTTTATTATTTTCATATTAGTCCCTGTACTATCCCAAAATTCCATCACTACCTATGCCTGAATAAGTTTTATTATTTTCATATTAATCCCTGTACTATCTCGAAATTCCATCACTACCTATGCCTGAATAAGTTTTTGTTGTCGAATCCAATTAAGCTAATCAATGTAATGTGTCATCAGATTTTATAAAATATTATATATATATATATTAAAACAATTAAATTGATATAAAATGTTTCATCCGATTCTACAAAATTGAATCAAATTTGATATTTCGATTCATTTACATATATTAACAATAATTAAATCGATATAAAATGTATCGTCTGGTTTTATAAAATTAAATCAATTTTGATATTTTGATTCGTTTTACATCTATTAAAAATAATTAAATTGATATAAAAGTGTATCATCCGATTTTATAAAATTGAATCAAATTTGATATTTCGATTCATTTATATATAATAAAAAAATAAATCGATATAAAATTTGTAAAAAGTATTGAATTTAATTCAATTAAGTAATTAATAAAATAATGGATCAATTATTTTTAAAAATAAATAAAAAAGAAATTTAATTTATATATATTAATAATTTGGTAAATATCAAACGATATACTGCATAAATGTTAGTATTAATTACTGATCATTTATGTTAATGCTTAGGATTTTTATTAGCAGTTTCTAAATCTAAGGTAATTAATTTAAGGTGGCTAATTGTCCCAACCTCAGAAACGCCGTCGTTTAGTAATCTAATCGCCTATGTGATTTTTGCGAAAAAGAGAGGAAAAATGGGAAATTAAATATTGATTTGCAAATTGATTCATACAAAATTAAAATCTCCCCCGTCTCTCTGTAAACCCTACGCCACAGAAGAGCTGCTTCTTGATTCGTCATGTTACTATTGAATCTCTGCACGCTAGGGTTTTGTATTTGATCCTTATTCCAATAATGGTTGGGATCATGACCTCAAATTCCGGCGAAAGGCTCGAGGATCTTGCGATTTTGGCCAAGTCGGCCACGGAATTGCCAGCAAAGCTGCACTGGTTACGCCAATTGCGCCGCTATTTGCAAGAAGATGCCGCCGGTTATTCTTCCGAGCTACTTACTGTCCTCTTCGATCTTCTCTCCGACCGCTTCGGAGCTGTCCGCAAAGTTGTCGCCGAGTAAGTTTTGCCGTTGCAACCCTAGTCCTGATCACGTAGTCTGGTGACGTTAGTCTTGTAACTCGCTTGGTGTTGATGTCGTCTGTAACTAAACGTACACATATATATAATTTTCCGGGATTTTAGCAACTCAAATGGAGGAATGTTGGTTCTTAGTCTCTGTACCAAATTATATTTCGCATTATTACTCTTGTCAGTCAGGTTGTGATGGTAAGTGATGGGTTAATGTTATTCATGTCTGCGTTAGGATAATCTAGGATTCGGTCTTTGGGAGTCTGTAAACTCCTCTCAAGCTCTGTTTCAGCTGCTTTTTATTTCATGTCCAGGATTCTCGGAGAAATTGGCTCGAGACATCTTGACTATATTCCTGAAATGGTTCCTGTTTTAATTGAGGCTCTTAAAGATGAGACACCGGCTGTTGCAAGACAGGTCATTTCCTGTGGAGCTGATTTGTTCCGTTCGACCCTTGATAGAGTGGCCATTCAGGTTGCCTTTTTGCTTTGTTAGTTTAGCCTCCGAACATTGTTTAGGTTCAGTGTCCATAACGCTTTTCTTATCCAGTTCTGTTCAGGTTACCTTTCTTAAGTGGTATATATTTTTGTTTTGTTCTAGGGTCTCCATTCTAGTGAGTTGAATGAGCTTCTCGAATCTTCATGGGCATGGATGTTAAAGTTCAAAGAGGAAATATGCTCAGCAGCATTCGAGGTGAGAATTGATGCTTTCTGTTAAATCTGGTTGCTGTTTTTTCTTGATCTGTTTCGTTTTAAAATGTACACGGTCAGGGAAGTGGTGGTGTAAGATTGATGGCTATGAAGTTTGTTGAAGCACTTATTCTTTTGTACACACCTGACCCTAGCGGGTCGTTGGAACCTCCTGCTCATGAAGGTAATGCTTCACTGATCTTTATGTGGATTCTGTTAAAATTAGAAGTCAGTGATTTACTAGCCTCTTGATGATTATGGTTACTCATACAAATGGTGGCTACTGATCCTGCAGGAATCAGGGCGGAGTTTAACATATCTGTTCTTCGTGGAGGTCATCCTGTTCTGAATGTTGGAGACTTGTCGATTGAGGCGAGCCAGAAATTGGGTTTACTGCTTGATCAACTCAGGCACCCTGCGGTGAAGTCTCTTAACAGCTCAGCAGTTATTGTTCTTATCAATAGGTGAGCTTTTTGTGATATTATGAACTTGTGCAGTTGAATGAGTTCTTGATTAGCTTTTCACCCACTCCAGAAACTTGGCAAATTTGCATATAAAATATCCTAATACTTTTTGAAAAGTTATATTGTTTGTCTGTTTTCCGTGAATGTTGTTATGTTTCATTTTATCTTGAAAATTTGTTATTACCTGAACTTGTATAAATGACATTTGACTGAATGGCCGAATCATAAGTTGTCCATGAAAAACCAAGTTCTCTCTAAAATTAACCTGGAAAAAAGTGAAAACATAATTCATGCTCACGGCTCCTTTTCTTCTGTTGAATCACTGTTGGGGAAGTTTGAAATATACAATCTGCTGGTAATCTTCCACATGAATTCTGAAAAATTACTTTCTTATCTAAACCTCTCTAATGGTTCATCACTTCCTTCATCTGTTTTCCATCCACAACCAGTCTTTCATCGGTTGCAAAGAAACGGCCTGCATACTGTGGACGCATTCTGCCTGTTCTACTGAGCCTGGATCCCCCTAGCTTTGTCAAAGGAGTGCATGCTGCAGCGGCACATCGTGCGTTGAAGACCGTATTTCTATCTTGCTTGAAATGTACACACCCCGCTGCTGCACCGGTATTTTTTTCTTCTGGCATATTGCCTGGTCTTGTGTTTGTGTCATGTTTGTCTCCTCAAAATACCAATGTTGTATAGCTCTCACCTTCCTGAAAGTTTGAGATAGATATATGTGCATTCTCTCGATCTAGTTTCGTCTTATTTGTTGAGACATCATAACTAACGAATTGTCTAATAACACAACTTTTATTAATTTGACTCTTTTTACTTTGTCGCTGTTGCAGTGGAAGGACCGGTTGATTGGTGCTCTGAGAAAGATAGAGAGTGGGGACTTCACAGAGAAAACTCAAAACCAGTTTGTTAAGAGTAATGGAAGCTTTGATGACAAAGAGAATGTGCAGGTTATCAAGGTACTATGCTGCTATTTCCATTCATAGCTCTACCCGGATGCTTGTCTTCTTTTTGTGAGCACTTATCTCTGTTTTATCTTCTCTTTGTGATCATGTGTCTCTCTTTCGACTTTGGTTTTTATCTGTTAATTACTTGTATTTTTTTTATAATGCCGTCAGAGTGTGCAGGAAGACAGACCTCAGCACACAACTTCTAATGCTGCCCAGAGTAACTTTATTAGGAAAAGATTTGGATCAGAAGACAATAGTGAACCGGGTGGAGATCCTTCAAATGGGAAACGTGCAAGATTGATGCCTCCTGTCTCCGAAGAATCTACCAAAGGTTTAAGTGGGAACACTGTGTCCTCTCATATTCAGATTGGTACGTCTTCAACTGGACCAAGTAATGGCAGAGGAGGCAGTGATACTGGACCTGTTCAGCAACTGGTTGCTATGTTCGGGGCCTTGGTTGCTCAGGGTGAAAAAGCAATTGGGTCTTTGGAGATTCTTATTTCAAGTATTTCTGCCGATTTGCTAGTTGAAGTTGTGATGGCCAATATGCATAATCTTCCTTCTAAAAGTTGTGATGCTGAAGATGCTGATGAGTTAGTTCTTAACATGCCTATAGTCGGCAGCGATGCAGAAATTAAGTATCCACCATCATTCCTAGCTGGTGTGCTATCTCTGTCAACTACATTTCCACCGATTGCTTCCCGGGTTATTCGTCATTTACCAAAAACAGAAGATGTAATGGCTTGATCTTCACTTGAAGACTTACTTGTCTTCTTTGGGGGTTTTGTTCTCCTTGGAATTTTCTGTTCTTATTTTGTTTCTTTGTTTTGTATGCGTTAATGCATGCTGATATGGTACCAATATTACAGGCAGTTGAAGAACTACGAGCTGATCTTGTGGACAACCAGGCTTTTCTGGCTGAAGATGCTGTTCTTGAGGCTGATTTATTGACCTCTTCTGATGCTGCTTTGCCAACTAAAGAAGTGGGTGATATGGTGTTTCCATCCGATATGCAAGATGTAGACAATATTGAAACTGGAATACCTGGACTGGATTCCTCTGCTCAACGTGATGGGATGCCAGAAGCCATGGTTGCTTCTGTATCGGCTTCTACAGATGTGGAGGGTGCTAACCAGTGTCAAACTTTGAGTTTCAGTGAAAAGACTATGGCTGATGTGATACCCACTTTGTCATTAGATAGATCTGAGGAAGTTAGTCCAAAGGTGGGTGGCACAGGTTCCGATAGTTTCATTTCCTCAACAGTAACTCCTGTTGCTGTTGCGCCTCATTTTGTCTTGCCCAAGATATCAGCACCTGTTGTTAACCTTTCCGACGAAGAGAAGGACAGTTTGCAAAAGCTGGTGTTCATGCGTATTATTGAAGCGTATAAGCAAATTGCGCTTTCTGGTGGTTCACAACTTCGCTTTTCTCTGCTTGCTCATTTGGGAGTCGAGGTATTATTCTGAGCTCTCTTTTCTATGTTCTTTCCATTCCTTGAAGTTTTTTTATGGTTCTATCTACTCTTTTGGCCTTTTTTTAGTGTTATGTTTTGCAAAAACTGTGCGGCCCTTGTCTCACTTGCTCTATTTAATGAGCCTAGTTTGTGATAGAATGTAAAAAAATTTGTGCATTGTTAAGTGGTAATTTTGTTAGATTTCTGTGACCTAGTGATGCTTCTTGTCATATATTTTAAGCACCTCATATGTATCACTACGGCTCTTTATTCAAGATGATTATCTCGAAGTTTTTTAGCATTCTTTATCATTGTTTTAAACTATTATGTTTACCTCTTTGCAGTTTCCCTTGGAATTAGACCCTTGGAAATTACTACAGGAGCACATTCTCGCGGACTATTTGAATCATGAGGTGATCTGCTCATTCTTAATCTCAGTATGTGGAATTGTTTCCCTTTTTGTCATAGTTGATACCTTTAACATCAAGAAAGGCATCTATTTAAAGGTGCAAGCCTTTTGTTGGGAAAAGCTATCTAATAGTGTCAGTGCTTGTCTTAGTTTCTGGCTTTTTAAAATGGTAAGATGGGACTAAAGGCCGCAGATTTTTATATTTCTGGCTTTTTGAATGCTAAGTTGGACCAAAAGTCTCAAATCTGGATTCTAACCGGCTCTAATCGGGTTTTTCTCAGTTCTGTAAATGTCAGATGAGTAGTGCAAAAATATCTCTTGCATCTAATTGCCAATTATTGCTCTATATTCTCACCTTTTTTTTGTCAATTTGGTAAAAGCTGTCCATGAGCAGTTACTTCCTTTACTTGATACATTTTGAATTGATTCGCTGATAAATAGTGCTCATGTTTTCAGGGACATGAGTTGACTGTGCGGGTTCTTTACAGGCTTTATGGAGAGGCAGAAGAAGAACGCGACTTCTTTTCATCAACAACTGCTGCTTCTGCCTACGAGACTTTCTTGCTGACTGTGGTATGTTTTCATTTTTCTGCACCTTGTCAACTATCTGTACTATTAATTATCTGATAATACTTTCTATTTCTTTCTAGGCTGAAGCACTTAGAGATTCTTTTCCGCCATCTGATAAATCATTGAGTAAATTGCTCGGAGATGCTCCGTATCTACCCAAGTCAGTCCTGAAATTGTTAGAATCCTTTTGCTGCCCTGGAAGTAGTGACAAAGCCGATAAGGATGTACATAGTGGAGACCGTGTAACTCAGGGTCTTAGTACTGTGTGGAGCCTGATTTTGCTGAGACCTGGTATCCGGGATGTCTGCCTGAAGATTGCTTTGCAGGTTTTGAAATCTCACCATTTTTTTTCTGATTTCTTATTCTCCAGCTACTCCGAAAAATTTAGCAATTAGATCGGTTCAAGTCAAACATACAGACCTCATTAATTGACGCTGTCATGACTTCATTTCTTCGACATAGACTTGCTTGAGGATATTTTTATAATTCCGTCCATAGTATCACTTTTGACCTTTTTGGCTTGCATGACAAACAGTTCCGGAATAACCTAATAAAACTGACCATACACGTATTATCCTAGTTCTCCTTACTTTTCTTTTCCTCATTGTTCAATTTTTCCTACCGTTTGCTTGTAAACGTGTTTTATAGTGTTGAGGACAGAGACAAATGTCCTTTTGTTTCCTCTATTGGTTTCCTATCTGACTGAACTTATCTCTGTTTTTGGCTGATAAAGAGTGCTGTTCATCACTTGGAAGAAGTTCGCATGAAAGCAATCCGACTGGTATGCTTTGTTGAAACCTTCCATGAAACTTGTTTAGCTGTTGATACGATCCAAGTTAACAATGTTGATATCATTTTTCAGGTGGCAAACAAACTCTATCCATTATCATACATTGCACATCAGATTGAGGAATATGCTAAGAACATGTTATTTTCTGTCACAAGAGACACTTCTACAGAGACACCAGATGCTGAAACATCGTCGATTAATGAATCTCGAAAGGTGATGGCTCACGCCCAAAGTAATTTGGTTTATGAATTTTCTGATACTTATGGACTTTGCATCGACAATGTTGACATAATTGATTCATGTATCTCTCTAAAAAGGATCTTGAGGTGGACCATAAAACAAATGAGCATCAGTCAGGTAGTGGTATCAACAAAGATATGTCAGAAGCAAGTCAGCCATGCTCATCATCAGCTTCAATCCATGTCGCCCAACAGTGCATGTCACTGTATTTTGCTCTGTGTACAAAGGTCATTTGATATTTGTTTTGTCAATTTTGCCTTTATGTTGTGAGCTATAATTTGGCTAACCCTTTTCATTTAAATGCGTATCATTCGATCGGCAGAAGCATTCCCTTTTTTGCCATGTGTTCAGTGTTTACAAGAATGCATCAGATCCAGTAAAGCAGGTTAGTTAGAATGGTGCTTGTATCAGCATTTGATAAGATTTTTTATAGCAACACATTAATCTCTACGGTATTTATTATGACTGATTATATTGTCCAGGCTATCCATCGGCATATTCCTATTCTCGTTCGTACTATGGGCTCATCACCTGAGCTTCTTGATATTATAGCAGACCCACCGAGTGGGAGTGAGAACCTTCTAATGCAGGTTTTTGATTCTGTTAAAGTCTGTTTATGCAAGATCGGGAAAAAATGTTTGACGATTTGGTGGGTGGTTTGTTAATTTCTCCTTAATTTTTACTTCACTATGGCAGGTTTTGCAAACCCTTACTGGTGTTGGGCATGTACCTTCCTCAGAGTTAATACTGACAATAAGGAAGTTGTTTGATACAAAAATGAAGGTTAAGTTAATGATTATCTTTTTTCTCTGTTGTAAGACTGTTTATATAGCTAAGGTATCAGCTAACATTCTTCATCGTTCTTTGATGGACTTAACAGGATGCAGAAATATTATTTCCAATATTACCTTTCCTGCCAAGAGACGATGTAATCTCCTCTCTTTTTAATTATCTTATTTTTTGTCCCTTTTCACTTTTGGAATTTCTTTTAAGAATCTTCTTGTTTCTCTTCATAATCTTGTAGCTTGAATCTCTATCAGGTTTTACGTATCTTCCCCCATCTGGTGAATCTTCCTCTTGAGAAATTCCAGGTTGCACTTTCTCGAATACAACAGGTATATATATTCTTTGTGTTTGGATCCTAATGAGAAAAGAGTTAAGATGGATTTGATGTCATACCAATAGGCCACGGAGAAATCATACTGGAATCATCAATCAGTAAGCTAGAGCTATATGATTTTTAAGGCTGCGCAAAATATCCGAAGTATTCGTATCCGATTCGTATTCGAACCGTATTCGATTCGAAAAAGCAAATATCCGTAGGAATAAATACAAATACAAATATCAGGATTTAGATATTCGACAAATACAAATAGTATAGTCAATTATTCGTAAGTAGTCGTATCCGTAAGTACCAAATAGATAATTTATTTAATATATAGATATAGATAAAATAAAATTAATTTTAAGGATCAAATTATAAATAAAAACATTATTATAATTGATTTTCAGATCAAATATAAAATATATAAAGAAATAGTTATTATATTTAAAATTTAAGGACTAAAATATAAATTATAAAAGTTTAACCCTAATCTAAGAACTAAAATGTAAATTATTAGAATTTTTTTATTATTTTTTTAAAAATTGATTTTATTATGGATACGGATATCCGACGAATATCCGAATATTTGTGGATATTCGAATTTACGAATATCCGTATTTACGAATACAAATACGAATAGTAAAATCGAATATTCGACGAATACGAATACGAATAGTCGAATATATACGGATATTCGTTATTTGCCCACCCCTAATGGTTTTTTTCTCTGGGTTCGTTCCATGATTCTTGTGATTGGTCGTTGGTATTTCCATCTGATATTATTAATGTTGCAATATACATAACTATGTGAGGATATGGTAGGTAAACCAAAAGTTTGATTTGTTTGCTTCTGACATTTATTTATACTCAGGGATCATCTCAGTCTGGTCCAGTGCTGTCTCCAGCAGAAGTTTTAATTGCTATCCATGGTATTGATCCAGAGAGAGATGGAATTCCACTAAAGAAGGTATTCTTTCACAATTGCCCTAAAACCATTAAACAAACAAAAGGGTAGTCGATGGAAATAACGAAATATTCCATTAACAAGCACTAAATGGTATGCATTTTGTATTGTCTCAGATCACAGATGCTTGCAATGCCTGTTTTGAGCAGAGACAGATATTTACTCAACAAGTTTTGGCTGGTGTCCTGAATCAATTGGTGAATATATATATATATATATATATATATATATATTTCCGATTGTATGTTGAATTCTTGAGATTTCCTACAGATTAGTTTCAAAATACTAAAATTTTTCTGCCTGTAGGTCCAACAAATTCCTCTTCCCCTATTATTCATGCGGACTGTGTTACAAGCTATCGGTGCTTTTCCAGCATTGGTAAGGAGGGACTAATGAAAAGTTGACCTTAAGTATTGTATTATATTGTATTGTATTGAAGTTGAATAATGTATTTAGGTGGAGTTCATCTTGGATATTCTTTTACGTCTCATCAGCAAGCAGGTGTGTATTCTTTCTATGAACTTCAATAATGCTTTCCTTTATTTATTATGATCTGATTGATGTAATGGTATTATGATATTTGGTGTAGATATGGAAATATCCCAAGTTATGGGTAGGATTCTTGAAGTGTGCACAGTTAACGCAGCCTCAATCATTCAAAGTTTTATTACAGGTGCTGCCATTTATTTATATTTCTTTTTTCATCTATTTATATTCTATATTGTTTATTTTAATTGGATCATCTCTTTTACAAGAACAACAGCTTCCTTCCCCTCAACTGCAAAATGCATTGACTAAAATCTCAACCCTAAAGGCTCCTCTTGCTGCTCATGCCAATCTTCCTGACATCCGATCTTCACTTCCCAGGTCTCTTCCTTTCCAAAAATCCCTTTCTTTAACCAATCAAAATTAAGGGTGTAAAATGAGCTGGCTCGCCTCAGCTCGCCAAAAAATGAGTTGGCTCAGCTCGGCTCGTTTTTTAAACGAGCTGGAAATTACCAGCTCAGCACGGCTCGGCTCGTTTTTTAAACGAGTTGGAAAATCCCAGCTCAGC
>CM071873.1:36501464-36525962 GCA_036759665.1 Gynandropsis gynandra | reverse complement strand
TTATTTTGAATTAGTTGTAATATCATATATGATAAAAATATCAAACGAACCAAATAAAATATCGAAAATATGAAAACATTAATTCAAACATAATGTTATAAATATCATTGTACTAAATAAAAAATAACTTTCTCAAATAAAAAATATAAAATATCATTGTATTAAGTTCGACCGCTCATAACTTTACTAAATTGTTTCTTTAATTTGTTATATCAATTATTAGAAAAAGGAAAAAAATACATTATACTAGTATACTATGTTCAAACAACATATTATGTTTTATTAAATGCAATATTATATATGATGTACAAAAAAAGGAAAATATTTTTTTCACCTCACGAGCCAGCTCGTCTAAGCTCGGACTCTTTTGGGCTCAGCTCATCGGCTCGTTTTTTAAACGAGCTAGAAAATACTCAGCTCGACTCGCTTAAATATGGTTCGAGCTAGAAGCAGCTCATTTTACACCGTCATCAAAATAGACAATGTGAACTCACTTTGTCTTCCATTATTCCTAGATCTACATTGGTGGTACTGGGGATTGCCCAAGCCACTCAAGTGCAGCCGAGTGAGGGGCAAATGAGTAAGCCTCAGACCCAGCAAATCTCTGAGCCGAGTCAGACTGAGCCGAGTCAGACCCAGCAAGTGTCGGAGCTTAGTCGGACCCAACAAGTCTCTGAGGAGTCTCAAGCAAGTGAAGCAGAGACCAGCCCATCAGAGGCCGTCCAGTCTCAAACCAATCAAGACGGCTCCTCCGACCATCCTCAACTGAGTCAGACCCAAGTGTCAGATCCCCAAACGCAGCCGAGCCATGATCAAACCCAAACGACTGACACAGCCGACTCACAACACGATACGACCTTAATAGAAAATACGAAAGAATCATCTACAGCTGATTAGTAAACAGGTGAGTCTCACAGGCCATATTGTCGGAAAAGGAAGAACTGAGTTCATGAGATAACTTAGTCTTATTTCTGTATAATTTTTTATGATTCCTGTTATTAGCGTCTGTTAATTCCGCCATTACGTTTCATGTGTTACTAAAGTATAAGAAAACAAAATTCATTTCATTATGTTTTATATATATCAAGGTTCAAGAAAGCGTTAGGCGTTAATGACAACATACAAGAGACGACAGAAGATAAAAAAAACAAGAATGAAGGCAAAGACGAGAATGAGATACGAAAATAAGGATAAAAGATTCAGATGAAGACAATAAACGATGTAATAGATAGAAGAAGACAAATGAAATGATGATGGTAAAATCGATAAAAGATAAATGAATAGATATATATTATTATTAGTTTTTTTTAAGTATCAAAACGATATCTTTTTTACGTCAATTTTTTTAAAAGAAACCACTTAAAATTTAATCGGGCGGTTAGAGAATGTCTAGACGTTATTTTTAGAACACTAATATATACGGTTTCAAGGTTATGTTTTACTTGGTGCCCTTCGCCTGACGCGCCATGCCTGCGTGTGAACCTCACGGAAAGCGTCTCGAGCTATAATATATTCGTATTTCACTTTGGACATTTTCTGTTCAACTTCGTCAATTCCCGATTGAAATGCGCCGTAAAATAAAAAATTACCTAAATAAAAGAAAGGAAAATAAATGAATATGAAAATAAAGTAATCAGTTTTGAAAAATAGGAGATATGATAGAGGTACCTCAACCTTGACCAAATTGGTAAGCAAGATACGCATGGAACAAAGGAGACCACCTCGTGACTTTAATTTTATTTTTCTCTTATGTTTTCCACGATAGACTAAATATATGGATACAAATTTTGTTGGTAATAGTATAAATAAATACACATACAAGTTTAATTATATGGAATGAAATGAAGGAGCCACGTGGAGTGACAGATGGGAACGAAGATCGATGCAATATTGTTTACTTTCAACACGGTTCATGAGAATGTGGACCGTCTCCTTGGTGACGTTATAATACAATTCTACGTTCTGTCAAAAAAATATTACATTTTTTAGCTTGAATCTAATACATATTGCTGAATACCCAATAACTGATATCACATCTTGATTTGATCAAATAATGAGTTATGACGAACGAAAAATTTTTGGATCAAAATCTTATTATTTTTTACAATAGATTTCTCATTTTAGAAATTATGAATTGAGTATTATAATCCATACTGTAAGAATTTTCAAAAATCTCTTTTGGGTGAGAACCCCGAAGATATGAGTGGTGAATATTGAAAAAACATTGACCAGAAGGTGTTAAGAGTCATAGAGTTAACATTTATCTCGGAATGTAGCTCATAATGTTGCCAAGAAGTCAACGACAACGGGACTGATGAAGACTCTATCGAAAACATATGAAAAGCTTTCGGCGAACAACAAAGTTCATATAATGAAAATATTATTCAACTTGAAGATGGGAAAAGGTGTTTCTTTCGGTGAATATCTCAATGAGCTCAACACAATCGTCAATCAATTGATGACAGTGGAAGTCAACATCGACGATGAGATCTACGCCCTAATCTTTTTGGCATCTCTACCAAGCAGTTGGAAGCCCATGAGGGCGACGGTTAGTAACTCTGTAGAAAATGAAAAACTAATCTTGAAATACGTTAAGGACCAAATCCTCGAAGAAAAGATTCGTAGAGGATCGAAAAATTCTTCAACGAGTTCGGTTTAAAACGTGGAAAGTAAAGGTAGAAAATTCGCCAAGGGTTCTAATCAAAGTGGAGGAAACTCTAGGTCAAAAGGTGGAAAGGTCCAATCGAAATCAAAGAAAAATGTCACATGTTGACATTGCGGAAAAGTAGGCCCCTCGAAGAAGGATTGTTGGGATTGGAAGAAGAAAATGGAGATAAGAACAATGCGACAAATATAGTCTCAGATGAAGGCAAATATGCACTTATCCTCTCAATCAATACTTTTGTTGAATCTTGGATTTTAGATTCTAGAGCATCTTTTCATACCACAACAAATCGTGGTTTCTTAGAAAATTATATTTTTGACAATTACGGAAAAATGTATCTTGTAAATGGAGAATCCATGGAGATTGTTGGCTTAGATGATATACACCTAACAAAATCTGATAGGAAGGTATGAAAGATTAAGAAGGTGAGATATGTTCCAAAGTTGAAGCATAACATGATCTCAGTGGGGTAGCATGATGATGAATGTTACAATGTAAACTTAAATAATGGCTCATGGAAAATATCAAAGGGAGGCATGGTTATTACTCAAGGAACCAAGACAGGAAGTATGTACATGACTTCAAACTACACGAAAAAAGTTGCAGCAGTTGATGCCGGTGAAGAGTCAATTTTGTATCATTGTCGTCTCAGACACATGAGTGAGAAATAGATGAAGGTATTAGTCTCAAAAGGCATAATCCCTAATCTGAAAATTGTTGAACACCAGTTTTGTGAAAGTTGTGCTCTTGGAAAACAGACGAATATCAGTTTTTCAAAAAGTTTGAATTATTCACAAGAATGGGTGGGGTCCAACACCAGTCAACTCTCTTGGTGGATCAAGATACTACGTCACATTCATCGATGATTCTACAAGAAAGATATGAGTTTATTTCCTAGCAAATAAATCTGATGTCTTTGAAAAATTTAAGAGGTGGAAATCGATGATGAGAATGAAACAAATCTCAAAGTGGAATGTCTAAGATCAGAAAATGATGACGAGTATACAGATCACAAGTTCCAACAATATTGTGAAGATAATGGAATCAGAATGACAAGAACGATTCCAGGAATACCTCAACAAAATGGCATAGCGAAAATGATAAATTGTACCTTAAATGAGCGCACAAAGAGCATGAGGCTTCATGCTGGTTTGCCCATAAGATTTTGGGCAGAGACAATAAATATTGCTACTTATTTGATCAATCGGAGTCTTTATATGCCACTTGATTGCAAATTACCGGAGGAAGAATGGTGAGAAAAACCAATCAACCTGAATTTTTTGAAAGTCTTTAGTTGTCTTGCTTACATTCTTATTAATAACAACACTATGAGAAGTAAGCTTGATGCAAAATCAAAGGTGTGTTATTTCATTGGATATAGATGTGATGAGTTTGGCTATAGGTTTTGCGATGAGGAAAATTGCAAGATTGTCAGAAGCATGGATGTGATTTTCAATGAGAATGTAGTATACAAAGATAAAGTATCTGAGAATAAAACAAGGCATGATGTGGTTGACTTATACGACCTTCCAATAGAAGATCATAGACATCAGACATATGTACCTTCTGTTGATCAAGAAAATGAAAGCTCTGATGAGGTACAACAAACTCCACCTACCCAACTAAGGAGATATCCAAAACTATCCGACCATCACAAAGGTTAACGGATTATGTTCTTGTGATGGATAATGGAGAATCATAAAGCTTTGAAGAAATTAAACAATCGGAAGATCTAATCAAGTGAGAGTTTGCCATGAAAGACGAGATAACTCGTTGATGAAGAATCAAACATGGCACCTGAAAAAGCTACCACAATGAAAGAAAGCTCTACAAAATAAACGGGTGTATCGGATCAAAGAAGAATATGATGGTAGCTTGTGGTACAAGGCAATGCTAGTGGTGAAAGATTTTCAGCAAACAGAATGTGTAGATTACACTGAAATATTCTCTCTGGTCGTGAAGATGACAACTATCAGGTTGGTGCTAGGTTTGGTAGCACAAGAAAGTCTGCATCTACAACAAATGGATATGCAAACAACTTTTCTTCATGGCAATATATGCGAGGAAATCTATATGAAACAACCTCATAGGTTTGAGGTTAAAGAAAAGGAGGACATGGTGTGTAGGCTTGAGAAAAGCTTATACGGATTGAAGCAAGCTCCAAGACAATGATATAAGAAGTTTGATAACTTCATGGACAATACCAGATTTATGAGGTATGAAGCAGACCATTGATGTTACTTCAAGAAATATGGAAGCATGTATATCATCTTGCTGCTATATGTGGATGATATGTTGATTGTCGGAGCAAATGCGGAAGAGATTATGAAGTTGAAGAAAAAATTATCAAAGGAGTTTGATATGAAGGATTTGGGTGATGCAAAAAAAATCCTCGAAATGAGAATCATGAGATATGAACAAGTTCTGAAATTGTCTTAGGAATATTACATCAAACAGATCTGTTTGATAGATTCACAAGGCTCACGGACGGTGTCGGGTCACGGATAGAGAAATCCCGGGACGAACGATATGCATATTTACAAACGGTCAAGCAGTCCGCAATTGCAGACGACCGAGCGGTCCGTAAATTTGCAGACGGTCGAGCTGTCAGTCAACAAATTTGCGGACGGCCGAGCTGTCCGTCTACAATTTCGCCGTCCGCAATTTCGGACTGCCATTTTCTTTTCGTTCGTAATTACGAACGAACATTTTCTTTCCGTCCGTAATTGCGGACTGCCGTTTCCTTTCCGTCCGTAATTGTAGATGGTTTACAGACGATTTTTCTCCACCGTCCGGAAAATATATATATATTTCATCTCACCCCCACTGTTCACTTCATTAAATCTTTCTCCCCATTCATTTCTAATCTTTCTCTCCATTCCTTTCTCTTCTGATTTCTGGCGATCGTCTCGAGTTCTGCCGCTCGTCCTGAGTTCCGACGGTCGTCTTGAGTTCCACCGTCCGTTCCGAGTTCCGGCGGCCGTCCTGAGTTTCGAAACGACAATCATGAATTTCAAATGTTACTATTATGTATGATTTCTAATTAATTACTGTTATGTATAAAAACATTTAAAATTAAATTAAATTTCAATTTTATTTTTTTAAATTACGGACGGAGAAGGGCGTCCGCAAATGCAGACCGTAAATTTTTTAAAAAAGTTTCTTCGACTTTTTTTGTCGATTTTGCGAACGGCTTGGTGGTCTGCAATTATGGACATTTTGTGGACTGAAATTTTCGTCCTTATTTGCGGACGAATTAGGACGGATATCATTTTGTGACGCTCGTTTGCGGACGACTCTTTGTCATCTCTAATCCGTCCTAATTATGTTTAGGAACGGATTTTTCTGTCTCTAAATCTGAATTTTCTTGTAGTGGAATATTTTTTTAGATTTAATATAAATAATACAGAACCAGTATACACCTTTTTAGAGCATCACTTCATATTATCAAGGATCGGTCACAAATATCACATTTTAAAAGTAACGAGAAAATATTTTGACATAATCTAAATCAAATAATTTAAAAAAAAAGTGTTAGAGCAAATCTATTTGATCTAATAAGATAATAAGATATAAGAAACAACTGAATAGATGAATAACATTATGAAACAAAATGCCATTTCATCATTCTCATTCAAAAGTGTTTAATTTAATCGGTAAATAAGGATATAAAATTATTTTTTTCATCTAAAATGTTATAAAATGGATCTTATTCATAACACTACAAATAAAAATATTGAAAGGGAAAAAATGTGGTGCATGAAAGTGTGTTTCATAAAGTTGAAAAGCAAGAAAATATAAATCGTAAGCATGACGAAATACGAACGCATTATAATTTTAATAAAAATGGTTACAAAATCATTCGGAAAAATAAAAATATTTTAAAAATATAAATTAAATAAAGGGAGGAGACAACCGAGTTTCCGTGTCGACGGATAGATATAGACAGTACGTATGTTACATGAAATAGAGAGTAAAATACATCTCACTCTTCAAATTTATTCAATTTGTAATAATGATTATACAATCAATTATTTATTTTAAAATCTCATTTTAATTATGCTATTTTAGATGCATATGTTGTCCTTGTATGAAATGATCACAAAAATAAAAAACATCATGGTTGCGTATTTAGCCAAAAGTCTTATGTTTTTTTTGTTTTATATATTGATTATTATTTAAATTATTGAAATACTATTTTCGTATGTAATGTTTATTTTTTTTTTAATCATGGGCAAGAAAGATGATTCAATTTTCATAATTTTTTATTTAACTTCTGGTATATTCATTCAGACATTATTTATTTCCACGATCTTTTATATTATTTAAAATTAAAAACAACACTTCCTTTCCTCTTGAATATTCACACCTCCTTTTCACACCACCTTGAAATAATTAAATCTCTCTCTCTCTCTCTCTCTCTCTCTCTCTCTCTTATTTCCTTAAATAAATACCAAAGCAGAATAAGATTTCTTCTTCTTCTTTTTGGGCGTAAAGTTGAATTCATTCATCTCTCTAAATGGACCGACGTAACCTTTACCAACACCATCTTCATCCCCAGCAGCAGTTCCAGCCTCAGCCGCAAACGCAGAACGCAACGGTAGATCCCGGCGGCGGCGGCGGCGAGAGGTTACCGCAGTGGAGCGTTCAGGAGACAAAGGAGATGTTGGGAATAAGGGAAGAGCTTGATCAAATGTTCATGGAGACCAAACGTAATAAGCTTTTATGGGAAATCGTCGCTTCCAAGATGAGTGATAAGGGTTTTGTCCGTACAGCCGACCAGTGCAAGAGCAAATGGAAGAACCTCGTCACCAGATACAAGGTATATATATATATATATATATACTTATACTTTTATATACTATACATATATATACATACATAGTGAAGAGAAGGGTTGAATCTTGCATCCGCTGTATACATATAGAGAAGCAAATATATTATATTTTTGTAGAATATGTGAGTTATACATATTCGCATATGTATATCTATATATATATCTCTCTCTATATATACACATATGATTCTGTTACACACGGCATGCGGTGAATACATAAAACCCTACGTAAGTACACATACACATATATATGTAAGTATACATACATATATATATATATATGAATACGATGATTACAGTAGTTGTCAGATCAGTAGTATCTTGCTGGCTGAAGTATTAATCTTCTTTAAGCGTTTTCAAGTTCCATGTTTGTTGAGATGGATGTCGAATTGGTATATACTAATACACATACATATATATATGTATATACATATATATATATATTGGTTAAGAAAGGATTAATAAAAAAGATTTGTGTTAGGGATGTGAAACAACGGAGCAAGAAGCCCTAAGGCAGCAATTCCCATTCTACAACGAAATCCAAACAATCTTCGCTGGGAGAATGCAAAGAATGTTATGGTCAGAACCAAACACTTCAAAGAGAAAACATCAGATTTCATCTGAAGATGATGATGATGAAGAAGAAGAAGAAGACAATGATGATGATCATTATCATCATCATCATCATCATGAGATCGGCGATGAATTACAAACCCTCGTAGAAACACATCAAAAGGGTACAATAAAAATGGCTTCAAACGCAAGAAAACGTGGAAAGAAAGTAAAGGGGAATCCCACAAGCACAACCACAGAAGTGTTGGAAGAGTTTATGAGGCAAATGGTGAAGATAGAGAGAGAGTGGAAGGAAGTTTATGAGGAGAGAGAAAGAGAGAGAGTGAGGAGAGAGAGAGAATGGAGACGAAGAATGATGGAGTTGGAGGAGGAGAGAGTTGTGGCGGAGAGACTTTGGATGGAGAAAGAAGAAGAGAGAAGATTGAGAGAAGAGATTAGGGCTCAGAAGAGAGATGCCCTAATTGATGCTTTGCTAAGGAGGCTTAATTAGAGCTTAATTCCAAATTAATTATAGACTATGTTTAAGGTTCAATTTATCAAATTCAATAAAGTTTTTGCATATTATTACTTTTTAGGTATAGATTTAGGTTTTTTTCTTTCTTTCTTTCCTCAGAAGCGAATCAACTCTATAATTATACAGTTAGATTTATATCCTTTTTCCTTTATTTATTTTTTCGTTATTAAAAAAACATAGGATCTCATATAACATCTTTAATCAAGTTATATACATGTGCATGGGTATATATATATATATATATTGCGTTTGTTAATATATTAGATGTGAAACATTCCAGTGTGTAAATGCGTGTTCATATATATATATATATATATACAAGAATATGCAATATTAGAAGGATTTGAAATATATGAGAGGCTTCTAAAGTTTAGATTCTAAAACTCTCATAAAATGATAGACATAATCAATATTATGAAAAATAATCTTAATTAATTGTTGTTTATCGTCTGGATGTATAATAAGTATATAATCTAAAGCACAATGCGATAATTAAAATAGTAACCTCCTATCAAATATACGATGTCACATTCGAAAAGTTTAGAACTTTTTTTTATTGACCACCATTATATTTTTTATTTTCAGACGAATATAGTATTTTCTAATATATAACGTATTTTAAATTTGTAGAAAGTCCAATAAAGTGTTAAAACAATAGAAAGACAATGTTGAGATCGGTTTTATTTACGAATCAATCTTTTAAATACATTTGTTTTTCATTACAATGTATTTAAAGCTTTTACTTATAATTTCTCATGAATTAAACCGTAAATAATCAATTCATTGTCTCTCTCACACTAATATTTTGTATCTCTCCAAATACACTTGCAATAATCTGGTCAAAATATCATTTATTGGGACACTCGTTCGATACATAAACCTAATTATTTCAACTTCTTTTATATAATATGTTTCAACATCTAATCTTTACGTGAATCTAGAATCGCTAGTTTTCAGTTTCATCTGCTTTCTATATTTTCATCCTCGTCAATTTGATTCTCTATCATCGTGTTTTCTTTCTATCTTCTAATTTGAATTTTGAAATTAATTGAATCGTATTTTTTTTATTTGGGATTCTTAACCATCTAAAATTTCGAAATAGATCTAATACAACCCTCAAATACCTCAATATATATATAAACACATATACATACAATTGAAACATGAGATAGGAGGCCCCATTTCTAAATGTAGCAGCAAATACGTGTCGAAGACAAAAGGTATAATAATTATGGGTATAATATAAACTATTAATCATAAAATAATTAATGCAACGCATATGGTGAAGGGTCAAAGGATGCCTTTGGACGGCTGAGGGAAGTGTACAAATCAGATTCACATTATCCAAATATTCTAACATCTTATTTAAATATATTAATTTTTGTTTTATTTATAAGACGGTGTATTGTTTTCAAATATCATGATAATTTATATATAAAATAAAAAATATTAAGTTATACATAATTTTGTCATATCAGTAATTTATAAAATATTATTCGAAATTAAAATGTAGCTGGAGTAGCTCAGTTGGTTAGAGCGTGTGGCTGTTAACCACAAGGTCGGAGGTTCAAGCCCTCCCTCTAGCGTTTTTTTTTTTGCATTAAATTTTATAGTTTCGTAATTAATTTCCTAAACTTTATTATAAAATCATAATCACATAAACAATTAACCAAAAAATAATGATCAAAATTTTTTAATAAACAAAATGAGTCAAAGAAGTAACGTTTGTTTGAGGGAGAGGACAGAGGCACAAATTGCATGTGAAATAGACAGAATCAAATATGTGGGCTCTCCATTTTGACTTGCATTGGACCACTCAACTAAATATAATTATATAATATAATATAAAATATTAATATTATTATACTATAAATGTATATATATATATATATAACTTCATTCACTTGGCCGTAGTCGGCTAAACCTACATCCCAAAGCCTTATCTCTCTCATCTTTTATTCTTGGAATTGTTAATTTAATTGTTGAATTATTATTATTAAATATGAGGTAATAATGAAACATATATATATATGAATAATTTTTTTTTGTTACACATTGAGAAAATAGAGATTAAAAAGAGAAATCATGAAGAAATTGGTCAATGAGAAGGTCAAGGATATGTTGACCAAAATCATCACAAAAATCTTCAATTTGATCAAAATCAAAAGGCTGAGTGATTGATGGAATCCAATTTGAACTCTTCATGTCTTCTTCACTTACTTCTGACAACATCTTCATCATCTTTCTTATCTCTTCTGTCTCTTCTTCTTCTTTTTCTTTATTTTTATTATTATTATTATTATTATTATTATTATTATTATTATTATTATTTGCTTTTGTTTTGGTTGGTGGTGATGATGAGAATCTTCCTTTCTCGTTCTTCGTTAACTCCAGTCTCGTCTCAGTAATATCCCCTATTTCAAATTAAAGTAAACATTATTGGAAATATCAAATCTTTAAATATATATATATATATTATTTTCTGTTTTTTTAGTATATCAAATAAAAGAAAGGGTGATCTTGACAAAATCTCACTTTATTATTAAAAGTTGCAATGATCCTCCTTCTGATTGGATTATATATATAGTTTTGATATTTTAAAAATTATTCTTAACGATTTCATTATAGAAATGCTTAGATGCCACGTCAGATATTCACCATGAATCAACGACAATTCATAAAATATAATATGTAAATGAATGTGAACGCATAGATATGTGAGTTTCTTAATTTATGTAATTTCATTTCAAATATTCACACTCTACAAGTTTTTAACACCCAAGGTAATATTATTATTATTATTATTATTATTATTATTGTTATTATTATTATTATTATTATCATAATTGTGAGACTGACCTGAGTAGTAGTAGTCGTCGTCGAGGATTAGATAATCGTAGAGATCACGGTCGAGAACGGAAACCGGGCTTGAATTCGACTTATCGGAAGAACCACTCTCCGGCATATCACCATCTTTTCCGGCGACCCTTTTACTCCCTGGTTCTATCTCCGGCGAAGACGACGGCGGATTCTTACTCTTGTACGGAGACAAAAACCACCCAACTTTCTTGGCTCTCACGTCATTTCGTTTCTCATTCTTCTTCACAGCTTTTCTCGGTTCGTCTTTGAACTTCTTCGACACTTTCTTGTCCTCCTTCTTAACGGCGACCACCACCACGTCCTTGCCGTCGTTTTCTCCGGTGGGTTTCCGATCTTCGAGAACCTTCTCATCAAACCTTTTCGATCTCGACCCGATCTCTCTGTTTTCGTCGAGCTTGTCTAAATATAAAAGAAGAAAATCGTGCCTCTTCTGATTGTTACACTTCGATCTTGCTGAACTCGGAAGAATCTCCCTGAAAGACACCGACGCTTTGACTCGCCGGCGGCGTTGACCGTCTTTCTCATCTTCGTCTTCCTCTTCTTCTTCGTCGATCCTCAGAATGTAATCCATGAAATTCACCGACTTACTTCGGGTCACCGAACCAGGACGCTCATTGTACGCGACCGGGGTCGCGTCCGGTCCGGCATTTAGACCCATGAGCTTGGCGACGACGTTGGGAGCGGCGGTCGTGGAGCTGCAAGAGGACTGAAGTAAAACGTCATCGTTTTCGGGTTTAGGGTCTTTCTTAGGCTCTTCCTCGAAGTGTAATTGGAAGGGTACTTCGGCGTCGGTAATGTTGTCGGAAGGGTGAGTTTGTTGGCTGCCGGAGCATAAAAGACGGCGGACAACCGTCGTGAAGCAGCCGGATTTTGGGTTGGCTTTCTCCGTCATTATAACCACTTAGGAGTTCAAGTGGAAAAAAGAAAAGACGATAATGAGTGATGAGCTCAAAATGTCTTAGGCTTGGTGCTATTTATAAGGGACAATATGGTATTTATTTTTTTATATATTTCTTCTAATGGACCCACCAACTAATTAAGGAAAAATTATTACGTTTTTATCTTATAAGATTAAATCATTGGTTGCTTTAAAAAGTCGAATTATTATCTTAAAAAGTAGAAAATCTAAACGAAAATATGTTTATTCTATCAATTTTTTAATGTAGTATTCATATGTAATTTAAGTGAAATTAAAGTATAATATTGTAATTAGAAATATTTACAATTATCAAGCATAAAAGCATCCTTAATACATTTTAAAAAAAAATTGATTTTAATGTATTTAAAATTTTAATGTAGTAAGGATTCCTTTATGTATCATAATTTGATATGTTTTTGGTTTAAATGCGTTTTTTATTATATACTGAACAAGTTTATTAATCTTACAATGGATAATATCTATTTTATCGGGATATCGTTTTTCTAAGTGTAAAAACTCAAATTTAAAATAGAATAGACAATTTATATCATTCATTCACCGATTCAATTCATCCATTTTAATTTTTAAATCTATTTTAGTTTCAAATTTATATATTAAGTATACATTCATATAAAAATCATTAACAAATTATTTTCTGGTATTATTGTTTCAAATTTTGTGAGGTTATGGTTTATGTGTAGACAAGATGTTGCAATTGTTTTAATTTATTATTTTTTTGGTATGATGAGAAAATGATGTATCCGAAACCAGAATTTCAAAAGTGGAGACCAAATAATTTCAAACTGAAAAGCAAAAGCAATCTATATATATCTATATCTATATAGATATATATATATATATATAAATTTTATTATTATATGTTGAAAATAATTGTATCGTGACAAGACAATGACAATGGCGGGATCATATTTTTGAATACTACTTCTACTTTTGTTATTGAATCTTCTAATAAAGATGAATATTAGAAAGGACTATTCTAATTCCCCACATACCCAATATTAAATAATTAAATGTAACATGGTTATGAATTATTCCAATTAAATATAAATTAATATGTCAATGGTGAATATTGCGTGTATATATAGTTATCAAATATAGACCTTATACTAATATATCTATTTTGTCTTCAATTAAAATTTCAAGCCCATTGAATCGTTTTATATTTTTAACTATAAATTATTGCTATATGATAGAAAAAGGGAAAAAAGTTCAAAATTACTTTCATATCTTTGCCAATTTATATATATATATATATATATATCTTCCAATATATATAATAGAAACATACATACCAATATATATATATATACATTGATGGGTTTTTTTACAATATGATATCTATAAAAATAATATATCGTGTTAATAAATAACATTCAATATCTTATAACATCATATATATACAGTCCCGTTAACATTACAACAAAAACATATGATATAGTATAGTTATAAAAAATGAACCACATTTTTTACTATTTTTTGTAAATAGATTTTGTTTAATTAAATAGCTTACTTTTCCTTTTGTCGAATCTCGGAGCTCTCCTTTATACCTTTAAGATCAAAAATTTATATCGAAGATTCCAAATTTAAATTCAAATGGAAAAAAGAGTTGTGAAAAATAAAGGATAAGATTTTATTTTATTTTTGTTCGAATTAAAAACAAAATATATGTAAATGCATGCAGTCATTTTCAGTTTAAAGTACTTTGGTCGTTGAGTTCACACCGGAAAAAGATGAAAAGTAAGAGACCTCTTAATCCACGACGCGTTACAGACAGCGCGTGAAACGCGTGATACTTTTACCACACATCGAAAAGATTTGGTCGATTTAGAGTTCTGTCCTGTCTGCATACGACCAATAAGATTAAGGTAGACAATTACTTTGTTGTCTTTTTTATTTATTTCAGGAAAAAAATGCAACCAAACTATAGGATAAATCATTTTATTAATTTTATTCGACTTAAATTTTATAATACTATTTTTTTGCATTAAAATCGAATGAAAACATATTATATATTTTTACATTTTCAGTGATAGTTACATCTTATCATTTTTTATAGATTAATATAATATTATTAATTCTTGTACATAATATATAAAAAATAATAGTTTTCAATATTTTAAAATCAATACAATATTCTATTGTATTTTTGGGAAATAATTCAAAATTTATACCAACAACACTAAACGATGCGTTTTGAAGAAAAGTCTCAACAATGTTAATAAATTTTCGTGACGTCATTACAACAACGAACAATCATCATGAAATTAAAAACTTATTATTACCTATTTGCCCAAAAGAATTAAAAATATACATTTCCAACCCCAAATTCACATCAATCTCTATGATCAAATCTGGTTTTCAGTTCGTTTTCAATCCCAATTCTGCTCCCGACCAATCAGTTTCGTCGATCTCATTGTCCGAACGACAGTTTCAGACCATAGAAGACGAGCGTGAGGCTCGTGTCGTACGTCCGCGGCCTGACTCAGATGGTTCAGCCGCGGATCAAACGACTCAGATGATTCAGCCGCGGATCAAACGACTCAGATGGTTCAGCCACGGATCGAACGGCTCAGATGGATCAGCCGCGGATTGAACAACTCAGATGGATGGTTCAGCCGCGGACCGAGGGGTCGGTCTGGTAATAAACAATGTCACCAGAGTCACTGACATAGTGATCTTTTCGTAAACTTCTTACCAAAACGCCGATCAAATGGAACGGTAACGGCCCTGATCTCTCTGCCTCTCTGTAGTATTTCCCGAGTACGGGCTTTACAGCCTCCGTCTACGAGCATTTTAACGAAAGGCGTAAATATTTACGAAGATTTCAAAATTATATATATGTATATATATGGACTTACAGCCTCTAAAAGATGATAATGAGGGATCTGAGGGAAGAGATGATGAATAACATGAGTTCCAATATCATGATGAATGTTGTTTATCAATCCGTAATCGCGATCAATCGTTGTAAGACCGCCTCTCATGTAATTCCATTCCTGTCCAAATCCGACAATGTTCATCATTTGAATTCATTCTATACAAAATTACCTTCCAACGGGTAATTATTCAGTTAAGTAAAACCCGTAATTACCTTCCCACGGTACCAAGGAAGTTTCTTTTCGTGTCCGTGGTGATGCAAGTAGGTCACCAAGTCTAGCCACATGACGAAAATCTACCAAGAACGAGATTCAAACGAAAATCTAACAAGTTTGAAATCGATAAAAACGAGATTTAAGTTTTGAATTTTGTAGGGTTTTACCAAATATGGAACCCCGTAGAGCATAAGAACTCGAAGAGGACCTATCATGAACGATAATCCCACGAGCAGACCAGCCATGACCGTCCAACAAAGGGTGGACGTAATCACGTCTTTTCTCTCGTTCTCGTTGAATAGTTGGCTGCTTGGGTCGAAGTGAGATCCAGTCTTACCAGGGCTTCTACCCCACTGCACAACACAATCACACGATCGACAAATTCGATCAAAACCAGACAATAAATGGATTCACATGAACCAATGTGATCAAAACCAGGCAACAAATGGATTCACACGAACCAGTTCGATCAAAACCAGGCAACAAATGGATTCACACGATCCAATTCGATCAAAACCAGGTAACAAATGGATTCACATGAACCAATTCAATCAAAACCAGGCAACCAATGGATCAATTCGATCAAAACCAGGTAACAAATGGATTCACATGAACCAATGTGATCAAAACCAGGCAACAAATGGATTCACACGAACCAGTTCGATCAAAACCAGGCAACAAATGGATCAACTCGATCAAAACCAGACAACAAATGGATTCACATGAACCAATTCGATCAAAACCAGGTAACAAATGGATTCACATGAACCAATTCGATCAAAACCAGGCAACCAATGGATCAATTCGATCAAAACCAGACAACAAATGGATTCACATGAACCAATTCGATCAAAACCAGACAACAAATGGATTCACATGAACCAATTCGATCAAAACCAGGCAACCAATGGATCAATTCGATCAAAACCAGGCAATAAATGGATTAACACAAACCAATTCTATCAAAACCAGGCAACAAATGGATTCACACAAACCAATTCTATCAAAACCGGCAATAAATGGATTAACACAAACCAATTCTATCAAAACCAGGCAACAAATGGATTCACACAAACCAATTCTATCAAAACCAGGCAACAAATGGATTCACACAAACCAATTCGATCAAAACCAGGCAACAAATGGATCAACTCGATCAAAACCAGACAACAAATGGATTCACATGAACCAATTCGATCAAAACCAGGCAACAAATGGATCAATTCGATCAAAACCAGGCAACAAATGGATCAATTCGATCAAAACCAGGCAACAAATGGATTCACACAAACGTTGAATCTGATTCATTCAAAACAGCATTCGCCCTAGTTTTACTTACGAGATATAAAGGATAAGCAAGCAGCGGGAAAGGTACTGTGAATCGAAGAACCCTTGTAGCTGTATCTAAACTCCGGTATAGTTTCTCCGGCAGCTGCAAGATTAACGGGAAAACGTTTCTATTTCAGATTCATAGCCTTTCAAACAATGATTCAAGGCTATAAGTATATAATACCGGGTGCCAAGATTCATCATTCTCTACATGTCCATGGTTCTGATGATGAGTTCTATGACTAATCCTCCTGTAAGACCACTCAATTGTCCATTTCCACATTAAGATTCAGCAAAATAGAAACTAATTTGGGAAGAAATTGATAGTTTATACCATCCATGGTAAGGAACGAGGATAGACGAATGAAGGAAATGGCCCATCACGCTGTTCAGCTTTGGATTATTCGAGAAACTTCCATGGCCACTATTCGAATTCAAATCCCACCATACAATAACACAACAGATTAATTCTATGAATTTGTCTGAATCTTCAGAGGCTGTTTTTCATATTTGAGTTCTTACCAGTCGTGTCCGAGAACGAAGAGAGCCCAGAACATTGTCCCTTGAGCCGCCCAATACAATGGCCAAACCATCCAGTTGTTGACATACGCCGCTGCCACGGCCAGGCCGAGGACCACCGTAACGTCTCTGACGACGTAACTCACCGATCGCCACGTGTCCTTCACCCAGCAGTGCTTTGGTATGGCGGCGCGGATATCAGCGAGACTGAACGGCGGTGGAGCGCCAGGGTCGAACTCCTGCTCCTCCGCCGTCACGATACCTTCTCTCTGTCTATTCTCGTCAGCCGCCGTCACGAATCTCAGAGGAGCGCTAACCCTGGGCAACCTGCTCCTCCCTCTGAAATTCCTCGCCGGAGACTGAATCGTCGGGAAATTCGGATCTAGTCTCCGACTGAACAATTCCGTCAGGGTTTCCCGACGGCGAAGGAGGGGAGATGGGAGGGGCTTGACGCCGCACTGAGACAAGGCCAAGCTAGCCGCCATGGTCTCTCTCTCTCTCTCTCTCTTAAAACTAGAGAGAGAATATGTGAGAGGAGGAAGAGAGAGAAAATTGACGACAGAATATAAAATGCGGAAAATATGAATATCTATTGGAAAGAAGCTTCATTAAATAAGGAATATCGTATACATGAATTAATGATATTAACTTATTTTAATTATTAGAATTATATAGATTTTAAAATTTATATATGAACTGTTCCATTAATTTAGAAATATATGGACAATTTGTGTTGTAGGTCAAGTCTTTAATAAATCTATTTTAATTTGTGTTTTTTTACACTTAATTAAAATGAACAAATATCTCACAAATGGGTGCTCACACGTGCGAAGTGTGTTTTTTAAATTATTTTGTTGTAGAATTATAATTTTTGGACATTTGAGTATTTGAGTATTAATTATAAAATACATTTATAATACGTATCATTAAATAAATAAAATGTGTTTAGATGTTATCAATTATAAGGTGAGATCAATTAATTTTTACGAGGTCTAATCGTAAGAATATAATATATAACTAAGTCCACGGATCGAATAAATAAATTTAAACATTATTTAAAATTGAAGGAAATCTTTGAATGGATAATATCATATATAAATCGTGTGTTGTGTTCCATGCATATATATATATATATAATTCAGAATTGTACTATAAATATTTGAGAAAAGCTTGAAATGTAAAGTCCAAAAATTAATTTTTGGTGAAGGATACGATACATTACATAATTAACAATAAAACCGTAAATTAAGGCACAGATTTTGATGGAACAGAAAGAATAAGTACTTTTTAAGAATGATATGTTTATAAATAGTAAAGTGCTTATTTTGAGTGAAAATAATTTCCTATGACTAGGCAATTTTCCATAATTGATATTAATTTATTTTATATAATTCTATAATATTAACGTACGAGAATAAAGGAATGAGTTGTGCCAACAAATGAGTACTAGAATTCATGATTGATTTATCTTTCTATTAATAGATTCATTCAATTGGGTATATAAAAAGATCTCGAGGGATTAGTTTTTTATCACCATAAATTTATATATTTATATTTTTATTTTTATTATATAGGATTAATTAAAAATGGCAGACATTGTTTGTGGGTTTAGGGTTTTATGTATATCTCTTTTGTTTATTGCCGTCGCAAGTGCTCCGATCACCGGTCCGAAGGAGTTTGATGTCCGAAGCTACGGTGCCCGTGGCGACGGAAAAACGGATAACACTAACGTAATATCGATCACTCTCTTTTATTTTTTATTTTATTTTATATTCGGATGATCGAAATTTTGTTTTATACCTTTTTTATTAATCGATTTTGTTTTATAAAAGACCATTTCTAGTTTTTGTGTTTTGTTTTTGTTTTTTAAAATCATTTTCGTATGTTTATATTGTGTTTTTTTTCATATATAATGGATAAAATATATAAATATATGATCCAATAAGAAAGAGATTATTTGTTTTATTTAAATAATGTGATTAAAAAATTACTCTTGATTTAATCGAATTTGTATGTCTATTTTGTGTTTTTTTTCATATATAATGGATAAAATATATAAATATATGATCCGATAAGAAATAGATTATTTGTTTTATTTAAATAATGTGATTAAAAAAATTACCCTTGATTTAATCGATTTTGTTTCTAATAATAAGAGCTACAATGTGGTAATCAATATATTTTTTGTATATAAACCTTCACAAAATCGATAAAAATAAAGTTTTCCATTTTTTTTAATTTTTTTTATATATAGGCCTTCGCAAAGGCATGGAAAGATGCGTGTCAATGGAAAGGGAAATCTAGGGTTTATGTTCCGTTTGGAACTTTCTATTTAAGGGACATAACGTTCATAGGACCATGCCAAGGTCCAATTACCTTCGCCGTTAAAGGAACGTTATTGTCGCCGTCAAACCCTGACATAATGAAACAAGACACGTGGATCGTTTTCCGTTATGTCGACAACCTTACCGTCTCCGGTGGTGGTATACTTGACGGTCAAGGCACTCAATCTTGGCCCCTCAATGACTGTCACAAAAACTCCAAATGCCGTACCCTTGCCATGGTAAATTTCCATTATTTAAAATTATTTATAAATAAGAGAACAACAAAACTTAAAAGTTTATAATTTAATTTTTTCAAATCATTTTAAAATAAATTATGTTGTGTCTTGTATTATAATTTATCCGACAAATAAAAACTCATTTTTTGTTACTAGAAGAAAGCCCTATTCTTAAAAAATGATATATTATCACTTTCTAGTATTGTAATTTGAATTTCTCAAATAATTTTAAAATAAATTATGTCATGACTTGTATTACTGATAATAATTTATCCCACACAAAAAAAATCCATTTCTTTGTTACTAGAAGAAAACCCTATTTTTAAAAATGAGTTTGCATTTCATATTTAATTTTTGCAGAACATAGGATTTCAATTCGTGAAGAACTCAAGAGTGAAACGCATAACATCATTAAACAGCAAAATGGGACACTTCAACCTATTCGCCGTCGAAAATTTCAACATTACCGAAGTCACCATCAAAGCTCCCGGCGATAGCCCTAACACCGACGGTATCAAAATCGGTGCCTCCAACAACTTACGTATTTCTCAGACCAACATCGGAACAGGCGACGATTGTATCGCCATCCTCGGTGGCACCACCGATATCGAAGTATCAAATGTGAATTGTGGTCCAGGTATTAACAGAGATCATATTCTGATGATATTTTACGAGCTATTCTGGATAATATCTGATATATTATTAAATGTCAAATACTTTCGAAGATTGTATAATATTCTCTGATATCTAATATCTTATTAAATACCAGGTCATGGGATCAGCGTTGGAAGTCTTGGGAAGAACAAGAACGAGAAGGATGTTAGACGTTTGACCGTTAGAGATTCAATTTTCAATGGCACAAGTGATGGTGTAAGGATCAAAACTTGGGAGTCCTCACAATCTCAGATCGTAGTTTCAGATTTCTTGTACGATAATCTGCAAATGATCGATGTCGGATATCCCATTAACATCGATCAAAAGTATTGTCCGCATCCACCATGCGCAGAGAAGGTAAACCTAATCACTAATTACGACATAAAATCTATATTATTGTTACATACATGAATATTCTATGAGAGTATACATAATATTCTGAATATACTTTTCGTTATATTCATTATATTATCTGACATCGTATTGAATATTGACGATATTATTTGATATCGTATTGAATATTGACGATATTATCTGAGATTATATATATATACTTATATTATATTATCTTATAAAATATTCTCGTATCAATAACATGGATTGTATCCCGTAATACCACTTTTTACATATCAAGATTATTAATTTTTCAATGATGAGTTTGTTTATTTTTATGTATATAGCGGGATAAAATCTCTATTGTTGATATATAAATATTTTATGATATCATATATAACATTCTGAATATATTTTTCCGTGGTTCTCATGATATTATTTGATATCGTATCGAATACCGACGATATTATCTCAAACGGTATACATATTATATATGATCTCATAGAATATTCTCATATCAATAACATAGATTATATCTCGTAATACCACTTTTTATATATCGAAATTATTGATTTTCTAATTACGGGTTTGTTTATTTTCATGTATTTGGCAGTCGGCATCTCACGTTCAAATCCAAGGAGTGAAATTTCTAAACATATGGGGAACATCAGCAAACAAAGAGGCAGTGAAATTACAATGCAGCCAAAGCTTTCCTTGTAAAGACGTTGAGCTTTTTAACGTAACCCTAATCCACAACGGACGTGACGGTCCTGCCACTGCCATCTGTTCCAATGTTAGAGGCTCGGCCAAGGGCAAAATTGTCCCTCAAACTTGTGTGCATTGATTCAAATCGGATTGAACCAGTGAATAATGTAACATAAATTGTCATATATATTGTTGTTATCAATGAATAAATCAAAGTTATACAATTAATAATAATACATATCGTTAAATAAATACAATAAAATGTGTTTAGATGTTATCAATTATAAAATGAGATCATTTAATTTTTACGAGGCCTAATAGTAAGAATGGAATATATCACCAAGTCCATGGATCCATTAAATGAATTTAGGCGTTATTTAAAATTGGAGGAAATCTGTGAAGTGATAATATAATATATAAATCGTGTGTTCCATGCATATATATATATTATTTTTTCTTTGAAATGTATATACATATGATAATTCAGAATTGTACGAAATTTAAATAAATGAAATCCGAAAAATCTAAACCACTTAAATAAAAAAAAATTAATTGGATAATAAACTAATAGTTTTTATCTTATGTTTCATATATATTTGAGATTACTAATAATAACTCAACAAACTCAGAAAACCTCAATCAAATTTGAATAATATCGTACAATTCCAAAACTTCAAATCAAATTTCGAATAAACCAAACCAAATTTGAATAACTTCGAAATTAAAATTAAAATATAATTTATCAATTTATAAATTAAATTTGAATTTGTTTCAATTCTACTAACCCTATATCCAAATTGCCCAAATTAACACTGAAAAAAAAAGATTATTAATTTTAGATCAAACTCAATTAAATTTATTCAAAATTCAAAACAATACCAGTTGAACCGAAGCATAAAATGCGTTCCCTAACAAAACTCATCCTGACCGTCCAATGCAAGACGAACACCTCTCCTTTATATTCAGAAAGAAATCGAATACCTATTGTCGATTCTCGAAGCTTCCTTCTTCATCTGCGTTTTTGCCTCAGGTATGTCTGCAAATCTCTTGAATTTCTCTTTCCATATCTCGACATGGTGTAAATCTTCCACAGAAATCGTATGAAATTTCCTTCGCAATCGCGAATCGGTCACAATTTTTGTGATTTTGAGTTCGATTCTGTTGTTTTCTCCGTCCGAGTTCATATTCTCCCGCTGAATTTTGTCATCTGGATAATGGATTTAGTACATTCCCTGAGAATACTCTGATTTTGGTTTGGTTTGACGCTAGGTTTTCTTCGTTGCCTCGCTTTCGACAGGGAAATCGAAGGGAGATTTCGACGATGGCGGGAGGGAACTTCATTCACAGAGTTGTCTCGTATCTCGCGAACGAGCTTATAGTTAATGGTTTGGCGAACAGGTATTGTTCTTTTTCATCCATTAGGGTTTTGATTCTCCGTTTGTGTATTCATATGTTTGCTGGTTGATTGGATTCTATATGTTCTTGATCGGCTCATTCCATTGAAGCGATATATTATCAATTAGACATTGTTCTGTAGGAATATTGAGAGATTTTTCTTCCTTGTTTCCCTGCCTTGCCTTAGCCTCAAAGAATTGATCATAGTATTTAGTTTAAACCCTTGGGTTTATTTGCCAATGACGACTATTCGTAGGCTTGTCCCAATTTCAGAAATGATAAACACTTATAACTAAGAGACTTGATGAAATCATCAACATGTTCCTGACCTTTACAATAATCGTAACAATCAAAATTTTATTACCATTTAATTGATTGATTGATTCCCTTAAGATTTCAGAAATGACAAACATTTATATCTAAGAGACTTGATGCAATCATCAAGATGTTCCCGACCTTTACAATAATCGTAACAATCAAAACTTGATTACCATTTGATTGATTGATTGATTGATTCCCTTTTGATTTCAGAAATGATGAACACTTATATCTAAGAGAATGAGGCAATGATCAACATGTTCCTGACATTGACAATAATCATAACAACCAAAACTTTATTACCAATTGATTTATCGATTGCTTCCTTTGCATCTACATGAATCTTTCGTTGTGAAACACTAGCTTCGTTGTCTATACACGAATCTTATAATACTATGATCGAAAGTAAGTATGACTCTTGGTTTACACAGCCCTACCTTCCAGAGATTTGCTGTGAGGACATCAAAGAAGATGGAAAATTTCTCGAAAATAGGTAATGTTTAGTACTCCTTCTGTAGTCATATTGCACCTTGTGATGGTAAAATGCGATTGTGCCTCCTGTCCTGTCACAGAATGATATGTTTATAAATAGTAAAGTGCTTATTTTGAGTGAAAATAATTTCCTATGACTAGGCAATTTTCCATAATTGATATTAATTTATTTTATATAATTCTATAATATTAACGTACGAGAATAAAGGAATGAGTTGTGCCAACAAATGAGTACTAGAATTCATGATTGATTTATCTTTCTATTAATAGATTCATTCAATTGGGTATATAAAAAGATCTCGAGGGATTAGTTTTTTATCACCATAAATTTATATATTTATATTTTTATTTTTATTATATAGGATTAATTAAAAATGGCAGACATTGTTTGTGGGTTTAGGGTTTTATGTATATCTCTTTTGTTTATTGCCGTCGCAAGTGCTCCGATCACCGGTCCGAAGGAGTTTGATGTCCGAAGCTACGGTGCCCGTGGCGACGGAAAAACGGATAACACTAACGTAATATCGATCACTCTCTTTTATTTTTTATTTTATTTTATATTCGGATGATCGAAATTTTGTTTTATACCTTTTTTATTAATCGATTTTGTTTTATAAAAGACCATTTCTAGTTTTTGTGTTTTGTTTTTGTTTTTTAAAATCATTTTCGTATGTTTATATTGTGTTTTTTTT
>CM071873.1:36348497-36501255 GCA_036759665.1 Gynandropsis gynandra | reverse complement strand
AGCAAATGAAGCAAGTTTCGAAGAATTTCGACGTAAGTTTATAATGATGCACATCATTCACATCTTCACTCTTTTGCTTTTGATAATAATTGGTGGCAATATATATGATTAAACTTGAGTCTGATGAAATTTGCAGGCCTCGAAGAGACAATAAAAAGATTCTTCTCAAATGAGTGGGAATGAATGGTCTTGTGGTTATATATATAAGTAAGTACAGTACAGACATGTTAATCATGGGATTATGTGGCTTTGATTGTCTCACTCTTCTGTCATCTTTACGTTCTAGAGAACAACTCCTATCCTTTTCATTTGATTTATCTTCTTGGCTCCACAATTCATGAGATTGTGTTACATGTATATATATATATATATATATTTATATAATATAAGAATAATAAAAGATGGGTTTTTGTAATCATGTAACATGGGGTTTGGGGATTTGAAATTTGAGCATCATAGTTATTATAATACGAACGTGTCTTTATAATAACCTAAACTTATCTCGCTTGATAAATGGTCAGTTGGAAGAAAGATTATTATATGTACATTGATATAATATGTTGTTAAAACAATTAATTTTTTTTAAAAATAATATGAGATAATATCGAATGAGTTATTCTTTTTATTTTTTTAATTTTTATTACATATATATATATATATATTTAGAAATAATTTATATAAAAAATTGTTATTTAAAATCTTATAAGTAAATTATAATAACTATATGATGATCAATCTTAATAAAAAAAGTTAAAACATATTGATCAATGAGATATACAATGTGTCACTACTATCGATTATATAAATTATTTATATGATGAACATATAAATTTTAATTATATAATTAAAAATTGTTAATTTTGTGGGTTATCTTCCTATTTTAATTAAAAATAAAATATATAAACATTGATTAGGAAGAGACCGTAAAAGGCCCTGAAAGAAAATTCTACTACACCAGCTTAATAGAATTAATGGGCTTTCGCCCCTTTAGGGTATTTTGACGAACCGCGGTTCGTTCTATTAAAAGAGAGTCGCAATGCTCGCCGTTTTTTGTCATCTTAAACGCCGTCGTTTGGAGGAGGTTTTGACGTAAAACCTCTCCGACGGTTCTAACCCCGGAGAGGTTCACAGACAATCGTCAATGGCGTATCTTCTTTCTAGAATTGCGAATCGTCTTTCTCCTGTTCAACGATGTTTCCGTCTTCACCTCCACCTTCAGACTCCGCCGCCGTCTCATTCTTCCTCCTCCGACTCGCTCCGGCTCGGAGATTCCTCTCTTCTTCGATCGGTTCGGCTTTTCTTATCCACTTTTTGTCGCTTCTTTTTTCAATTGATACTTCGGTAGTATCTGATTTTTCTTCTTCAGATTCATCCCCCTAGCGCTAGAAGCCAATGGTGGAACATGGATCGAAGGTGTTTGTCTAGCACTTCTACTACTGATACTCCTCCTAAACCTGAGCCCGAGAGCTCGGAGAAAAAGGCTTCCGACGGAAACAAAGAATCTGGAGGATCGGAAAGTTCTGATGGAAATTCAGACCAGAAAACCGGTAGCGCCTCTGGGAAAGATGTTCGTGGAGGGGTAATATTTCTCTTTTTCATTTCTCTATTTTGTCACGTAATGTATCCATGAACAAATCCTCTTTCTATAGATACGGAATTGCATCTAGAACCGAATATAGCTGCGGTCTTCTACTCTTGTTTGGATAAAAGAATTATTCTGGTGATATGTGTTGTGGTTACATTTTGTTGGGGAAATTGTTGTTGCAGCCAGTATCATGGATGAGTTTTTTCTTACTACTTGCTACTGGAGCTGGATTGATCTTCTACTATGATAGAGAAAAGAAACGTCATATTGAAGGTATTCATCTATGTCGATTTCACTACAGATTTCTTATTCTTTAGTTATTACTCCATACGCAGAAAATTTCTCCATCTTTAGTTGATTCGAATTTCATCTATGTCAGATTTCGAATTCGCCATCTACAGATTTCATCTATGTGGAATTCACTCCATACGCAGAAAATTTCGCCATCTTTAGTTGATTCGAATTTGCTACAGATTTCTCATTCCTTAGTTGGTTCTTAGAAGTACAAGGATTTTGAATGAGCTTAATTGTTTGCCTTGCCATGAATTATCATTTTATCATTTTGCTTGATGGATTTATGATGCCATATTTAGGACATTATTCTGGTTGTCTCCTGAATGTTTGGAGCTTGATACATATATGGATTCTGCTCCTGGTGTTTGTATATGTTTGTATATGTATGCATACATTTTATTTGTATATGGTTGTATATGTATGCATACATTTTAGATGGTAACTGAGACGATTCGAAGCTTAGTTCAATAGTTTATATGGTGATTTCAATAGTGAAGTAGAGCTTGATTATTTCAGATTATTACTAATACAGCTTCACATCATCAACTTGATTCTACTTTTCTAGAAATAAATAACAAATCTAAAGC
The DNA here is from genome assembly GCA_036759665.1 of Gynandropsis gynandra. NCBI lineage: Eukaryota > Viridiplantae > Streptophyta > Magnoliopsida > Brassicales > Cleomaceae > Gynandropsis > Gynandropsis gynandra. The sequence continues at coordinate 36,498,789 of CM071873.1, read as the reverse complement.
TGTTAAAGAGGGACCTTCTGCGGGAAAAGCAGCCATCGGAGGGCCATTCAACCTCATAAGAGACGATGGAAAACGTGTGACCGATAAAGACTTCAAAGGGAAATGGTCCATCATATACTTTGGTTTCACTCATTGTCCTGATATTTGTCCAGATGAGCTTATCAAATTAAGTGCTGCCATCGACAAAATAAGTGAGTTACCAATTCTCCAAAAATATTTTTATAATAATTGTAACATACTGAAATAAACTTTGTGATGCTTTTTAACACATAAATCATAGAGGAGAAGTCAGGAATAGAAGTGGTGCCTGTGTTTATCTCAGTGGATCCTGAAAGAGACACAGTTGAACAAGTACATGAATATGTCAAAGGTTGGATTTTTGTCATACATGAATCTTGTCTTGTTTCCATATATATATATATATATATAGATAGATAGATATTACAGGTAAATGTGTAATTATTGTAGAGTTTCATCCCAAATTGGTGGGATTGACGGGTAGCCCGGAAGAAATAAAAGCAGTGGCTCGTGCTTACCGAGTTTACTACATGAAGACGGCGGAGGAAGATTCAGATTACCTCGTTGATCACTCCATTGTCATGTATGTTTACACTAATCCCCTTTTATCCCTTTTACCTTCATTAAATATCCATAGTAGTTCATGGGAAAAAAAACAATATAGATATAAGTTTTAGTGTATAGAAATTCCTCAACTTTCATTTTTTTTTACCAAAAATCAATGATGAATTTAAACTCGTCTACATGAGGGATTATGAAAAATTTTAAAAATTGAGGAATTTATGGGAAATAAAATCTAGACTTAGGGTTTGATTGGTTGGAACGCAGTGTTTGCGCTTACGCTTGGTAGTGTTTCTGTCATTGATCGGCGGCGTTTTGTTTCATTTTGTCTGAATGGTGGAATCGCTGCGTTTGCGGGCGACTGCGACTAGAAGTGAATGGTAGAAAACTGTTGCGATTGCGTTTTGAACAAAATTACCAAAATAGACAATTATTAAGAAAAAAAATTTTTAAATTTTTTTAGTGTATATTTTTAATTATAATTTTTAAATATCTGAAATAAATTTTAAAATTACAAAAATTTTTAAATATACAGTACATATACATATATATATATACAATTAATATAAATTATAATAAAAAGAGAGAAGAGATAAGAGAAATATACGAGGGTATTTTGGTAATTTTATTCAAAACGCACCAAAACGCAAACGTAATGCAACATAATTCTGGATTTTTAAATTCCGTGTTTGCTTTTGGCTGCGACTCCACCAGTCGGGCCTTTAGCCACTAGTTTAGGAGTTATTGCGGTAAAAGAATGGTAATTTAGAAATTTGTAGGCATAGTTTATGATATGAAATGGTTAGTATTATTTAATTATTATGTAAAATAGAAATGGAAGTCAAAATTGAATGGAATACAGGTACCTGATGAGCCCGGAGATGGATTTTGTGAAATTTTACGGCAAGAATCACGACGTTGACTCGTTGACCGACGGTGTCATTAAAGAGATCCGACAGTTTCACCGGAAATAATTAAGACCAGATTTCTGTTTGTTCCTAACCATTGAACTATAAAAAGGTATTTTTGCATTTTTTTTATATTTATCTTCAAACGTATCTTTACATTATTTTTGTTTCTTATATATTAGAATTTCGTTTGGGATATTTTATTCAGAACCCAAACCAATAATAATCATCATACATGAATTTTTGTTAAGATGTATCTTGTTGTCATGGAAGGAATTTGAGTATGTTTTACAAATACAATAAGTTTTTTTTTTGTTTTGTTGAAATCTTGAATATTTTTCTAATAAAGTCGTTTTATTATAATGCAAAAGTAAATATTTATCCAATTCTTGAATATATATATTTTTTAACATATGGTATGAGGTGGAGATAGAGTGGAGGAAGAAATCAGTATTGTAGATTAAGATCACATCTATTAGTTTCCTTATATTTAGATTTATTGTTCTATCAAACCCAACTAATAATTCTAACCAAAATTAAAAAAATGATAATGTTCTATTATTATTATTATTATTATTAGGTAAATGTAAATATTTACCCAACATGTTACAATATGATATGAGGTGGAGGAAGAAGCGGACCAAACCCCAGGTGAGATTAAGACCAAACCCAAATATAATAATATTATTTTAATTCTAACAAAAATAATAAAATAATAAATGGAAGAATATAAGGGGGAAGTCTCATCGAGATATTCGACAACACAGAGGCGTAGGAAGCAATACGAGTAAGAAAGAAGCCTCAATCCTTTGTTTATCTTCCATTACGCCTGAAAATGGCGCTACCGGAAGACGCAAAGACGGCTTCTCCGGCGATTAATGCGTCGATTCCGCCGTACATGAAAGCGGTTTCAGGCTCACTCGGAGGAATCGTCGAGGCGTCGTGTCTGCAACCGATCGATGTCATCAAAACGCGTTTGCAGCTCGACCGTGGTGGCGTCTACAAGGGAATCGTACACTGCGGCACCACCGTGGCACGAACCGAAGGCGTTCGTGCGCTCTGGAAGGGCTTGACGCCTTTCGCGACTCATCTAACGCTCAAATACGCGCTTCGGATGGGATCCAACGCCGTGTTTCAATCCGCGTTCAAGGATTCCGAGACTGGAAAGCTCAGCAATCACGGCCGTCTTCTCTCCGGATTTGGCGCCGGTGTCCTCGAGGCTCTCGCCATTGTTACGCCGTTTGAGGTAAGCGAAGATACATCATTGTTCAGGAGGTGGTTGAATTGAATCCATTTGATTCCATTTTTTTTTTATTTTATTAAGTGCCTTTTTGTTAGGCTCTTCGATTTGGTTTGATTAAAATAATAGTTAGTGGATCAGTCTTTAAATGCATTAGATAAATCAAATGCTTTAGTGTAGTCATCATATCTAATCCTTGATGGTGAATTATCAGAGGAGAGGCTTTCTACAAAACAGTAAGAGGAAATGCTGTCTCTAGTGATTTTGTAACTCTTTATATCATTGAACTCTAGCCGTTAAGGTGTTAAAATATGCTGTGTTTTATTATGAAACAGAGGCGTTCTACTTATGTTTTATGTGGGTTGCCAATTGTGATTATGCTTACCAATTGGCAACCTATAATGCTCAATATGAGCATTATAATAGGTGGACACAACATTGAGTCTTAATTTCATGTTCATGGTTACTATCTCATGATTCTTCAAATGACTGTTGGAATTTTGCGTTTTGCTTCCCCAAAATAGAATGGTGGCTTTGACAACCTCTTTCTAGTAACCATCAGAAGAGAGAAACTGATACTTGTTGTCTAGTTTGAATGATAAGTTTTGCAGTGATGATTGTGATATTATTACATTTCTTCGGTCGTTTCTCCTTTTTCTCCACCAGGTGGTGAAAATTAGACTTCAGCAACAAAAAGGGTTAAGCCCTGGTCTCTTAAAGTACAAGGGACCCATACATTGTGCTCGAACCATCGTTAGAGAAGAAGGCGTACTTGGCTTATGGGCAGGAGCTGCTCCAACCGTAATGCGAAATGGCACGAACCAAGCCGCCATGTTCACAGCCAAGAATGCCTTTGATGTCGTCTTATGGCACAAACACGAAGGAGATGGGAAAGTGATACAGCCATGGCAGTCCATGATTTCAGGCTTCTTAGCAGGCACTGCGGGTCCAATCTGCACCGGACCATTTGACGTAGTCAAGACAAGGCTGATGGCTCAGAGTCGAGATGGGTCAGGGGGGTTGAAGTATAGAGGGATGGTTCATGCCATAAGGACGATTTACGCAGAGGAAGGGTTATTAGCGTTGTGGAAAGGGCTATTGCCGCGGCTCATGAGGATTCCACCTGGTCAAGCCATCATGTGGGCCGTCGCTGATCAGATCGCTGGTCTTTATGAGAAGAGATATCTTCATAATGCTCCTCTTTAGTCTCTCTCTCTCTCTCTCTCTTTTGTTTGTTTATTTCTTTCATTTTGTCACTTGGAAAAATCTTCGCTTCCTCAAATTTTCATTATTTTTCTGGTGAGAAAATGGATTCGCTAATTTATTAATAAGTTAGTGTCAAAATATGAATGTTTATTTTGGTGGTCAACCAATATTATTTTTTCTTCTTGTAAATTGATACATTTGGCCTATAAATAGACATTTTCTCTTCACATTGTAAATACACCAAAACTGTAAGACTTGCAAGTTACAAGAATCAAAATTCTCTCTTCATTCTTTCTCTTTAATTTATTTTGGTGCATCAATAATATTTTTATCGGATCAAAGTAACACAAAATATGTTATGATCAAACATCAATGATGGATACATATGCCTAGCCGACTGTGCTACGACATATACAATACTGAAAGATAAATACATGAATTTAGTGTCGATATGATATTTGGAAGTGTAAAATTGAGGGATTTGGAGAAGCGAACTTTATAATATCCGGAGGGACAAAATTTATCATACAAGATGCATTGTTCTCTCCACAATAAAAAAAACTTATTAAATTTCAAAGATATTCGCCAAAATGGCTATTATGTTGAAACTATGAATGATGAAAATCGTGAATATCTTTATATCACGACTATGGTTTATAGAACTAAACATACTGTGAAAATATTACCAGTTTTATCCTCTGGATTATATTTCACAAAAATAAGATTAGTGGAATCATATGCCACATTCAACCCAAATTATGAAGACATGTTTAAGAATTGTCATGATCGATTGGATTAAACTGGTTCAATAATGATGCGAAAAATCATTCAAAATTCCAATGGTCATCCATTAAAGCATGAGAAGATATTTCAATCTGATGAGATCGCGTGTAGTGCTTGTTCTCAGGAAAATTGATAATAAGACCACCATCGATCAAAGTTGGACATGTTTCACCATCGTTTTTAGAACGATTATATGGGGATATATGTGGACCTATTCATCCAACAAGTGGGCCATTTCGATATTTTATGGTTTTGATCGATGCTTCTAGCAGAAGGTCACACGTTTGCTTATTATCAGCCCACAATGTGGCATTTGCGAGGTTTTTTGCTCAAACAACAAATTTAAGAGCTCAAATCCTCGATCACCCTATTAAGAATGTGAGACTTGATAACACTGGTGAATTCACTTCGTAAGTTTCCAATGACTACTGTACATCGATTGGTATTGAGATTGAATATCTCGTACCACATGTTCATACACAAAATGGTATGATAGAGTCATTGATTAAACGTCTCCAATTTATTGCTCGACCATTGCTAATGAAAACGAAACTCCCAATTTCTGCTTGGGGACATGTCATTTTACATGTTGCATCACTAATTCAAATAAAGTCAAATGTTTATCATAAATATTCTCCATTGCAATTAGCAAATGGCCAAGAACCATATGGTTATGCAGTTTATGTTCCGATTTCTCCACCGCAACGAAAAAAATGGGCCCACAATGCAGATTGGAAAGTTATGTTGGATATAATTCACCATCTATCATTAGATATCTTGAACCACAAACATGTGATGTGATCACAACTCGTTTTGCTGATTGTCATTTTATTGAGAATTAATTCCCACCGTCAGGAGGAGGAATTAAACAAGCCTCACAAGATCTAACATGAAAAACACAATCATTGTTATCTCTTGATCTTTCTACAAAACAATGTAACATGGAAGTACAACAGATAATACATTTACAAAAAAAATGCAAATCGACTTCCAGATGGGTTCAATTATACATCTCAGATTACAAAATCATATGTACCGGCTGCAAATGCACCTACTCATATAGAAATACCAAAAGGGCATGCGGGCGAAATAATTTCAAATGAGTCTACAATATGCTTGAAGCGTGGACGATCACTTAGTTCTAAAGATAAAAATACTCGAAAGAGAAAAAAGTTTGATAATGATGATGATTCTCAGATCGTAGAAAACATCCAAAAAGAAACAAACGAGGAAGATGATCTTCAGAATGAAAATCATGAAAATAATCATGAACATACATATAAAAATGAGATTTTCATCAACTATATCTACGATAAAAAGATTATAAGAAAAGATGAAATAAATGACAATGATGCAATATTCTCTTTCTATGTATCTAACGAAATTAAAAATGATAGTGAAGATCCAGAACCAGTGTCACTGTTAAAATGTCAAAAGAGACATGATTGGATAAAATGGAAAGAAACTATGCAAATATAATTGAACTCATTAAATAAAAGAAAAGTATTTGGACCAATCGTTCAAATTCCCAATGGTGTTAAATTTGTTCGATGCAAATGGGTTTTTTTATGAAAAAGAAATGAAAATAATGAGGTCACGAGATATAAGGCACGTCTTGTCGCACAAGGATTTTTCTAGAGACCTGAAATTGATTATGAGAAAACATATTCCCATGTTACGGATGCAATCACATTTAGATACTTGATGAGTTTAACAACATCCAACAACTTAGATATGTGCCTTGTATATGTGGTTGCGGTATATCTATATGGATCTTTGGATAATGATATATATATGAAAGTCCCTGAAGGATTAAGAATGCCAAAGACATCAAACTCAAAACCTAAAAAATGTGTGCAATCAAATTGTAACGTTCTTTATATGGATTGAAATAATCTGGAAGTATGTGGTACAATCGTCTAAGTGAATATCTTTTAAAAATTGATTTATGAATAACCCTATTTGCCTTTGTGTGTTTATTCATAAAACAACAAGTGGATTTATGATTGTAGCTGTTTGTGTTGATGATTTGCATATAATTGAGACATCAAAGGAAATTGAAAATGCTCGAAAATAGGAATTCAAAATGAAAGACATTGGACAAACAAAGTTTTGTCTTGGTTTACAAATAGATCATCTAAATAATGATATATTCGTACACCAATCAAATTATAAAAAGAGAGTATTTATAAAACACGTTAACATGGATAAAGCAAATTCGTTAAGCGCTCCAATGGTTTATTGATATTTAAATGTTAAAAAGGATCCATTTCGTCATTGTGAAGAAAATGAAGATATACTTAGACCAGAAGTATCATATATGGGTGCAATAGGGGTTCTCTTGCATATAACAAATTGCACTCGTCATGATATAACATTTGCTACTAATATCTTGTCACGATATAGCTCATCCCCTACACGTCGTCATTGGACAAAGATTATACATATCTTTCGATATTTACAAGGGACGATTGATTTACGTATTTTATCCTAGAGATTCCAGTCGTGATCTGATTGGTTTACAAATACATGTTATTTATCATATCCTCATAAAGCTAGATCATAAAAAGGATATGTTTTCACAATTAGAGGCACAAAGATATCATGGCGTTCACATCAACAAACACTAGTTGCAACATCTTCAAATCATGCTGAAGTCGTAGCACTTCATGAAGCAAGTAGAGAATATGTGTGGCTCAGAGCTTTAACTCGATACATACAAGAGACATATGGATTATCAACTAATATCAACCCAACGATACTATATGAAGATGATGCCGCATTTGTTGCTAAAACAAAGGAATAATATATCAAAAGTGATAGAACAAAGCACATCCCTCCAAAATTTTACATGTATACTCAAAAGATCGAGAAGACGAAAGAAATTAATGTAGCCGACTTATTCACAAATGCACTCTCTACTTCAACATTAAGAAAATACATTCGGAATATCGAGATACGTCACATTTGAAACTTATGAAGAAACAAAAGGTTGATAACTTGATGATGAATTTATTTTAGCATTCTTTTTCCCTCGTCATGATTTTTTATATCAACGATAAATTTTTTAACGAGACAGTCAATAGAAATTCAATCAGGAGTGTTAAAATATAAATGTCTATTTTGATGGCCAACAAATATTATTTTTATTCTTACGAATTAATGAATTTTGTATATAAATAAGCATTTTCTCCCCATATTGTAAACACACCAAAATTGTAAGAATTACAAATTACAAAAATCAAAATTCTCTCATCATTTTATTTTGATAATTTCTATTTTTATTTATTATTTACTTTTTATATATAAATATATTATATATATGATTATATATAATATATATAAATACCTAATTATATATATATTATATACATGATATTATATATTTTAATAATATATATATACACGTATATATATTCATCCATTTATATTTAATTTTCAAACGTTTTAGAATGTTTTCATTTGGTATAAAGTTTCATTTCCCTTGCCAATAATTTCCAAAAAGTAAACATGCCCTTCTCTCCATACGAGTGTGTCCAGGGGTAATATTATAATTTTACAGAAGTAATTTTCTATATAAACATGCATCGCTTCAACTCCTCGTTTCCTCAAAACCCTAATCGCAGCCGTCATCGACTGCGTTGTGGAAAGTGGACGCAAACGCGAAAGGAATTATTCTATATAAACTCCTCAGTCCGGCAAAACCCTAGTTTCAGCCGTTATTCAGATCTCGTATTGTCTCTACTCCAAAGTGCTTTGGGTATTTTTCCATCCTTTAATCTATTGATTTAACTTTCTCTTCACAATGGTCTTTTAATCCATCAAGTGAATCTCTTCGATTTGAATCCCCCAAATGAGGAAAACTCGTCAAAGCTATGGATTTAAACAATCCAGATGGTGCTTTTTTTAAGTCATAGTTACTCCGATGGTGGAATTTTATTATTTAAATTTCATATAATATTTAAAGAAATGGGCAACATTTTGCCTTGGTGATCAATTTGATGTTTTGATTTGATCATCTATTTTCCCTGTTGCCCAAATTCATATAATGGCATTCCACATAGACCAATCATCAAATATCCCATCTGATTTTTGATGCCTATGTTATTTTTTTTTGCTACATGTTAATAAATATTATATATTTTTTACAAAAGGCAACTTTGCCGAGGTGATCATTTTTGTATGTTGATTTCCTCTTTTTCCCTGTTGCCGATATCATATTTTTGGCTGACTTAGGAATTTTGTTGGTACCCATTTGGTTGGTACCAATTTCGTCCTATGCTGCTACATGTTAATAGGGTTTCATATATACATACATACATACATACATACATATAGTAATTAAGGTTGTCATCCCCCAATGTTGAACACCTTGATAAAAAGCTATGGACTTTATGTATGTATATACATACAGTAATCAAGGTTGTCACCCCCCATGATGAACACTTTGATAGAAAGCTAAGGACTTTATGTATGTATATATATATACATACATACAGTAAATAAGGTTGTCACCCCCCTATGATGAACACTTTGATAGAAAGCTAAGGACTTTATGTATGTATATATATATACATACATACATACAGTAAATAAGGTTGTCACCCCCTATGATGAACACTTTGATAGAAAGCTATGGACTTTGGTCCAAATGACAGCTACTTTTTGTCATAGTTACTCTGATCAGGGAGACAAACACCATTCCTATATCCCTTTTTAAATAATCAATCTGTTAAACCCTTTGAAGTAAATCAGTTCCTTTAGATCATAAACCCTGAGACTGCTATATTATGTAATGTAGACTCGAAAGAGATCTATATTTCTTTTTTTTATTCTGTTCAAATATTTCACATAGTTCCTATAGTAGACTCCTATTTTTAATCATGTGGCTAAGACACAGAGGACAGAGACGTACCTTCCTTGTTTATGTGTACAGAGGTCCACGTTTGTTTTTGTCATGCCAACAATGTGCATTCAATCCATGTTGTCATAGCTATAGCTGTATAATAATCATGCATTCAATCCATGTTGTCATAGCTATAGATGTATAATAATCATGCATTCAATCCATGTTGTCATAGCTATAGCTGTATAATAATCATGCATGATGCATGTGTTTGTATTCCATGCCTGAATTCATATAAATATCTGCAATTACTCTATGGATGTGATTTATCAGAAAGATAGAAGTTTGAGGAACAGCAGACTCACTGTTTGTACGGTCACTCTCACGGCAGCTTTAAAGCTTGCTTCACTTGTGCAAGAGCTAAGGGATGCATCCTATTAATAGCTGAATTGAAGGCCTCCCCATGAATTTCACAACAAATTTGTAAATACTCATGCACTGACATTTCCAGTGTCATTAGGTTGATTGGGTTTGACTGTTTGATCTTCACACAAAATAAAGCAAACCAAAAACAATGATTTTTTAAATCAATATTTATTTTATTTTTGTTTTTAAATGTTTTTATTTCACAGAAGAAGATTACCTGTCTCATCCTTTGGTCTTTAGTCGTAAGGGTTTCTTCTCCTTGGGATCCACTCTCACTGCAGTCAATTTATGAAAACTTATGTGTTCATCTGTAAACTTTTAAGATAAGAATCGCAAAATCTACCGTTGGTCTAACCTTTTTGATTCTTCCTCTGTTAAATCAATAAAGTTCCCACTCAAGATCACACTGGTGACAACACTATTTCCAAAAAAAAAAAGGATCATTTGTATTTAAGCTCAATGGTAATAATAACATATCATTTTCAATATATCCTTTATCAAGTAGAGCATACTTTAGTATAAGGTCAAGCTTGTCAAGGACTTGAGGCTTTCTTAGCATAAGGATCACAGAAAGGGCCCAAGCAAATGTAATTTTTTGCAAGGGTGACACATCATCTACCTGTACATGAAGAAAAAAACAAAAATATGTGAAAAAAGAAACTTACCCATTTAACAAAAGTTGCAGTTTTACCTTAACAAGCCAAATATCAACGAGGGATAGAAGTATATTTTGTGTAATGGGTACCCCTGCCTGTTGGAGTAACACTGAAAGAGGTGATGGTTGAGATGTTAACTGAACCAAGTAATTGGTATTTATCACCAGGATTCTTGCTAGTATAGCCGCTGAAGATGCTTCTACTGCAGTCTTCAAAGGATTTCTATTATCTCCTCCATTGAAGCATATTATTACGAGTTTCTGAGGGTAACAAATAGATGAAATCTGTTAAGTGTTTAAGAACATGGCATTTGCATATATAGGGTTTCCCATGGAAGCTCACCTGTATACAGCTGTTGATGAGAGGAGGGACTTCCATTGGAAAGCACTGTGAAACAATCAGCAAATCAACAAGTTTAAAACTTTTGACAAATTTGTTTCATATATAAGAAAATATGAGGCTATATACAGTAGAAAAGTCATGTTGAACACACAAGACCATCATTAAGTATGGCTACTGAAGTCTATAAAAAAATTGAAAGATTAATCACAGGGCTGCACTAAGTTTTATTGGAACAAAGTAACTTCTGAAATATTCTTACTTAAGCTTAACCCTAATTTACAGAAGAAGTATAAGCTTGTATGGAATTCAAAAGCTTCAACAAAAGAGAAAACATACACACCTGTATTAGAATATCGATCACTGGCAAAATCAAAAGCAACCCCTTGTCATTTACATTTTCAACGATAAGATCAAGAATCCTCACAACACTGAAAGCATGCATAATCAGGAGTCCTTCTCCATCCAATATAATGTAAGATTCCATGATACTGACAGCAACCTACTCTTGATTATGATTAGAAAAAAAATGACGTGTTAATAAAAATGTACAGACACATTGACACCTCCATGACAATTAAAAAAGGACTAACCTGCAAATAATCGAAACTCCTTTCAATGATATCCACCATATACGGAAAGCATGCTAATAGTTGAGGCTCCATCATAGGAGCATAAGAAAGTGTCGCTTGCCACAACTGCATATATAGTACAGTGTCATTTCGACATGACATTTGTATCAGCACAAAATTTGAAATGTGGAAACTTACTGCCATACTATCTTCGAGAAGGATGATCCCATCAAGGCTATTTACGTTAATGCCCTTTTGCAGAACTGGGAGCAGCATGCTGTAGCAACAGGGAGACTGATAACCAAGTGCAACAACAAATTTCTGTATTGCAATAAGAAGCTGAATCTGTAGAAGGCTTTCACCAGATGATTCCTGCCAAACCTGTTCTCAAACCAAAGGTTAAGATGCCATTTCCCCATACCCAAGTTTCTCTGCTTGTTGAAAAAGAAATACCTTCTGGAAGAACCACACTAATTTGTCTGCATATGGAATGACTTCACTAACATGCCCCATAAGTATAGAAATCAAATTCAGAGCTTGCACCTGGGGACACAGAAGCATTTGATCATAGAGCATATGATATACCAGAGGGTTGAGATGAAAGCAGTATGAGCCATAGAAGGATCCCACAACCAATGCCAAAGCTTGAAGATTACAATGAAACTGACGTGTACCTTCGAATCAAACTCTTGAACTTCTTCCACCAGATTAAAACATGACTCCCAACAGACTGGAAGAAGGTCGGAAAAATATAGCTCCGAGAAGTTAGAATCTTCAACGTGTAAACACAGGGACTGACTAGCTGCCAGCTACATTAGTAGATAAACAATTTCAGATGCACATCACAGACAGAAAAAGGAATTAATGAGCAAGTTGATACGGGAAATGAAGATAAAGACAGTAGAGCATAAATAAAACGTAAAGAAATATGGATTGAATGAGCAAACCTTGACAGCGGGGTTATTGTGTTGCAACAATTTTATCAAAGAACAATAGACTGCTCTTTTCGTGTCATCTTTAATCTGAAAGATCATGATCATCACACGACCACCATTACTGCACAATCTTGTTTGACCAAAATATAAATTACAGGAACTATGGTAAGGCAAGTATGCTAATAGGCTCCACTTCAGACAGAACAAACAAACAAATTCTACTTTTCAATGATCACCGCACACCAGCACAACTTTAAAAAAAATGTCTTTAACTTTGCAGATTTTGTCAATGAAATGTCTTTGAAACAATAGTATCATTACCTCTGAAACCCATTGTCCCAATACGAGGGCAACTTTTCGGTGGATGATATGTCTATTGGGATGGTCATTTGAGAGCTCAAGGTATAGAGCACCGTTAAACCTGGAAATTTCAAGAAATAAAGTGCGTCAGCTCGCCATTAAGGCAACAAGGACAACTGAATGGAGCATGCTAGGAAATCACATGAACAACCCAAAAACTCTTAGTCATTGTCATGTATTGTTGACTGACTATATGATAGCAAAACACGCTTCCATTCAATTATGAATCACACAACAATATTCCAAGGAAATGGAACTAAAGATCATGAGCATACCAATCTCTGAAATTAAGATAATTTGACAACTCATAGTAGACACAGGCAGCAGCTTCATAGACAGCATCTTTGAGTAGTACTGCAGGTGTTATTTCCGTCACTGTGGGAGGGCAGCTTTTCATTGCCTCATGAAGGATTGACACCACAGTGGGTCCTAACAGCTATTCACAATAATAAAAATGAAATTGGGTTCATCAATGCACATCGTTAAGGTATTTCTTAGATTTCAAAGCCACATCAAATGTTTAAATATTATTTGCCACTTACTTGGTTATAATTCTCAAACAAAAGAATATATAGAGCTTCAGCACATGGCCTCAGTTTCTCTGTCCATTGAATCTTGTCCTTCTCGTGATGGAAGGACTCAGGGTTCTTATTCCATTCCTCCAAATCACTCGGTGTTAGAACAAAATACCTATTGAAATTTTGATGAAAAAGTTTAAGAACAATACTTTCCCAGGCATAAACCAGATTGCATTAGATCCTAGCATGCTTTGCACCCCAACCAAACAATCCTACCCAAACACACCAAGTAATCAAAATAATGAGGCCCAATAACATTTCCACCAACTCCTCTTCCTGAACATCAAGTAATTTGAAGTCAATGAATGCGTTTTACCCTTCAGCAATGTGATCTAGAATGGGAAGACTGAGAAATAGATACCAATAGGATCATCATGTTGCGATGATATCTTCTACCCTAGTTTATAATTACATTGTAATTGTGTATTCTCAGCTCTACAGGCTGACCCAGCAAGAAAGAAGAAGAATACCATAGATTTCACTGGGTAAGAGTTTTACCTTCTTACTAGTATGTGGCACAACAGAATAATCCTTTCTCCAGTCAGAAGGGAAGTCAATCTGCAGCTGACTGTGGTTGAAGCATTCTTATATTCTTTACATTCAATCACACGTTTCACCATTACCATACACTGTATAAAAAATTCTTGAAATGACAACAACACAAACTCAGGTTCTGTTATCATAGTTAAGCAGAATTCCATGACATTCGGAAGAACAGATGTATCTCCAAATGAATAAGGATGTCTGTTCTGAATTGCTACTAGAACTTTCATCAGCTTGATACACGCTTTTTTCATAAACCCCCAGAATCTAGAAGACTTCCGAAATATTGAATCTACATGGAGAAACATCAAGAACCGAAGTTAAAATTCTACAAGAATAAAATTTTGAAGGGGAAGAGAAATGTTAAAATGCTCTTTTATTCAAATATCTGAAGTACTTCGGCTATACAGCAAGAAAAAAAAATCGAAAGCAAAAAGATCTCACAATATGGAAGAAGCGATTGAACTGCATTCAAGAGCACAGGAGAAACATCTTTGACTGGTTGGATCTCCTGAAAATACATCTAGATATGAGTAACTCTATTCAAATTACAATTCCAGTTCAACTTAAGTGAGAAAAAACATAATGCATATTCAGCAACAGAGAAGAACTACCTGTATACATTTAGCATGGCTTTGGAAACCTGAAATTATGAGCTGGCGCACTATTTTCAAGCACAAAAACCACCTCTCACAAGTCAGAAAAAGTTCATCATGATGTTTTGCACCTGCATTTGAAACATGGCTCTGAGCCATTGCTGCGAAACCATGAAGTATCGTCTGGACATCAGTTTGCCAAAGGGACCAACTAACTTTGAATAATTGTGATGAGAGCTGCCAACAATGTTTAATATATTCCATTGGTACTTAACGCAAGTATTCAAGCGTGGCACCCAAAAATAATTACAAGCAAAATGATAACACCTCAGCCAAGTTTCTTTGATCTTCCATGAGACGTTTAGTAGACAACTCTTTCAAAGCTCGAAAGAGAATCATATAGAACCTATGAGAAGTCAGAACATCTGCCGATTGAAGCTGTTGTGCTAATACAGAAAAAAGTTCCGGCCTGACAACATTTGAACACAAATATCGGTGTGTCTAATATATAAAACCACACAAACTTAACACACCAAATAAAAGTATTGTCCTTGTACGAATATCAAGACAGGTTATAAGAAGAAGTGAAAAAAGCATACCATTCCCTAGGATAATCAAAGCGGGCAATCTTCGAGATGAGAACAGCCAATGTTTCAGCTATCTGTCATTAGACCATGCATTGAAAGCATTAACTTAAATGGGAATGGCATATACAGCTATCGATGAGATCCATTTGTTAACTAAATTCCTGTACCTGATCATTCTTTTCTCTCAAGTGAGACAACAATTTTTGCCTTAGGTACACTTTCTCATCATTGCTCATACTTCTAACAAAAATGCAAAGCCAATTAAACATATTAATGGTGTTTCTGCAACATTGAAATTTCTAAAAGATACAAAGACGGAGCATGAACACGTACGAAGAGTTACGTCTGCTCCTCCAATGACGATTGATACTGTTCGTGAGATATTTTGAAGCCATCAATCTAACATTCACGTGACACATCAAAATCTTGGAAGCAATTATATCCTATAGGATCGTGTAAAACCAGCCGACATTACACAAGAAACGCTAAGAATAAAAGGAAGAAACGAAAGAAAATGGAAGGTACCATGAGGTAAGAACAGAACAACGGTGTGCTCTCCAGCTGAGACAGCGCCGCTTCCGCCGATCGCCGTACGGACTCATCTCTGCTCAAGGAATTCGAAATTAGCGAGTGTATCGCTGGAAAATTGCAGGCCGATGGTGCCATTATCAAAATCAGAAACCCTATAAGTTTTGGAGGATCGGAGACGGCGAAAGAAGAAGATCAGCTGCTTGCTCGCTTTGCCTTCCTAAGGCGATTTCAGTGGCGGGTGTACAATATTTGTTTTTAAGTTGGCTTAATATATATAGTCGAAATATAAATACTTAAAATATAAAATATAATATTTTAAAGAAAAAATTACAAATGAACTATTTTATACATATACATAAAAACAAATACCTAAACATATATATATATATACATGAATACTTATATATGCATACATTTATAATATTCACATAAATACATATAAATGCATACACATATTATAATAAGTTTAAAAGGTGATTTATTAATTAAATGATATAAAAATGCTTCCTTATATGCTTCACCAGGCAATCAAGATTTTATAAAAAAAATTCGTCATCATTTTAGAGTTAAACTTTTTTATATAGGTATATAATAATTGTTTATTATTATGAAATAATTATTATCTGAATGTCTTTTGGGATTCTAAACTCTTCGTATTTTGTCCATCATTAATCCTATGTGATTATGACAATTCTATCTATTTATCTACATTGTTTTGTCTCTTCATCTATCCTTGTAAGCCTATAAATAGAGGCAACTTCATTTGTAAATGTACACTTGAGAATCATTCTTCAATAAGAATTATCTCCTCCTCTCTCCTGCTCTCTTCTCTTAATATTGTTCTATTTCTTTTACAATATATATAAATATTTTAATAAATTTTTAATTGATTTAAAATATTTAGAAATTTATAATTAAAAATATATACTAAATTAATAAAATGTAAATATTTTTTTATTAATTAACGTCTATTTTGACAATTTTGTTCAAAACACGATCACAACAACGAATCCGCGATCACTACGAAACGCAACGTTTCCATCATTCAAATAAAAAATAAATCGTCGTCAATCACAAACACAATTTTTCCACCAATCAAGTTCATAATTATATGATAAACGTACAATTCTTTATTAAGGAGTCAAGCTCATAGTTATACTATAAACCAATCATTCTATATTGAGGAACATAATGCGGATACAAAGTAGGTTAAACATTTTTGGATTATCCAATCATATCTTATATTAACTAAAATGCTTGCATTGAAAAACACCTCCTCGGGGCTGTCATGGCGCGTCGAGTGTCGTCCAGATTCTCGTCGGGTCACGTGAACGACCTATGTATTTCGGGTCATCTAGTTCGAGATTCGCCTGACCCAGTTGCTCGGATCGTAGGATCTCGCCACCTGTTAATGCTGGCATCCTGTGCGATTGTAACCGTCCAATTGCAGCGGTTTTGAAGATTTGAACGGGCGGATTTCTCCACCGACAGGCTGCGTGTAATCTCAACCGTCCAATTTTTTTAAGGTTTTCTAGTGTTTCCCTTTTGTATTTTTGCACAACATTTGGTTCTTTTCAATGTCGTTTTGATTTCTCATTTCTCCTTTTTCTCTCTAGGGTTTCCGCCGAGGTTTGCGTCGCATTTTTTATTTCGTCGTGTGGTTTTGTAATTTTTTTGGGTTGCTGTGTTCTGCATTTCGATTTCTCCATGTTTTTCGCTTTATTTTGTTATTTGTTTCGGATTTCTTGGCATTTCGTCGGGTTGTGGTTTCTCGGTTTCTTTTTGGTCGTTGGTTGTTTCTTCGGTTCATGCATGTCTGGTCATCGGCTTGAATGGTGCTCCGTTCCATTTGCTTGGATCGTTATATCTCGCCGCCTGTTACCGTCATCATGCATTTCGATTTGTTCCATGTTTTTTGCTTTATTTTGTTATGTGTTTCGGATTTCCTTGCATGTCATCTGGTTGTGGTTTCTGGGTTTTTTTATGTTGATTGTGTGTCCTGTTCATGCGTGTCTGGTTCTTGGCCTGAATGGTGCTCCGGTCCATTTGCTTGGGTCGTTAGATCCCGCCGCCTGTTTTTGTTATCCTTCTATGCGGTTGTGAGTGTTCGTTTTCCATGGGTTGTGAACCGTTTGGACGGGTGGATTTTTCCACTGATTTGTTCAGTGCGATCTCGGTGGCTTGATTATTATTAGGGTTTTACATATTTTTGTTTGTGATTTGTTGGTAATTTATGTTTTTCCCAGCTCAGTGTCTACTAATTTGTGATTTCTTCCCGTTGCATTATTTTTAGATTTGCAATCGGCTACTCGGTGATGTTGTTTGCAGATTTGTCCTACCATTTTAGGTTTATAGTTTTTTCTGTGTAATAGATGTGGATCCATGGATGGTTGTATAAATCTGTATTGATTTTTACTTTTACTTTATGAATATGATGCCATGGGTATGTACATTTTATTTGCATGTATCAATTTGTTTTTAGTTTTTGTTCCGTTCGGATTTGTTTTGCTATTCTAGGGTTGTAGTTCTTTGTGTATTATAGATATGATGTTTAAAGGTTTGTTGTTGTTTGTGATTTCTCATTAAATTTGGTTTCGTTGATTTTTTCTTTAGATTTATGAATGGTTGTATAAATATGTGTTGCTCTAAACTTTTAATTTATGAATATGTTGGTATATGTTATTTTTTCGTAGAATTGATTGTTATTTCGGTTTATCCTTGATGTTTATGTGGGATTTTATACGTATTTTATTTTGTCTTTAAGCTATTTCGGCTTATTGAACTTTTATACATCTTTTGTTTGGGCTTTAAGCTATTACGGCTTATTGGATTCCCGGGTCTTGGTTTGCATGTGTACGGTGTACAGGTTATCCTTGATGTTTATGTGGGCTTTAATACGTCTTTTATTTGGGCTTTAGGCTATTTCGGCCTATTGGACTTTTATACATCTTTGTTTAGGCTTCAAGCTAATACGACCTATTGGATTCTTCTGGAATTTTGGTTTGCATGTATAAGTACTTAAATGCTGGTGTAGATGATGCCCTTGGAGGCAGCTGACGTGGACTTTTAGCTCCACATCTATTCTTCTGCTAGTAGACTAGATATGTAATGTGTTCCTTTTTCTTTTATTTACCCCGTTTACATGTCTCTATTCCATAAATATTTACGTTGATTCAGTACACCTACTATTTGCCTAGATCTAGGTAAAACATACGTGTCACAACTGTTAAACGCGTATGCTTCTTATGTTGTCTATTACATCTGACTAGGCTAGGTAAAATGTATGTGTAATATGTATTTCTGGATTTCCTACATACCTATTTTTATAAGACATGATTGTGTTCCCTATTTATATATCTGCGCAGTAAATATTGTTTCGTTGTTTAGAGTATCCGCAAATAATCCAGTTACCCAAAATCATATTAGAAATCATGTACTATCGTGTGACCGATACGTCCTACACAGGAAATATTTTTCAGTATCCAAGTTCGGGTTGTCCGAGTATAGAATTTTGATGTGGTTCCAATTTCCTGATCAACCTCTAATCGGGAATAGTGTTATGCGATGAAGGAGAATGGGAATATATGTTGGGTATGAATCTCCGTCAATAATAAAATATATTGAACCAATGACTGGAGATATTTTCACTGCAAGATTTGCAGATTGTCATTTTGATGAATTATTATTCCCAACATTAGGGGAAAGTAACAAACATTTGGAGAAAGAGATATCATGGAATGTATCAGAGCTGACAAATTTAGATCCTCGAACAAAAGAAAATGATTTAGAAGTTCAAAGGATAATCCATTTACAAGGTATTGCGAATCAATTGTCAGACGCATTCGCTGACCCAAAAAAAAAATCACAAAATCTCATATTCCAGCTGTGAATGCTCCAATTAAAATACATGTCCCAGAAGGACAACCTATAATTGCTAGTGAGTCTAAGGTGCGCATGAAGCGTGGTAGACCACTTGGTTCCAAAGATAAACTTCCTCGAAAAAGAAAAGGAGCAACTAATCTTGATGGTCAAAATGATGACGTATCTCCAGAAGAGATCATTGATATGGTTAATGATGAAAGTAATCAGGTACCTGAAACCAATGAAAATGAAGAGATCTCAATTAACTACATCAATACAGGAAGAAGATGGAACCGAAAAGAAATAATTGTCGACAATATTTTTGTTGAAAATATAGCGCGCGATATAATAAATGAAAACGAGGATCATGAACCTACCTCTATAGAGGAATGTAGAAATAGAAATGATTGGCCAATGTGGAAAGAGGCAATCAAGTCTGAATTAGACTCTATTAAAAGGAGAGGAGTTTTTGGACCAATTGTCCAAACACCAGAAGGAATCAAACCAATTGGAAATAAATGGGTATTTCTACGAAAGAAAAATGAACAAAATGAGATCATTAGATATAAAGCAAGACTTGTTGCTCAAGGTTTTACCCAAATTCCTGGTGTTGATTATGAACAAACATATTCGCCTGTGGTGGATGCAATAACGCTTCGATACTTGATAAGTCTGGCAATGACCGAAAGACTTGAAATGCGCCTCATGGATGTGGTCACGGCTTATTTGTATGGCTCGTTAGACCATGATATATATATGAAAATCCCTGATGGATTTAAAATGCCAGAAGCATGTAATAATTCTCGAGAAATATACTCTGTTAAATTAAACAAAGCGTTGTATGGGCTAAAACAATCTGGACGGATGTGGTATAATCGTCTTAGTGAATATTTGATAAAAGAAGGATATAATAATGATCCTATATGCCCATGTGTATTCATAAAAGGATCAAAATCAAAGTTTGTTATAATTGCGGTTTATGTTGATGATTTAAATGTGATTGGAACTCCTGAAGAGTTATCACAAGCTATGCAATGCTTAAAGAAAGAGTTTGAGATGAAAGACCTTGGAAAAACAAAATTTTGTTTAGGTCTTCAAATTGAGCATCTGGAAGATGGAATATTTTTGCATCAATCATCCTATATAGAAAAAGTACTTAAAAGGTTTTACATGGATAAAGCGCACCCTTTAAGTACTCCTATGGTAGTAAGGTCATTAGACATTAATAAAGATGTCTTTAGACCACGTGAGGAAAATGAAGAATTACTTGGTCCTGAAGTACCATATCTTAGTGCTATTGGAGCACTAATGTATCTTGCTAATAATACACGTCCTGATATATCTTTTGCAATAAGTTTATTGGCAAGATATAGTTCCTCGCCAACTCGAAGACACTGGAATGGTATAAAACATATCTTTAGATATCTTCGAGGGACCACAGATATGGGCTTATATTATAATAACTTATCAAAACCAAATTTAGTTGGTTATGCAGATGCTGGATATTTGTCAGATCCTCATAAAGCCCGATCTCAATCTGGGTATGTATTTACTTGTGGGGGAACCGCAATTTCATGGCGTTCTATAAAACAAACATTGGTAGCCACTTCAACAAATCATGCAGAGTTATTAGCTATTCATGAGGCAAGTCGTGAATGCGTTTGGTTGAGATCATTATCTCAATATATTAGGGAGTCATGTGGTCTCCCAATTGATCTACATTGTTTTGTCTCTTCATCTATCCTTGTAAGCCTATAAATAGAGGCAACTTCATTTGTAAATGTACACTTGAGAATCATTATTCAATAAGAATTATCTCCTCCTCTCTCCTGCTCTCTTCTCTTAATATTGTTCTATTTCTTTTACAATATTTATTTTATAGTTATTATTTTCATTTTAAACTTTAATAATTTTGTTTAACCGGATCATTTTAAACCGGTTGGTTTAGTTTAGCCATGAATAACAGTGAGGAAATAACAGAATCCAACGGTTGATCCTTCTGTTTCTGTATTAAATAAGAGAACCATTTGGGATTTTAAATTTATGGGCCCATTTATAAACCCAATAGGCCCAATTTGGTAATGTCGTTGAATCATTTAAATGATCAATTTATTTGGATTTTAATAAATAATAATTAGATAACAATTGAATTTAAAATGAATTGAATTTGAAGTAAATTTTACATTTAATTTTTTTCGTTTCATAAATAAAAAATTGTGATTGAAAATAAATTCAAATTTTCTTTTGTTGAGTTAATATTTACTTATTTTGATAATATTTGGAATATTTTAAATAATTAATATAGTTTATAAATAAAATACAATATATTATTAAAATTTGATATTTAATATTTAATTATATATGTATAATTACGTGCTGTACGATTATCCATAATTATTTATTTGATAATCGAACCAAAACTATATAGATTTTTAAATTTTTATATCCGAATTGATATTTTGTGTATATGCGATGCAGGTCGATTCTATTTAATGAAATTAAAACACTCTTATAATTAAGATTATCTTTTTTTCTACGTTCTTGAATTAAACAAAAGTTTAGTTCAAGGTCTCATGAGCATGATAGAGCTTCTTCTAATATGGCATTATATATATAATATAAAAAATACAAAATAGTTTCTAAAAATAACGCGTAAACATAATACTTATATATATATATAATTATGTAAATAATCACAGCCATAACAGGCTAGCCAAACCACGAGGTACAATCCAGTGGCAGATACTGTGAATAGGCAGAAGTGGTGGGGGCATAATCGGCAACAAACATAGAATTGAGAGCCTGATGAAGCAAAATCTGAGATTTAAGGAACTTAACGTAATGAATGGCTTCATCAAGCATGGAAACAGTATCCATTTTCGCACCACCAGGAATCATACTTTGAAGAATCTTCAACTTATGGCTTATACGTTGACGTCTCTCACGCGCCGCCACACTCTGTGGATCCGTCGAAAGCTTCGTGACGGAGGAATATCGGCGGTTGCAACGACGGCGACGGTGGATAGATGAAGAAGATGATGAATTAGGGTTTTGGTTGGTCGTACCGTACTCCATTCTCTTTGCGTATGCCTTCATCCTTATGTAGCATGTGAGAGTACGTGTGTGTATATATATATATATGGTAAAATCTATTGAAAATAATAAAATATTAATTTGGTCTACATCATGACAATTACACTCGAATTAAAATATTTTTTCATATTTAAACTATCAAACTATTTTATTATATGTATATATATCAATTGATAATTATTTTAATTTAATATATAAATTTATTTCATGTAAATATACACGTTAATCGAGTCATGTACATTTACAAATAAATTTTGATTTAATTTATATATTATATTATGATATTATATGTCAATTGTGATATGAATAATATATTTTTTATTATATTTAAACTATCAAACTATTTTATCATATATATCATTTGATAATTATTTTTAATTTAATATATAAATATATTTCATGTAAATATACACGTTAATCGAGTCATGTACATTTACAAATAAATTTTGATGTAATGTATATATTATGTTATGATATTCTCAATTGTGATATTAATAATATATATAAAAATTATTAAATAATATTACGCTTTTAGTTTAACTTTTTTTTATCTAATTATAACAAAATCAATTTAATTTGGTCTACATCATAACAATTACACCCGAATTAAAACATTTTGTCACTTTTTACTGTGATGTGATTTTAATAAGTTTATCTATTATATTATGCACTATATATACAATATTGAACAATAATACGCTTTTAATTAATTTATTTATTTATTTATCTAATTAGAACCAAAACCAATGTAACATATTATTTTCAATTATGGTGATATTTTATTTATAAAAACTATATAAATTATTTTATATATAATGAATAAGTGGAAGGAGCACGTGAGGTTCCGGATTTCAAGAATAAGTGGGGTTTGGTAAGAAAAAACAGTCAAAATGATTTCTTACCAAACACTCTTTTCAACTGAATCTCAGTGTAAACACAGATTCTCTTCACCATTTTACATCATCAATGTGACATATAAATTAAATTTATTCATGTTTAATTTAGTAAACCATATAGTTTTATCAATTATAATATATGGAATGAATTTAAACACATATTGTAATTTTCTTCCCGTTTAATATAACTCTAAAATAGTAATAATATTTCATTACGAAAAAAAATAATGTTGACCCGTCAAACAATGTAAACAATATCGATATTTTAGGTTATTAATTGGGAAAAAAGCCAATTCCCCTCAATTATCATGCTTTATTCTAGGGTGTCAAAAATAAGTCCGGCCCGCGGATAAACCCGAACGAAATCCGGGCTCGGGCTTTTAAAAAGCCCGAAAACTTACAGCCCGGCCCGTCGGGTTTCGGACCCTAAAAAATCTGTCGGGCTCCCCTCCTCTCTTTCTTTCCCTTCTTCTTCTCGTGGCATACACTCTGAATCGGAGTTAAAAGATTCAAATTTAGATTTTATGTTTGTTTGGTAAACTTTATTTTGAAATCCAAATTCAAAATCTCGATTCTGGTTTTGAGTCGCAATTTTTTGGATGCTGAAAATTTCAGCGTTATGATTCGGATTTCAAGTCGAAAATATGTAAATGACTAAGATACCCTAAAAAAATCCAAATTGATAATTTTTATTAAATTGTATAATTAATAGGGAAAAAAGCCAATTCCCCCCTCAACTATCATGCTTTACTCCAATTCCACCCTGAACTATCTGACACAGCCAATTCCCCCCTCATCTTACAAAATCCATCCGATTCTCCCCTCAACTATATCAATTCAGCCAATTCTCCCTTTCGTTATATAAACAGTATATTGGTGTTAACCGACCCGGTTTAATCGATTTTGACCCGATTCAAATACCCAATTTTGACCTGTATTATAACCGATTTTTAACCCGATTTCGACAATTTTTTAACCCAATTTCATTCCATTTTAAACCGATTTTACCCAATTTCATTCCATTTTAAACCGATTTTACCCAATTTAACCCAATTTCACCCAAATTAACCCGATTTCATCAAATTTAATCCGATTTCACCCAAATTTAACCCAATTTTATCTAATTTTAACCCAATTCCACCCAAATTAACCCGATTATCGCCCAATTTAACCGATTTACTCACTTTTAACCCGATTTACTCTTTTCTAATTGATTTAACTCGATTTTCGATTTACCTCAATTTCATCCAAAGTAATATAATTCCAACCCGATTTCACCCAATTTAATATAATTCCAACCCGATTTCACCCAAATTTCACTAGTTTTCACCGAATTTCAACCCGATTTAACCGATTTACTCACTTTTAACCCAATTTATTCACTTTAAACTTGATTAAACCGATTTAACCCGATTTTCGATTTACCTCAATTTCATCCAAAGGGTTAAAAGTGAGTAAATAGGTTTAATCAAATTTAAAGTGAGTAAATCGGGTTTAAAGTGAGTAAATCGGTTAAATCGGATTCAAATTCGGTGAAAACTAGTAAATTTTGGGTGAAATCGGGTTGGAATTATATTAAATTGGGTGAAATCGGGTTGGAATTATATTACTTTGGATGAAATTGAGGTAAACCGAAAATCGAGTTAAATCGATTAAAAAAGAGTAAATCGGGTTAAAAGTGAGTAAATCGGTTAAATTGGACGATAATCGGGTTAATTTGGGTGAAATTGGGATAAAATTGGATAAAATCGAGTTAAATTTGGATGGACATCGGGTTAACTTTGATGAAATCAGGTTAATTTGTGTGAAATTGGGTAAAAATTTGGTAAAATTGGGTTAAAATTGAGTGAAATTGGGTTAAAAATGTGTCGAAATCGGGTTAAAATCGGTTATAATACGGGTCAGAATTGGGTATTTGATTTGGGTCAAAATCAGGTCAAAATCGGATCAAAATCGGGTCGGTTAACACCAATATACTGTTTATATAATAGAGGGGGGAATTGGCTGAATTGATATAATTGAGGGGGGAATCGGATAGATTTTGTAAGATGAGGAAAAAATTGACTGTATCAAATAGTTTAGGGGGAATTAGAATAAAACATGATAGTTGAAGGAGAATTGGCTTTTTTCCCTTATTAATTTTCCTAACGAATGCCTCTTTTATTTAATTTTTTAATTTATTAAAATAAATTACATGATATAAGATTCAATCTAGGAAAGGTAACGGTCGTCTCAGTTGTTGCGTAAAGGAGACGTTACGTCATGTGATACGATTTCAGTACTTTCATTTATTAAATAAATAAAAAAACATACATCTTAAAATCAATAACGCGAAGGTCGCAGGTTCGAGACCTGCATGGGCCAATCTTTTTTTTTTATTTTTTTTTATTTTGTTACCATAAAAATAATAATTTTAAATCGATATATACTAATAATTAAGGCCCATTAGTACGGGCTTTAAGTAAGTATAAAACCCATAAAGCCAGCTAATGCTCCTTTTTTTCCATATTTCTTTTTAATTAATGGGAAATAATAAGCAATAATTTTATTATTTCTTTTATTTACATGTTCATCAATTTTCCCTTCATTTATAATTGGTCGTTCGTAATAACAAAAAAAATAAAGAATTGTTCTTTAGATTATGTAAAAAAACCATTGTTATTATAATTTTAAAAAACCATTTGGTTTTTAATGTGTATTCAGTGTTTTTGATTCAAGAGTATCCCCACTTTTAAAATAAAGCTTATAGACATTGCTTTAGATTAAATTTATATATATATATATATATTTTGTAATAAAATAACTTTTAAAATCATTGGTACATTTTATAACAAAATATTATAGTTCAAAAGTTATA
This sequence comes from Gynandropsis gynandra, assembly GCA_036759665.1. NCBI lineage: Eukaryota > Viridiplantae > Streptophyta > Magnoliopsida > Brassicales > Cleomaceae > Gynandropsis > Gynandropsis gynandra. Next base: position 36,472,397 of record CM071873.1, on the reverse strand, counting down.
ACCATCGATTTCAATCTTCAAGAGATAAAAACAGTATATAAAAAAAAAACTTTTGTTGTTATTATAATTTATATACGAAGATATTAACAATTTTTGTTGAAGTACTTTGGTTTTTACTGTGTATTAAGTGTTTTTGTTTCAAGAGTATTCCCATTCTAAAAATAAAGCTTATAGACATTGCTTTAAATTAAAAAAAAATATTTGTAATAAAATAACGTTTAAAATCATTGTTATTTACAAAAATGCCATTAGTTTATTTTTTCCCTTCCTTCTTTTTCTTTTTCAACTGCAGCCTCAGTCTGCTTGCCTCCTTGCGCCTCCATCCGTCTGGTGCTCGCCACCGTCCGACCGGTGCTCGCCTCCATCCGTCTGGTGCTCGCCTCCGTCCGACCGGTGCTCGCCTCCCTCCCGGAGACCGCTTCTCCATCTCACGTGGTTGGTGCGGCCGCTTTTCGCCTCTTCTCGTGCGACCGCTTCTCGACGCCCTTATTCTCTTCTCTTTTCCCACTCAATTCAATTTCATTTCTATCGCTATATGTTTGATCCTTTTGGTTTATTTATGTTAGTTCGTTTGCTACATCGATGTAATGTGGGTTTCTTAACTAGATTTTAGGGATTTGATCTTTTGGTAAATGACTTGCTTCAAAAATCCCTCTGTTATCAATTGAATAGTTATCGATTTTAGGAATTTGATCTTTGGTAGATTCGGGTTAGGGTAATATCATGCTTACCCGTCCGGGTTCGGGTACCCGACCCGTGCCCCTTCTTACACCAGTTTTTGTTGTGAAATTGTGTTTTGGCCAACTTAGGATAATGTTAGTAGAATTTCTTTGGTCTGAAACAATGTTTTGGGTAAAATTGTGATGCGTTGAGAATAAACCAATTGCTTACAGCAGCATATATGTGAATGTTATCATAATGTGTGACAGCCATTGTTGTTTCAATGCAGATGATTTTATGATCTTTATAGAACGATTTTGGAGATGGGAATTCTGAATTTTTCATGGGATTTAATAAAGAAATCATTTACTGGAGGGATTATAGGGCTTACCATTTCAGATAGATGCTGTAGCATTGTTTCAGTGAGAGGGGACTCAATGTCTCCAACATTCAATCCCAGGAAAGAATCTCAAATAGGTAAAATATATTCCTCCAAAATGCTTGAAATTAATCCCTACTAGTTTTGTTCTAATGTTTCAATTGTTAAAAGTGCAGATGATTATGTTCTTGTGGAAAAATTTTGCCTTAAAAATTACAAATTTGCGCGTGGTGATGTGGTTGTGTTCTGGTAAGTTTCCCTTTAATTTCATTGGCATAAGACATGACATAAATTGTTGATGAAAGTTTCGTGTTCTTTGAGATAATAAAAAACAAAGCTTTCAAGAACAAACCCTTGTTTGTGTTTTTATTTCTTCTAAATAATCTAGAAAAAAAGAAGAAATTGTTTTAGTTTTATGTTTTTTTTGCTTCTTTGTACTTTGGGGAAATTATAACTATATGCTAAGATGATGAACATCTTTTTTATGTACATAAACCTTTTTTAAGATGAGGGTTTTCCTTGGAATTCAGGTTTTGATTTTAATGGCTTCATCATATATATATATATATATATAGTAAACACTAAAATAAAATAAAATTATGGGTCTATGGAAAGCAAAGGGAAAAAGAATTTGAATCACTGGAATCTTGTTTCTTTTTTACAATTTCTATTTTCATGATTCCGAGTCTTACATAAATTGTTGATGAAAGTTATAGAAAATATCATCAGTAAAATGATTCCTTGGATATAATAATCCTAATGATTCTGATTCTTAAGAAATTTAATGAGCTTAGCTTGTGATCTTCTATGGCAGCTCTCCCACTCATTTCAAGGAAAGACATATAAAGAGGATAGTTGGATTGCCTGGTGAATGGATTGGCAGTAAACAGGATGTGATCAAAATTCCAGAAGGGCATTGTTGGGTAGAGGGCGATAACCGAGCTTCAAGTTTCGACTCGAGAACCTTTGGACCCGTAAGTATACTTCCGCACATACTGTTTCTCGGAAACGTTAAGGTGAACAAGTTATTCAAAGGCGGCATATGATATGACTGACTCCACGGAATTATAATCCATTTTTAGATCGTCAGAAGGGGTGGGCAATCCGGGTTTCGGGACGGGTTCCTCGGTTTATAAAAAATTGAACCCATAAAAACCCATTTGGTTTTTGGGACGGGTTCCTCAGGTTTCAGTCCGGGTTCAGGTTGTTCGGTTTTTGAGACATTGAACCCAAAAAACTCGAATTGTATTTGGGTTATTTTGATATTTCGGGTAATTCAGGTTTCAGATTCTTCGGGTTTTTTGGTTTATTAAAGTACGAGTAATTCAGTTTTTAAACGGGTAATTCGGGTTTTAAACGGGTGAGTGAAGGTGTGAGTGACTCATAATTTAGGGTTAGGGTTTGTTTAGGTTTTTTTCTTTTTTTTTTTTGTCGGTTTGTTCGGGTTCTGCGGGTTATCCCGAACCCGAACCGACCCTGAACCCATATGCGTTTTTGAGATTGAACCCATATGGGTTTTATCGTGATTGGGCTATTCGGGTTGGGTCGGTCCGGATAATCTGAAATGACCACCCCGCAGAACCGAAATTGTCAGCTATGTGACTAGTTCCAAAATGAGACAACTACACTATACTTTTGATTAATAATTGAAAGAGAAAAACAGAACATCAAGCTTTGTGTGAATGTGTCTGAGATTTCCTTGGAATAATTGAACAGATTCCTTTGGGGTTAATTCAAGGACGGGTCACTCACGTGGTGTGGCCTCCTCAAAGAGTAAGCAAGATCACCTCATAAATCAATAGCATAAGAAGAAGGTATTTTTGTTTACAAATTTTGTTTTTTTTATATAGATTTACTTTATTTATACGATAATTTATTTGTGATTTTTGGAATTTTGGAACTGAATCTCAAAGACTTGGTGTCCATAAATGTATGATGGAGCAGTGAAAGTGGTAAATTAGAAGTTAGGATATTGTTATGATTGTTCCTTTTTGCTATTTTGCATTTAACTTAGTCTATTAATGTATTGGCAATGCAAATGCAGCGTGAGTCCAGTGGCTGTGCAAAAAGTCAAATATAAATGAAAATGTCAAAAGAAAAAAAATACATAATTATGAAATAAAATATATCAACCAATACTTCAACCATAAATATAACTACAAAAAATATATTTGTTTTAAAATAGAAATATAGTATAAAAAATATCCAATTATTATTTTTTACCTAAAAAATCTCTAATTTATTGTTTTTTTCTTGAAAACATTAATTTTAGGAATATAATGTAAAAAATAACAGATTTTTTTAATTTTTATCTATAAAATATAAATTATTATTTTTAATTTGAAAATTCAAATTTTTAAGTTTTGTATAAAAAAACATAAATTTATCGTATGAATCATATATATACACAAACATTAACTTTTGGAAAACTTCCTATAATATTTATGATATAGAATTATTTTTCAATAAAGTTTTTACCAATTTCAAAATAAAATCCGAATTTCATCTGATTTCAACCCGAAATTCAAATTCAACAAAAAACAATTCGAATTTCAGTCTAATTTTCATCAAAATTTTGAATTCCACCCAATTTTAGAAATAATTTCAGTCCAATTTCAACTTTAGTAAGAAATCCAAATTCGACTCAGTTTCAATAGGAAATTTGAATCCGACCCAATTTTAACCTAATTTCAACTGGAAATAATAATTTCAACTGCAAATTCAAATTCCACCAAATTTTAGTAAGTATTTCAATAACATTTCAATCTGAAATTCAAATTCAATCGGATTTTCGGTTGAAATCATGTTGAAATTAGGTTAATTCAAATTTCGAGATGAAATTGATTTGAATTTGGATTTTTTTTTGTTGAAATGCTTACTAAAACTGGATGAAATTCGGATATTTGGTTGAAATTAGGTTGAAATTGGACTTTAAATTGAAGTTGGGGTTAATTTTTTTCAAATTGGGTGAAATGTGGATTTTCGGTTGCAATCGGTTTGAAATTGAGTTGAATTCAGATTTCGAGTTGAAATTTGTTCAAATTTAAATTTTTTAATTCGGATTCGGATTGAATCGGGTTGAAATTTGGGTTACCAAATATTAATGTTATGTGTATATGATTAATTTGATAAGTTTGTGTTTTTAATACAACATTTTAAAATTCAAAGAGTTAAAATATGATTTAATGTTTGTGTTTGTGTATGAATATGATTAATTTGATAAATTTGTTTTTTAGACAAAACTTGAAAATTCAAAATTTTTAGATTAAAAGTAGTACTTTGTGTTATATAGGTAAAACTTAAAAATTTTGATATTTTTTATAATTTAAAAAAATTTGAATTTTTTAAAATAAAAATAATAATTAATGTTTTATAAATTAAAATAAAACATTTTGATATTTTTTCATTCTATATTTTGTAATTATCTTTTGTTATTTTCTTTAGGTTAAATTATTATTTTTAATTGAAAAATAAATAAAAGAAAACCAACCAACGGCAGGCATGCTCCAACGAGGAAACAGAATCATGCATCTTGCGCCACGTGGAGAACGAGAATGTCATGTTAAAAAAAATAAAAAATAAAAAAATCTGTCTTAAATTCGAACCCTTTTTCTCACGTATAAATCAGAATCTGGGTCCTTTACAATCCCTCTTTAGAGCGAAAGAGCGACCGAGAAATACACAGGAGAAGAAGGAAGAATCTCTCGAATCTGCGGATTTTCCCTGATTTTCTCTCGCATTCCTGGAAAATTACTCCTCTTCTGGATTTTTTCTTTGTTAATCATCTTACTGGTGACGTTCGATGAGCGTTTTAGGGTATAAATCCGTGGTTTATCACGGAGAGCTACGTTTGGGGGAACTCGATGTCATTCAAGTAGCAGAGCAGGATTTCCGGTTTCCAAACGATGAGATACGGATCCACCGCATTTCTCCGGCCGGAGAAAGGTGTCCTCCGCTCGCGATTCTCCAGACTATTGCTTCTTTTGCTGTTCGGTGCAAGCTCGAGGCGTTGTCTTCTGTCAAATCGGCTGAGTTGATGCATCTTCACGCAGTGTGTTTCCATGAATTGAAGGTATCAGTAGTCATTCGATAAACGAAATTTCGTTTGCTTACTTCGCTGTTTTGCCTTTCTTCAGATGTAAAATACTGTGATGTAATATTTTATTTGAATTGCAGACTGCTGTGGTTTTGCTCGGAGATGAGGAGATTCACTTGGTGGCAATGCCAAGCAAGGAGAAGAAGTTTCCATGTTTTTGGTGTTTTGTGGTACCTGCAGGTCTTTATGATTCCTGTTTAGGGATGCTAAACATGCGTTGCCTTTCAATTGTTTTTGATCTTGATGAAACCTTGATTGTTGCCAACACCATGAAATCCTTTGAGGATCGGATCGAGGCTCTTAGAGTTTGGATTACACGAGAGACTGATCCACTGAGGATAAATGGAATGTCAGCCGAACTTAAGAGGTATATGGATGACAGGTTGCTACTGAAGCAATACATTGAGAACGACTATGTGTTTGATAATGGAACCATGTTAAAGGCTCAGCCTGAGGAGGTGCCTCCAATTTCTGATGGCCTTGAGAAAGTTGTTCGACCCATTGTTAGATTGCCTGAGAAAAATGCTGTGCTTACTCGCATTAATCCTGAGGTTCGAACCAAGATCTAACTTTTCTTTGTTTACTTCTGCTTATGTAGTTTATTAGGGTGTTTTCTCTTCTGGGACCCATTCTGTAAGATGTTTCTCCTAAGAAGTAAATGGGTAATCTAACTTGTGTTCATTTATTGTCAGAAATCGTTGTAATTGTTTTTTTCTCTTGGACTATGAATGATGCAGATCCGTGACACCAGTGTGCTTGTAAGATTAAGACCAGCTTGGGAAGATTTAAGAAGCTATTTGACGGCAAAAGGTCGTAAACGTTTTGAAGTTTATGTCTGTACCATGGCTGAAAGGGATTATGCTCTTGAAATGTGGAGACTACTGGATCCAGAAGCACACCTGATTAGTCCCAGACAGCTCCGGGATCGGGTAGTCTGTGTGAAATCAGGTCAAAACCATATAGATTCCTTTTAAGAAATCATTCATCTTTTAATTCCCTTAAGCGCCCACCATTTATTGTATAGCTTTTCAGAATCTAGATTGACGTGCTCTCTCATTTCTGTCTTGGATTGGTCTTTTCGTGTTCTGTCGAATTGCTTATGCAGTCCACCTTCCTTCGGTTATGGAACTTGTTGCATATAATGATTTAGTTTTTCTCTTGGCAATTTGCTTAACAGGGTCAAAGAAATCTTTATTAAATGTATTTCATGGTGGCATCTGTCACCCGAAAATGGCAATGGTCATTGATGATCGTTTGAAAGTTTGGGAAGACAAAGATCAACCACGAGTTCATGTTGTTCCTGCGTTTCTTCCGTATTATGCTCCCCAGGCAGAGGCATGTTGTTACTCTTGTTTTGTTTGTGTTTCAGTTTATTGCCTAATTCAACTTTTACCTAACAATTTTTCTCCTCTTCTTTATCAGACAGCTCATCCAGTTCCAGTTCTTTGTGTGGCAAGAAATGTTGCGTGTAATGTCAGGGGTTACTTTTTCAAGTAAGATTTCTAATTTAATTTTCTTTTACAATTAACTTATCCTTTTACTTCTCAGTTCTTACTCTATCCGAGTGCTTTTGACAGGGACTTTGATGAGACTTTAATGAGTAGTATATCTTTGGTTTACTATGAAGATGAAGTGAAGAACTTACCTCCAGCTCCGGATGTGAGCAACTATCTTATTACAGAGGTATTCAATTTAAAAGTCCAACAGTATCAATGTTTCGGGCATACTATTTTGGTCTCATCCACGGCATGTCATGCTATTTTTAGGACACTGGCTGTGTCTCAAATGGCAACACATCCGCTCCTCCCATTAGTGAAGGAATGTCTGGAGGTGAAGTTGAACGTCGACTAAACCAAGTGGTCAGTTAAATAGCAACCTATTATCTAACAGAAGAATATTCTGCATAGACACGACTAATGTGCTCAGCGTTATGTCTGCGTTAATCAGATCTTTTGTTGATGTTTTGAATTCTCAGGATGAAAAGGCTACGCCCGACTCTTCTACTATTCCCACAACTAGTAGTTCTGAACAGAAACCTGAAACTTCTAATCCACACGCGACAATTATTCCAAATGTCACGTCCACATCAACTGTCACAGGGTTGATTCCATCTCATAGTATGAAACTAAATACGACTGAATTTGAATCTCATACTTGTAAAACTTTGTATTTTGATTTTCTCTAATGGGCTCTGTCATTCTTTAGAACCTAGTTTGCTTGGAGCTCCTAGACGGGATTGCTTTTCTACTTTTCCCGATGGTGGAAGACCCCTTATGATGAGACCCGGTGTAGATATAAGGAACCCTAATATCAGTCAACCACCTCTGTTGGCTAGGTATCCTATGCAACCTCCATCATCTTCAATGCATTCGCAGGGTGGTTGGTTGGTTGAGGACGAGAGCAACAGATCGCTTTTTCCTAATCGACCTACGGGAATGTATCAAAATCAATATTCTCAGAGTACACAGGGTGCCACTGCTGTCGGTCCATTCTCTCGTGCATCTCAATTGAGAAATGAAGAGGTCCAGTTTTACATTCTTGAATATATCAGAATCAATATTCTCTTCTTATTTGAATTTCAAATCTGTTGCAGGCGTGTACAGATGACGATCAAAGAAGGCAGAATCCATCACGTCAAATGTCAGGTGTGTTGTTTCAGTTGCATCACTATTGTAATTGCCTTTTGCTTCATATTGATTCTGTCCTCGGTTAAATCTTTCACACCATTAGCATCTTTGGAAGAATCATTTTTCCGTTACTGATTCAAATCCAATATGCAGAGGCTGGAATATCTCAGCAACATTTGAATAACACGACTTCGAATGGCAATGAACATCAAACAGATGGTGTAAAATCCAATGGTGTACCATCCCATTTATATATGAGTGCCCTTCAAGAAATTGGAAGAAGATGTGGTTCAAAGGTTACATATTAATAATATTATACACAGACCATTGAATATATTTCTTTTATGTTTCATAAATTTTGATAAAATCTATTTAATATTTCAGGTTGAGTTTAGGACTGTGATGGGTACTAGCAAGGAGTTGCAGTTTTCAGTTGAGGTTGGCAGGAAAATTGTTAATTTTCCTTTGCTTATTTATTGCTTTTGGTGAATCATTTTGTTTTTTTTTTGTTCTCTTTCTCTTCGGTTTGAGTTCTCGTTAATATTATTCACGAATTTTGGTTAGGTCTTGTTCACGGGCGAGAAGATAGGAATCGGGATGGGAAAGACGAAGAAAGATGCTCATCAACAAGCTGCTGAGAATGCTCTTCGGAGTTTAGCAGGTAAGAAAATTCTGCCGTCTCTTAAAAACTGTTATATTGTCTTGTCTCCAATCGGCAATAACACAAATCGGCGCCTCATATATATCATATTATTCAATTTTAGATCCAATTCCATATTTGATCGAATCGTTTAATCAAGTCCAATTCCATATTTGACAAGGTTCTAACCTATATTTGATCTGATCGTTTTGTTAAGTCCAAATTCATATTTGACACGTGTAATCTGGTAGCTTAGTTAAGTCCAAATCCATATTTGATCTGATCATTTAGTTTAGTCTAAACCATATTTGATACGATTCAAATCCATATTTGATCTGATCGTTTAGTTAAGTCCAAATCCATATTTGATAAGACTCAAATCCATATTTGATCTGATCATTTAGTTTAGTCTAAACCATATTTGATACGATTCAAATCCATATTTGATCTGATCGTTTAGTTAAGTCCAAATCCATATTTCACAAAATTCAAAACCCGTATTTAATCGTTTAATCAAATCCAAATTTATATTTGATTTGATTGTTTAGTTAAATCCAAATCTATATTTCACAAAATTCAAACTCGTATTTGATTTAATCGTTTAATCAAATCCAAATCCATATTTAACACGAGATTGTCTTTGCAGAAAAGTATGTAGCCTATGTTTCACCTCTTTCGGGAGCGCCAGAGAGAGATTCAAGAAATGAAAACGGATTTCTATGGGATAACACCGACCCCATACCCGATGAAAGATGTGATGATGATGATGATGATGATGAAGCCTCTAACGAAAACGTTCCCGAGGCGTGAAATTCCGGGAGAGGGAGTCGTTGGTTCGATTCGATCCAATCGATATCTCCATTTGATTTACGAAAAACATAGACGAAAAAGAGGGACAGAGGTATTTTGAGGTTTCATCAACACAACAAAACACAAGACAAGACATATTATTGTCGTGAACAAAGGTAAATAAAACAAAGTTTTGGTTTTAGATTTAGTTAATGTCCAAATCCAAGTAGTAGAAGATTGAATAACAGAATGGATGGATGTTGGGTCCTCATTATTATCATCATTATCATTATCATCATCATCATCATTATTGACTTCCCCAAGTAACAGGAAAAAAAAAAGGTTGCCGTTGATGGAATAAGGAGGCAAGTGATGACATCTACTCCTCTCAAAATTGAGGTTTGCTTACCCTACGAATCCATCCTCTACGAAATTTTTAGGCATATAATATATATATATATATATATATTATATTATATTTTGAAGGATTTTTTTCTATTTAATAAAGTGGTAATGCGTGCATAAAACGACAGTAGAGTATGTTAAAGAGATGCTTTCCATGACATATAAATCATAAAGGAGTAGTCAACTATGAGCCATCCCCCCATTACATCTCTCCTTCCCCAATTTTTTTTACAATTTTAAATATCATATTTACATTTTTTTTTGTTTTTTTCATTTTTCCTTGCTTTAAAAAGCATTAAAGAATACAAATGGCATTATTTAAAAAAAAACAAATAGTCATATGGATTTCCTAATAAACTTACCAATCTAAATGGATAGAACTATCACCAAATTGCATTTATCCATGATGCTAATGATCAAAATTAAAAAAGAAATCGTATTATTAAAATACCTAAATTATTCTGTTTTAATTATGCAATTAAGAAAGAATAATCGTATACCTAAATTATTTCTTTCTTTAAAAGCATTAAAGGAATCGTATTTTTTTTCTATTCTTCTTTCAATTTTAGTTATAATTCTATTCTTCCAAGTTTTTAATGTCCCGTTTATTTTCTTCGATCGAAGTCTCGTCAAGTCAATTGTTAAAACATATTAATTTTCAACACTCATATCTTTTTTCCAAATACATTTTATTTCTTCCCTTTCCTTCAATTTTGTAAAATCATTCAGTTCGATTACGATCATAAAAAAATGATTTGACTCTCTTTGTGTTATAGATAAATATTTGAACGATAAAAAATTGTATATTTGCAACATGGACAATCTAAAAAAGAATTTAAATTCTTAAACAACTCGATAATGACGAAAAAAATAAAGACGGATTTAAGGGATGGTCTTTATACAAAAAGCCATAAAAAATACAAATGATGCTTTATTAAAATAAAAAAAAATATGGATTTCCAAATAAAATTATCAAATTAAAATGATCAAAGTCAAAAACCCATAATAAATTCATAATTGTAAATAAACAATCCAAGAATTGACAAACGAACTGATTGCTATACCGTCTACATATATCCTAAACTTGTGGGCCCCATTAAATATATATATATATATATATATATATATACAACACGTAGAATAAGCTGATGTCGTGATGACCGGTCCGTGGCGGCTTTGGAACTTTTCAAACCAAGACAGCCATAAGAACACGGCCTGAAATTGTACATAATTGAAACTTCATCATTATCATTATCATTATAATACTCAAACTCATTCTAATTTCTTATAATCATCATGGATCTTATTCACATCCCTTCCAAATTCTCCGCCATGTTTGATCGCCGGCGATTTACCTTCTCCGGTTCATCCCTCTTCACTCTTTTCATTTTCACCGCTATATCTTTCATCTTCTTCTTCACCATCCTCACCGTTTTTACTTTATCCATTCAATCCAAACATTTGCCTGAGGTCAAAATCGAAATCAAAACAGTAATTCCTTATAACTTACCTCTCACTTCTCAGAAAGTAATAACCTTTCCTTCTCAAAACACTCAACTTCAAGTGATTGAGATTTTCCGGCGAAAGGAGACGTCGGAAAAGTTTGACCGGCGAGTAAAAGAGTTTATGAATAATGGGTGTGACGTAAACTTCATCATGACATGGATATCATCGTCGGAGTTATTCGGTAAGAGAGAAATCTTAGCCATTGAAAGTATTTTTAAATCTCATTCAAATGGATGTTTAATGATTCTATCATCATCCATGGATTCTCCAAAAGGTTATAAAATCATTAAACCATTTATTCAAAAGGGTTATAAAATTCTTGCCCTAACTCCAAATTTACCTTTTCTTCTCAAAAACACCTCCGGTGAATCATGGCTTCAACAAATAGAAACTGGAAAACTTGATCCTGGTAAGATCTCATTAGGTCAAAATCTATCAAATTTACTGAGACTTGCAGCTTTATACAAATATGGAGGAATCTATATAGACACAGATATGATCGTTCTAAAAAGCTTTAAAGGGCTTAAGAATGTGATCGGAGCTCAAACCCTAGAACCCTTTTCAAGAAACTGGACAAGATTAAACAACGCAGTTCTAATATTCGATAAGAATCATCCTCTTTTATTCAAATTCATTGAAGAATTTGCATTGACCTTCAATGGAAATATATGGGGTCATAATGGACCGTACTTAGTGTCCCGAGTGGCTCGGGTCGCGGAAGGAATGAAAGGATATAATGACTTCACCATCTTACCGCCGTCAGCATTTTATCCGGTGAATTGGATTGAGATAGAGAAGTTATTCAAAAGTGCAAAGAATGAGAGAGATTCGAAATGGGTTGAGGCCAAATTGATTCAGATGAAGAAGAATAGCTATGGATTGCATTTATGGAATAAGTTTAGTAAGAAATTTGAAATGGAAAAAGAAAGTGCCATTAGAAGATTGGTTTTAGAACATTGCATCATTTGTAAAGATGTACAAAGGTAAAGGTAAATAAAGACAGAACACAATCTGTTTTTTTTTTCTTTTTTTTTTCTCTTGTATCATATAATTGTTCGTTAATTTCGGTATAGATATATAAAATTCACATAATGGAATAGTGTTTTTTTTTCTCTTACATTGAAAAACTTGAATCAATCGGTTCAAATGTGTTTCCTTCTAGACATTCATTTCCTCAAATGTCGCAATTCACATTGATATTATGTTAGGATCCCACATTGCTTAGAAACGGAATTAAATGACGATTTATAAGACTATGGGATGAGATCTACGGGTCTTTGTGGGATTGGTTTGGATCTATTATCGGATGAGTTTTTATCAATTGGTATCAGAGTCTATCCACATCGTTGGCCCGATTTCGTGGAAGGGGCGACCTGTGTTGGGCTAGAGTCGGCCGTCTATCGGAGTGGGTCGTCTAGAGTAGTCGATGCTTAAACGAGTGGGTATTATCCTTACATCGTTTACAAATAGGATTTAGGATTAAGTGATGCCTTGTAAGACCATGGACACTCTCACCTTATAAGTTAGCTTTTGGAGACGAGTCTTTGCGGGATTTTTCTATTATTGGATGAATTCTTATCAATTGTTATCAGAGTCTACCCACACCGTTGGCCCGATTCCACGGAAAGGGCGATCTTGGTTAGACCAGAGTGGCTATCGGAGTGGGTCGACCATGAACACCTTCACCCCATAAGTTAATTTTTACAATAAAATTTGTGGATCTTTGCGGGATTGGTTTAAATCTATTATAGAATGAGTTTTTATCATATCATGTTCCATGTCAAATGGTGTTTTTATTTGGATTAGTATTTTAAAATTCTAAAGTATTTTAATTTTTTTTTTAAATTTCTAAACACATATTTAAATTATTTATAAATTTGTATATAAATTATTTATTATATAATTATATTGAAAATAATTCAACTACACATCAACCAATATAAATAAATTTCATCTCGTATATAGATTAAATTGAACTAACTTAAAAATAAAATATCTCATAATAAACTGTCTTTTACATGCTTCGATTAAGGGCCAAATTTGGACCCACTGAATTCTTTATTAGGCTCCCTTTTTGGGTCCATTTAATTTGGGATTAAGGTCTGTTTTGGGCCATTTGGGCACATTTGTTAAAATTATTTCTAATTATGATAATTATCCGTTTTTTAAGTAATATCTATATACTTAGATATTTAAACATGTAATAATTCTTTATAAATCGTATTATACATTTTAGGATCTTCAGTTTATAAAAATATATCGTAAAAAATTATATTTTAAAAATATATCAATTCCATTAATTTAAACGAATTTTGTAATAAATATGTACACTATTCAACATTTTACTCTTCTTTGTTTGGGTCGAATTATATTAATTAATGATATAATACAGTTGTCAAATCTTAATAAACTTTAAAAAAATTTAACACATAAAGCAATGATGAGATAAGATTCCACCCAAGACATTCACTACTCCTATCACATTTTATATATTCCCTATCAATACCATTGTAAATTACAATATTTTCAGCTATTTATCATTTCATATATGAATTTTGACTTTAATGCCACTTCTTCGAATATTCTCATATTATTTTCTCACCAATCAAACATTTTTTTCTTTGTAAACCATACGCACCAATCGCCTAAATTATCATTTTCTTTCCAAAATATAAAAATATCTCAAACACCATTTTATTTTCTAGATATGATATTGTTGTAAAAAATATAGATTTATTATTTATTGTTCTAACATTTTTTTCACTTTTCAAAAAATTTCCGCATTAATCAGAGAGACGACATTAAATTTAACATTTTAATATATACTATAGTTTTTTTTAACAAATAATTTGAAAATTATGAGATTTTAATAAATTCTATATCTATTTTTTATTGTTTGAAAATTCTTTTGGAGATTTTAATAATATTTATTCTATGCATCTCTATGAATTTTTTAAATTGAAAAAAAAAAACTTAAATTTGAATTAAAATATATTTTCACTAATTGTTTTTACTCGTTAAACTATAAAATCAATATATCTTTAGGAACCAACAAACCATTCATAATTATCATATACGTTCGCATTTTCACAACTAGCAAAACAAATAATCGGAAAAGTATGAAACGCGGTGGCTCAACGGTGGTGATGATCGCCGGCGGACGGCGGAGGAAGTGGTGGCTTGCACTGGTAACACTTGGCGAATAGACCAAAAGTGTCGATCTGTTTGACGAAATTGGTGATGCTGGCCCACCCTCCGAACCCAAACCCCACCACCAACACCCACACCACGATGAAGCTGTTTATTACGTAAACTCCGACCCAACTCGGCATGAAGAACGGTGGCTTCTCCGCCGCGTTCTGCCACGTCACCGCCGGAAAATGCAACACCCGACGTTAGATGCTTCCAATTGATTTATTTATTTTAGTTAAAAGAAAACAATAATCATGCTACGCATAGTCTAAAATATCTTAATTTGTTGCATTGTCACGTCAAAAATACCTAGAACAATTATATATATAATATTTAATAATCTTTCATTTTTTACTTAATTGTTTATATTTTTGTAAATTTCATATAAAAACTCAAATTGTAATGATTTAAATATTTTAATATTAGTATGTTATATCACATAATATAACTATAAATTCATATATATATATATTATAATGTGCATTGGATAATATAACTCGACACTAGCATGAATGGTATGATTTTAGATACATCTTATAATGAATAATTTCATAACGATATAAATATTTTGGACCATTTGAATAGTGATTGAATGATGTGGAAATATGGATAAACAAATAAATATGTTTTATGTATAAATTAAAATATGTGACAAAAAAATGCTTAATGGGATACATTAAGATTTGGACCACGGGTAGTATAATATATATATATATATATATATATGGACCTACCTTATTGGTAAGGAATTTAAATGTGAAAAGTCAAGCCAGCTAATCTAAGGACAACATACTTTGGTACAATCACATATAACTCAATGATTGGGACACTCTACCTATCTATATTTATTTGTTTTTCTCTCTCATCCAATTATTATTTTTCCCAATTTCTTGGGCACATATAATATATATATATATATATATAACCCGATTAATAACACACGACGGATCAATAATATTTGAAAATTCTCTTTCACATATACATCTTCTATCTAGATCTAAAAGTATAACATGGTTAGGGATAAATGCTTGAACCCTAAAAATTTTAATATATATATATATAAATAAACTCAACGATTTTTCATATCCACAAACTCTACGATTCCAAGAAATGGATCTAAATCTCAAAATTTGAAATATTAAATCTAAATCTTAAACCTAAACAAGGAACATAAAAATTAATATGAGAGAGTGGTATGATATAATTTTCTATATTCGTTAGAATATGAATAATAAATTAATATATATTATATTGAATATTTTTAAACTCTTGAACTAGTTTTACGTTATAATTATAATTAAATCTAAAATAGAAAATAAATACCTGACGAGCGGAGGCGGTGCGGTAGGTGAGCATATGGGCGAGGGCGGGGATGATGTAGACGGTGAAACTGACTAGAAGTGCTCCCACCGCAGAGTTAATTGGTCCGAAGAACGGAAATATGATCGCTAAAAACCAAATAGGTACGACCACCGGTAGCCTTACTAACGCCCGCAAACATATACTCTTCGTCTCATGCATCCCTATCACTTTCTCCCATACGAAATATAGCGGCGTACACGCGAATCCAAATGTTATAAACTACATATTAACCATGGTTAAGTCTACGATTAGTAAAATAACATCAATGAAAAAGTGATGATAAGACGTTTGCGGTGTGAATCAATCAATTCATCGATAATTGTATTGGTCGATAGTTCTGTAACCTCACGATATGACAATGTGGTATATAAAAACCATACTATATGTCATATCATGAGGCTACGAAACTATTGATTAGTACAATTATCGATGAATTGATTGATTCATTGTTTTATTTTATTTTTTATGTGGAATTCACGTCATTTGAGATTATATTTTTTAGATTCAACTCGAACTAAATCACGTTGTTAGATCGATAATATTAGAAATATTTGATCAACAAGACTTTGATACCATTATTATTCGAAATAATAGATTGATTTATATTTTCTTTATATATTATTTTCTTTCAATATAAGATTTTTAATAATCGTATTTTTCATGCCATTTGCACTGCAAAATTATTGTTATTTATAAATATATCGGTCGTTAAAGCAAAAAAAAAATAAAGATAAATAAAATTAACTTGAGTTTTTTTAGACCTGATGAATGAGCATAAGGATAACGGCGGCATCACGGAAACCGTTCTTAGGGAGGAGGGAGAAGGCGTTGGAATGGTTGAGGAGTTGATCTCCGAACGCCCAGTAAACGGCGGAGGCTGACGGCAACGTTAACGTAAATACGTACAGTGTCGCCATCAAGTATATATACTTGAACTTCCTCGGCTTCCACATCGCATGCATTATTTCTCTGAAAAAAAAATATTAAAAATATATATATATATATTGATCATGAGGGTATAAATGTCTTTTACTATACGAGAATCAGATATTTTTTGAATAAGTTCTGTGGGTCCGACCAAAGATTGCCCCTCCTCCCGACCCAACAGTTCAATTTCAATTTCAGAAAAAGACCCAACAATTTAATACAGTACAGTATTTACACTTTTGCCACACAGGTCAAACCGGATTTCAATAACCAAAATCCGGTTCGGTTTAGTTATTCCATAACCGAGAAAAGAAATGAGATATGTAATAATTCTTCTGGTATGCTTTGACCAAAAACAAAAAGCTAAAATATTCTCTTATAATAATAATAATAATAATAATTTGACGAAATGATTTTGTCCCATGTCCGGAGATCAAAAGTACTACAAAAAAGCTGCAAATCGAAGCCGAACACTTATATATATATATATATATTGTATAAATTGTAAAATAAAATCTTCTACGTTGTCTTTTAACCCTTTTTGTACGGAACATGATAGATTCATTTTAGTTTTAAAATATTTTTTTAACTTATAATATAATAACAAAAAGATTTCTAAAATTATAATGGAAGGGAAAGAAAATAGATTTTTAATATTTCGATGTGAATAATGAAAAGTTTATCATATAATAATTATTATATTTGTTATTCGATGATTAATTGTTAAAAATGATATAATTAATGTAGGATAGATAGATAGAAAAGAATACACAGTAACAGCATGGCCACCGAATGTGTAGAGGATGTTGGTGGCTCCGGTGAAATAGAGAACCGGTTTGGTCGGACCGGAATGTCTCACTCCCTCCACCTAACCACACAAACATATTTTCCAATTTAACATCATTTTTTTATATTTCAATTATCTCAAATTATATATATCAAACAAATTTATTCCATTTTAAATAAAAAAAGTTAGCATTTTCTACTGAATGTTGATTTAGAAAAAATACAGTTATCCAAATCAATGGAATTAGAATCAATGTCATCTCTACATTTAACAAAAAAAAAACATCACATTAAAATCAATTTAAAACAAATATATTATTTTTTTTACCCTAAATCTTAAAGAAATTATAAAAATTGAAATTGATCTAAAATTTAAAAATAAAAATAAAAAATATCTAAACACCGATTTAAAACGTTCATCAACCATCGATTTCTAACGATATTTACAACATTTATTAAAATATATGTTAATGTCTCTAAAATTACAAGTTACTTTTATAGTATTAATATTAAGAATTTGTTAATATTTTAAAAAATTCTAATATAATCTCCAAAAAATAACAAACTCTTAAAATCTATAATATAATTTCAGTTCACAATTTGAGAAATATTAACATATATCATAATAACAAAAATCAAAATGAGTTTAAAAATGTCACATGCCAATATTAACTGAATCCAAAAATTTAACCCTGAAAATTTAGAATCATCTAATATTTAAGACTGACAAATGACATATATTTGTGAATATCTGACTATTTGTATTTGTATTAGGCGAATATCCAAATTTATTATTTGTATTTTTATTTGCAAATTCGGAAATTTGTAAATACGAATATTTGTCGGATATCCGTCGGATAAACGGATATTCGTATCCGAACCTAAATTTTAAAAATTTAACTTAAAAAGTTTAGAATCATAGAATCATCTAATATTTAAGACTGACAAATGATGAATATTTGCGAATATCTGACTATTTGTATTTGTATTCCGCGAATATCCAAATTTATTATTTGTATTTGTATTTACAAATTCGGATATTTGTAAGTACAAATATTTATCGGATAAACGGATATTCGTATCTGAACCTAAATAAATTTTAACGTGTAACATATATATATATATATATATATATATAAATGAAACTGAAACTTAGTAATACCTCAATCCTTTTATTAAAAACACATAAAAAATAATCTAAAACATATAATCACAAAAAATATTAATAATATTATATAAAAAGAAATATTATTTAATTAAAAATAAAAAGAAATAGAGAAAGAAAAGGCGACCTGGCCGTGGACGAAGGAGGCGATGGTAAGGTACCAAGCAGTGTAAGTGGTCATGCCCAGTCCCAAAAATGACCAAATTCTGTAATTGTGAAATGACGGTACCAACACTGTGGTCGCACAACACGCCCCGAATATGTACGTCCACGTCCTCTTGTTCATTTTATCATTTATGTAATATATATTGCTGTCATTTAATATTATATATATAAGAAAATAAGGGAAATAGTTTATTTTAGTTCAACCTAAAAAAAACTTAAATTTATATTTTTTTATCTTAAAAACGTTAGGATATAATTAATTTGATAAATTTGTGTATTTTTACAACATTTAAAAATTCAAAGAGTTAAAATATGAGTTAGTATTTTTATTTATGTATGGATATGATTAATTTGATAAGTTTGTGTTTTTTAGACAAAATGTAAAAATTCAAAATTTTTAGATTAAAAATAATAATTTATGTTTTATAGATAAAAATTAAAAAATTTGTTATTTTCTACATTATATTTCTAAAGATAATGTTTTTAAAAGTAAAAAAAATAAATTTAGATTTTTTAAATTAAAATAAAATAATTTGATATTTTTTATACTATATTTCTTATATATATAAATATAATGGAAGGTGATATAAATTTATTTACCTAGCACAAGCAATGAGCTGTATGACGGATCCAAATAACAAGAATGTGCAATTAAATGCTAATCCTGCTGCCTTCCAATATGGACCCAATAATCCATCAAGCACCTCGAACCACTTCAATATATATATATATATATAATTTCGTTGAGAATAATAATAATAATAATAAATTAAATTCCAATGGAAATAAATAAATAAAATAAAAAGGAAACCTGAATAACGTGATTCTTAAAGGATTTGCCTTCTTTTTCTTGACGTGTTCGAAATTCAACGTAGAGAAGACTAATGAGATAAGCAGTCCAACTTCCTATAAGACCGTAGAATATTTGAAGCATAATTCCTGATATCATTCCCATTTGTGAAAATGAATATGGCAATGTCAATAATACTTGTGCCACCTGCAAAATATTTTAATATTATTTATTTATATTTATATAAAATATAAAATATAATATAAAAATATCCAATTATTTTATTTTATTCTATAAAAATGAATTTATTTTTAGGATATGATTAATTTGATAAATTTGTATTTTTTAAACAGAAATTCAAAGAAATTAAAATATGATTTAGTATTTTTGTTTATATATAGATATAATTAATTTGATAAGTTTGTGTTTTTTATACAAAATGTAAAAATTTAAAATTTTTTAAATTTAAATTGCTAATTTGTGTTTTATAAACAAAAATTTAAAAATTTAGTTATTTTATATACAATATTCTTTAAAATTTTAAAAAAATAAATTTTAAATTAAAAATAATAATTTATATTTTATAGATCAAAATAAAATAATTTAATATTTTTTATGCTATATTCACTGTAAAATAAAAAAAAGAGGGCTGTTTATTTATTTATTTATTTGTTACTTGGTTTGAAGCGCAGCTGAACCAGGCGTCCCAAGCGGAACCGCCATGCCAGAGGAAGCTTTTCATGTTGAAACTACCACCGCCGATGATATCTTCCGTCGTCTCCTCCGCCTTTCCTCCGTCGTATTCTGCATCTCCGCCGGTGGATATTACTATTGCCTCCTCCGCTTGTTGCTCTGTCGACATTTTATACAGACGCCTACTGGTTTGATCCGTACACGAAAAAACAAGCAAATTAACGAACAAAAAACACAGTTTAAGACCAAAAATGGGAGAGATTTGAATGAATATACGAACTAAACTTATAAAGATTACTTTTTTAATAAAAAAAGTGTTTTTATTTATTGTGAAATTATAAAGGAAACCCAGAAAGATATACCTCTGTTTATGAGAAGAAAGCAAAAAAAATTAGGGTTTTTCTCGGATCTTAGAAGTGAAACACAGTGTCCGAGACTATACGGTCTATATATATATGTGTATATATATATATATGTATAGAGAGAGAATAAAGCTGTGTGAGATAGAAAGAGTAGAGAGAGAGAGAGTAACAGTGTAACGTACGTTAAGTTGAAAGGCTCTGTTTTAATGGCGCCGCCTTTTTCTATAAATATGGTCAGATCTCCGACACCACATAACATAAGAAGTATAATAACAATAATAATAAATAATAATAATAATACACTTTCTTTTTCTTTTTTTACATGTAATTTAAAAATCCATGCCTTTTATTTTAAGTCATATGTATAAGTATATCGTATGAAAAAATATATAAATTTATATACATATTTTTAATTATCAACTTTTTAAGATAATTTCTGATATCATACAAGTAATGGAAGTTAATATTAAATTTATAGGTATTCTAACATGATATCACAAAATTTTGAAAGAAATTTAAGGATATAAAGTTTTATAAATAATAAAACCTGGATTTTTTTTGCAACAACAAAACGTCAAAAAAATATAAAAATACGATTCAAGAATTTCATTCTTTCCCTCATTAAAACTATGTTTCTTTTATCAGAAACATTTAAGAATATCATAATAATTCATAATTGAAGTTTCTACGTGAATTGATTACCGTTCTTTAAATAAAAAATCCTTACAAATTACAGGGTGTTAGTTGGTTGGTGTGTGTCACATCGTCCTATGTAAATAAAATTTATTTATTGCTTTCAAAATGATAATAATATGTTAATATATAACTTTATATTAAAAAAAATAAGAACTAGTATCATGATATATATATATATATTGTACATATGTTTATATATGTAAAGTGATAGGTATGATATTATATATATATATATATAATAAAGATAGGAAAATTAACTAAAATTTGAATAAACGAAAATGAGATAAATTTTGATGTTTGTAAATTATGCATTAAATTGAATGATTAAATTGGATATTTATATAAAATAAATATGATTTTTTAATTTAAAAATCACAAATTCAGTATTATTTTTTATAAAAAGTTTTGGACATTCACAATTTTATATTATTATAAATTTTGTAATTATAATATTATTATTTGAATGTTTATTTATATAAAATAAATATGACTCCATCATTAAAAATTTTATAATGGAAAAATCCTTTGGGATAAAAACCTCGATGAAGAAAAAAGTTACAGTCATAAAAAATCCATCATCGATTTGTTGAACATTTGTTTATTCATAAGCTTTGAATATGACATATACTCATGTAATAAATGAGTTTTTTCTCAACGTTGAAGTAGAGAGCACATTTATGAATATGTATTAGCTATATTTTCATTTGATCTAATTTAACGAACATCAACTTCTTCTTTTTCTCACTTCTCCCTTTTCTCAAACTCTTGGGTATATGAGAAAAATTTTGGAGGATTATGTTTTGTATATATACTTGTTTTGTTTAGGTGAAACATGTTGCATTATTTTCATAAAATATTGTTGGATCGATGGTAACCGATAATCCACATGTTTCTTATTATGTCGAGTTGTAACCCTTAGCCACACACATCATTTAGTTGTTTCGTGATTCCGTCGTGATTTGAAAATGTTTGCAACTAATGTTTGTTTCTGAGAGCATCATGATATTGTCGTTCCTTCAATTGTGAAATATATCGAGTTTGTGATTTGGCTTATGAGGATCTGATAAATATTAATGTGCATTTGCAAAACTGATCAACTCATGTTTGGAATATCTATGATAAAATAATTTTAAATCAATCGTCTCTTGTAAATATCGAAAGATATGTTTAATCTCTGTCCAATACCGACGTGTATGGGAAAAACTATATGGTGATAAGAGATTAGTAACAAATGATATATCAAGAGGAGTGCAATTTGTTAGATACAAATATATCTTCATTTTATTCACAATGATGAAATGGATCCTTTCAATATTTAAATATCTACATACCATTGGAGTACTTAATGGAATTGATTTATCTATGTTAAAGTGTTTTAATATTCTTTTTGTATTAGATTGATTTACGAATATACCATTGTTTATATGCTCTATCGATAAATCAAGAAAAAAACTTTGTTTGTCCAAGGTCTTTCATTTCAAATTCATTTTTAGATAATTTCGAACATTTTCAATCTCCTTTGAGGTCCCATTTATATTTAGATCATCACTATAACACAACTATAATTACAAATTCACTTGTTGTTTTTTGAATAAATACACAGTGAAAAATATGACTACTTACAAATCCTTTTCTAATAGATATTCATTTAGACGATTGTATCATATACACCCAGATTATTTTAACTCATATAAGTATCGTTGAAATTTAATATTTATTTAGGCTTTAAGTTTGATGTTTCAGGTATTCTTAATCTTTGAGGTATTTTATATTCATTATTTATTTTGTTCATACTCTTTAATATTTAGTTCATTAAGTGTTGTATTTAGTCCATGATATTAGATATTAAGTCCACGATATTCGGTCCATTATGTCCAGTATTTACTCCATTATAATATTTAGTCTTTAATGTTTATATATATGTATTTTTAAATTGATTCGAAATTAGAAACTAAAATTGATTGAAAATAAAATAAATGATGTTAAAGTAAAATTTTATAACATTTTTTACGGTATAAATTTTTTATGGCGTAACTTTTTTACTGCATATATATATGATATCATGATATATATCATACTATAAATATATTTTATATACAATATATATGTATAATATATATATACCTAATGAAGCAAAACATAGAAAATTTACTTGAAATTTGAATATTTGATACAAAAATTAAGATTTAGGGACTGAAAAATATGTCCATAATCTGTCCCTAAATGTGTTTAGGGACGGATTAGGGACGACCAAGGTGCATCCGCAAAAGAGCGTCTTATTCGTCCGCAAATAAGGACGGAAATTTCAGTCCGCAAACCGTCCGTAATTGTAGACCGTTCGCAAATTGACGGGAAAAATCAAAGAAATTTTTTAAAAAGAATCACAGACGGGCCGCCCGTCCGTAATTTTTTAAAAATAAAAAATAAATAAAATTGAAATTTAATGTAATTAAATTAAATTAAATTTTAAATATTTTTATACATAAGAGTAATTAATTATAAATCATATGTGAGTAACATTTGAAATTCGAAATCATCGTTATTAGAACTCAGGACGACCGCCAGAACTCAAGATGGGCGGTGGAACTCGGGACGGGCGGCGGAACTCGAGACGGACGGAAAGAAAACAACAGTCCGCAATTGCAGACGAAAAGAAAACAGTCGTCCGCAATTGCGGACGGACACCTCGATCGTATGCTAGCGGCTATTAAATCCCTAAGGCGATATCTATCGGTTCCCAGTTAATCGGAATACAATGCAAATATCTATCATCGTAAATAATGGGATGTAACAACAATAATCGAGCATCATTGAGAATAACTGATATCAATGTTGCATGAAGACTAGTATGTGTAAATTGATATGAGATATCAATTTAACACATAGCTATATGTTAGAGAACAATGTACTGGATCGATCCGTCATGAGATTGCTACATGAATTGTTATATGAGTATCATAGCAATTCTCATAATGATTATGGTATATGTAATTCTATGGCTTGAGATCGCCAGAGATCTTAACATAAGCAATTGCATGCTTTGACATTATCAAACATCACTCGTAAATGGGTGGACAAACAAGATAGTGATTGGGTATGCAATTTATAATATGTTCTTTGATCGAGATAAAGATTTTTCCCTCCTATGTAATAGGACCGATGTCACGAGCTCACAGATTAGATGAGTATGATACGTTCCATGACTCATGTTCAATCTAGACATCAAGGACAAAAGGATTAATGTACATAAATCACGAGATTGGTAATGTCGAGTCATAAACATTCTCATTGTATATCCCATTCATAAACATATAGACGTTTTGAGTCTTTCACCTTGCAATCAAGCGTTCTTTGGTAAAATAGATAAGGAAATCGAGCCAAGGACATACAAAGAAGTGCGAGGAAGCTATGAATGCCGATAAGTCGTCCTGAAGCCATCTCCAGAAGGATATATAGACGTCCCGGATTAGGGACTACGACCCAGGGGTGTCCGCAAATTGCGGACGAGACTCGATCCCCGTCCCTAATCCGAGATGCCATCAGGGTTCGTTTCCAATCTGTCCGCAATTGCGGACCGCTTAGGGACTGCTTGTCCGTCCGCAAATTTAGAGACATATTAAGGACCAATATTTTTTCCGTCCCAATTAGTAATCCAAGTTTTCAGATCGCAAAATCCGTTTGCAATTTTCAAATTTCTAAAATGAGAAAATTTTAAAGTTCGTAAATTGTTTATTGAAATGAATATTTATATTATCTATTTATAAAAAATAAATATAACTCTTCAATTTTAAAAAAAATATAAATTCAATATGATCTTGTAAAAAAGTTTAGATCCTCACAGTTTTATATAATCGTAAGTTTTATTAAATATAATACTTTATATAATCTTATGTAATCTTGCATGACTTAGCATGGTTTTATTCTTTTTATATTATATGGCATAACAACGTTTATACGTACATTCACATGCCAATTAGATTATCCTCTATGGTGAACACTATCTTTATAATTTGTATTTACAATGCACTATCTATTTTGTTTGTAAGGAAATAAATTCTCCAATATTTGAATACAACTTTATTTTATATTGATAAAACTATTGTAATCAGATTTTGACATCATAAAAAGTGAAGCGGATAATTTCGTTTTTAATCATGGGGTTTCTTAATTGTTTTTTTTTCTTTCTCTTTGACTGCCATAATGAGATTTGTAAAACATTTTGCTTCATTAACGATCTTTTTCATCTCTAAATAAAGTTCAACATTTCATAAAAAAAATTTGGAATTTACTTTCCATCCCCTATGGATTTAATTGAGAAAAAATGAGAGCATTTTTGTATTTATATAAAAAAAAAGTTTTGGGTACAATGTATTAGGGATAAACATTTCGGTTTGATTATATAAAACTGAATCAAATCGAACCGAATTATGGTCATTCGGTTCGATTCAGGTGTAGATAAAATAACCGATCATGTTTAAAAGTTAAAAACCGAATAGATTCGGTTATTAATCGAATAACTGTGTTATTCGATAATCGATTAGTTACATAAAAATATAAAAAATATATAGATAAATGATAGTTATGAGATGAATATTTATCTAATATAATTAATAATTAAAATTAAATATCAAATTTAAATAATAATATATTATATTATAATTTTAAATATAATTTTTTCTGTTTAAATAATTTATATTATAATTTTAAATATAATTTTTTCTGAAATATTTTGAATAATATCATTTATTTGTTATTTTATATGATAAAAATCAAAATAATCGAATAAATTATAGTTTGAGTTTTACTTTGATTACAATATTTTATTGATTTAGTCGAACCTAATCGAATTAAATCGATTTAAATTCAGTTATTGTGTTTTAAAATCCGAATAATTCGTACTACTTATATTCAAATCGAAATCTAAAATGAAACCCAAAATGGTGAGACTTACAATGTATATACAAGGTTGACCAACAATAGAATATACTATTTATAGCATACAAATTAACTAACTAAAAAATATAATTAAAATACCTAATGAAATTATTAATTCTATTAAAATGTGTGGAGGGAGGAGGAAATGGGTTTGAGCCAAACAAGCCATTATTATGAGCAATTCAATTACACGCGTTAAAAGCAAACCCACGCGCGTCATGAAGCCTTTGAACCCCACTCTCTCCCCACACCCTTCCTTTATATTCCTCTACGCGTCACTTAAAATGCTTCCCGTGCACTCGACACTTGTGGACCGTCGGATGCACTCTCTAGATTCGTCATTATATTTTGTTTTGTTTTGTTTTGTTTTGTCTATTTTTACATGGACCGTAATTAATTAATTACGTGAGGGATGAGATATTTTATGGGCTATGGGTAAAAAAGTTAAATACCACTTTGGGTCTTTTCAAAATGGATCAAAGGTATGTAAGTGCCTTTCCATTTCTACCCCTCCGATTGAACACGCATCAAAATTGTTCCCCACTTTCTAATTTTCCTATCAAATCTGCATAACGTATAATTTTATACTTTAAAAAAATTATATCATTATAATGATTTTTAAATATTTTATTGTACATTTACGGCCATTATATTTTCTCATTTCGGTATTGATTAATATGAATATATTATTAAGATAAAGTTTTGAACATGATATGAAAACAATGCTTTATATTTTACACCTATCAATTAAATTAATTTATATTGAATACATCATTGTAAATATTCATGGATAGGAAAAAAATGTATAATCGAGTTTTTTTAATATGATGAATTTTTTATTCTTATATTTCACTACGTTTCTTTCTAGATTGAATATCAGTTTATTGATTACTATTCAAACCTTGAATGAAAGATATATTTTGTGTAATAATTCACTATTTAAATTATTTCTAATAGGTTGGATAATAAAATTATATTATATTCATTGAGACAAGATACAAAAATTGTTGCGAAAAGACTAACGAATGATTTTTTTAAGTTATATTCATGTTGCTAAATTTTACCATATTACAAACTATAAAATGCAAAGAATTTAAATCTTATAAACATAAAAAACAAGTTTATTCAAATTAGTAACATTTTTAAAATAAATTAAATAAAATATCAAGAAGATAGATAAAAAGAAAATGAGTGGGGGACAATTTATTGGTATGGTATATGAAATGAAATCCATTACATTCGTGAAACCGACAATTCATATTGTTGGCATGTCAACTCTTTGAAAGCATATAATATTGCATGATTATTGAAAAGACATATTACGATTCTAAGAATTCTCAAATAAATAATATTAATAAAGGCTAAATACATTTTATTCCTTTTTTATATTCTTCACACGCAAATTCAACATTTATACTTTGGTATACTATACATACATATATATATATATACATATCAAACATTCTATATGAATAATTATAATCATATGAATTTTGGAATCCTTAAATCTTTATGCATGGGTTATTATGTCATAGTTGCATTGAATATAAATTGAATCCATTAAAATTAAAAGCTTTATAGAGACTGAAATCATGTGTATATATATATATATATATTAATTATTCGATTGATGTCATTGGAATATATTAAAGGTTTTCGTGGACCAACACAATAAGACGGAAATAAACTTTATTTTAAAATTATATATGATAAATAAGATATACTTTGGATACACACATATTAATTATAAAAACAATAAAATAATAATACATGTGACTCTTGAATTTGTGATACGGTCATGTTGTAGTTGTCTTTCCCTCTCACGCATTTATAAATTAAGGAATATCTTAAACGTAGCTAATTTATCATTTTAAAAATTCTCGATAGAAATTAAAACTGAATATTTGAAATATATTAGAATCATTTTGAATGTATACAATTTTAATATTGTACTTGAAAGTTTTGTGGCGTTTGAATATATTTGTATACAAACGAAATTAAGATGAATAACCGATTGTTGGATGTTGAATATATTGGTATTATTATTTGTAAATATATAGAGGAATATTGGTGTGTATATATATATATATAATGTCAAAGATGGCCTTGGGCCTTGGGGCTCTTGGTTGGAGCGAGTTGGGCCTCGACCCAACTGGTCGAAATTTTTTTTCTCGACCGTTGTAATTAATCATAATTTTTTCACATATGATATAGAAGAAGAAAAATCATGAAAATTCGAGAAATAAATAGATATATAATATAAATACGTAATGAAAAGATAGTAGATGAAAAAAAATGTTTTCTTTATTAATGACTGAATAAAAATGTTAGTTTACATGTGTTCTATATAATGTTGTTTACTAAAAATAGAATAGCAAATAACTAATTATACCAAGTAAATTATAAAAATACTTAAAAAATGTTATTTGTAAACTGACCATGCAAAGTTTATTTGTTTTATTTTTATTTCGAATAAATATATTATTCAAAAGTTTCCTAACAGCATAAATTCATAATATAATATTCTAACATGCATTAAAATTAAAATTCGTTTGAATCATGAGAATTTGTAACCATAACTAAAGAGAATTTCAATGTGGGCCATGACGTTATTTTTTGGGCCCATTTTTATAAAACAAGGCCCATTTACGGCCCATGATATTTGCCACGTCATCACGATGCCATCGAGTTCTCTCGAACATTATGTAATTCAACGATCGCCATCTGCCGCACATGGAAAAAGTAGATTCCGACTCCGGCGACGGCGTTAAGCTCAACGTCGGCGGCCAGTTCTTCGAGACCACCTCATCGACGATCAAATCTTCCTGCCCGGACTCTCTCCTGGCTGCTCTTTCGACCCGAATCGGCCATGGCTCGAGTCCAGTGTTCATCGATCGGGACCCGGAGATTTTCTCAGTCGTCCTTTCCCTCCTCCGCACCGGTCGCCTTCCGGCAGCTTCCACCTCCGTCTTCTCCAAGCAAGAGCTCTTGGATGAGGCCCTCTATTACGGCGTCGAGTCCCGCCTACGGTCCGCAATGTCGCCGCCGTCCGCTTTTACCGCCGCCGCCGGAGATGCCTCTTTGTGGATAGCTCACGGGGGCCATATCTCCGTCTACGACTGGAACCTTACCCACGCGGGAACTGTCCGTACGCATCTCGACGATATCTCTTCCATCTGCCGTGTATGGCCTGAGGCAGCAGCCGTTGGATCTGAATCCGCCGCAGGACTCCACTTCTACGATCTCTCCGGAGGGCGATACGTCGGTTCTACGCACTGGACGGATCCGGATGATCCGAGGATCTACAAGGCACGGGTCGCCGCCATCGCCGAGTCGGACCTAGGGGTTTTCGCTTCATTCGATTGCCGGCATAGAGAGAACAGCGTACTCCAGATCGACAAATCGACGCTCGAGGTGTCCGCCATTATCGGCCGACAAAACGAAAGCTCCGCCAAATTCGCCGTTCCGGAGAAGCTACGGTGGTTACCAAACAGAGGTCTTCTGGTCGGATCGGCTGTACAACGTGGTTCGTTCGGGTGCTCTGGCTACATCCGGATCTGGGACCCAAGGTCCAGGAGCGTGGTCTGGGAGACGAGCGAACCAGGCATGGGACGAAGCAGCAGGCTCGGCGACTCTTTAGCCGATGTTGACATTGACGTCGACGACTCGCTCCTCTTCAAGGTATGTTTCAGGTCAGGAGACATTGGAATGGCAGACCTTCGTAAATTAGGCGAAGACCCATGGGTATATCTGTCAGATGAAAGTTCCGGGACGTGGAAAGCCGGCGACGGCGGCTATAGCATCGTGCATTGTTATAGAAATCAAGTGTTCGTAGGGAGAGGTGGAGAATTAGAGGTATGGTCGAGGGTTAAGGAAAAGAAAGAGAATGATCCAATGCGGAATGAGTCTTATAGAAGAAATCTTGTGGATAAAGAGGAGGATTCAAAGAGAGGGTTGATTGTGAAAATCGAAGGCGGGGGTGATAGGTTGTTTGTTTCCCGGGAAAATGTTGAGGGGATTGAAGTGTGGGAAAGTTCTAATTGCTCTGGTGTTGTTTCTGTTCATTAAAGTTGGAGCCTTTTTTCCCGAGAAACTATGGAGGGAATGGAAAATGCCTGAAGCGGAGCAATCTCTAGCGATTTTCAAGGCCCATGGCAATGCAGGGGAGTTTTCTCGGGAAAATGCCTGAATGGGAATGGCAATGCAGGGGTGTTTTCTCGGGAAAATGCTTGAAGGGGAATGGCAATTCAGGGGAGTTTTCTCGGGAAAATTCCTGAAGGGGAATGGCAATTGAGGGGAGTTTTCTCGGGAAAATGCCTGAAGGGGAATGGCAATGGAGGAGAGTTTTCTCGGGAAAATGCTTGAAGGGAAGAAATCTCAAGCAATCTTCAAGGCACATGGCAATGGAGAGGAATTTTCTCGGGAAAATGCAAGAATCCCATTGCCGAACCTCGTACATAGTGTAGCATTTTGGATGTTCGTTTAGATTCTTTGTCGGCAGAACCACTCTATAGTTTCCCTTTTTTTCATAATTAATTATATAAACAACCTATTAATTTGATTTAAAATATTAGAATGGACAAAAGAAAACGACGCCGTTTGATATTATAATACCCGACCCGTAATTTGGGCCCATGAAGAATGTTATTGGGCCTAATGAGAAGTTAGGGCACAATCGGAGACTACCCTGAAATCTTTAAATTAATTTGTTCATCTGTCGATTTCGCGCCTAGAGTTCTTTCTTCTCCGTTTCATCTCTCTTGCTTGAGCTTCTTCTGTTTCCTGTTCTTCAAAGAGCAGTAATTTGATCCCTTTGTCTTTAAAGGATAATGCCTTAAATTGTGTTTTCTTTTGTTGATCTGTATGCCTATCACCTGTTCGAGAAAATGCCTCATTGATACCCATGTCGTATATGTTGATGTTCTCCCTCTCAGTTTTATCATACCGTTCATGCTTACATACACTTGAATTGGTTGAAACCTAGATTTCTTTGCTGCAGTAAATCAAATTTCGTGTCAGCGGGACACTTGAATTGGTTGAAACCTAGATTTCTTTGCTGCAGTAAATCAAATTTCGTGTCAGCGGGACACTTGAATTGGTTGAAACCTAGATTTCTTTGCTGCAGTAAATCAAATTTCGTGTCAGCGGGAGACATGGGAAAAGCTTCGCGGGACAAAAAGGGTATGCTTAAACTGCATTTCATTTCTTGTCGAGGCGTAAAAATTCTCTGGGTACTTCAATTGTGATCGATAAGTGGATAGATGAAGAATCCAACATATTTGAAGGTGAGCTTTGATTCCCGTTTGAATTATCTCGCTATGGAGATGATCTTGTTATGCATTATCGTATGAAATTGTTGTTCATATCGAGTGTTAAGTGAATCAAAATGAATATATCAATGATACTGAAAAGAATTATGCATTTTTCTTATACTAATACAGCTTAATTTGACACCTCTAGGAATAAACCTTGTGCCCGATTCTAGCAATTTACTTTCCTTAAACACTAGCTATCCTTAGACACTAGCTAATTAGGGTGGGCTGATTTAAGGCTGTAATTTAGTTCATAGGAATTAATTAGTTTCTATATCATTTGTTTCTTTATGACTATCTATTTAATCAGTACTAAGTTCATAGGAATTAATTAGTTTCTGCGTTTTTTGTGTGTGTGTTCTGATTTACGGTCGTCGACAACTTCAGGTTATCTATTCGGCTAGTTTTTAACAAGTGGTATCAGAGCGTGTTCTTCCAAGGACCATGAGGGACAACAGGACCAAGGACGCCACAGTCCAGCGAGTGATTCGTGAGGTGGGAACCGGGAGCAACTACCCCGTCCTCACTAAGACCAATTACTCTGACTGGGCGCTCATGATGAAGGTCAAGTTGAGGGGCGATCACTATGGAAAGCTATCGAAAAAGGTACTGCCGACGAGCAGGAGGAGATGATGGCACTCGACACGTTGACGAGGTTCGCTTCACAATTGAGATCGACGTTGACGTGATGCGGATTCGGGAGCTCGGTGGACAGCTACTAGCAAGGGTGACGCGGGAGGCAAATCATATGTACCTGCTTCATATAAACATAGCAACACTGAGGTGCTTGGCCGTGCGTGTGCGCTACGACGAGGTGGCATGGCGTTGGCACGAGCATTTTGACTATGTCTACATGGCGGCGCTCCGAAAATTCGCTCGGGAGGAGTTGGTGCGCAGCCTACCGGAGCTCGAGAAGGTGGATTAGCTTTGCGAGGCTTGTCTGGCGGGCAAGCAGAGATGTGCCCCATTTCCGGTGATGGCAGAAGAATGCGCAAAGTGGCGGCTGGAGCTTATGCACGACGATCTATGCGGGCCGATCACACCAGCAACCCCAAGCGACAACAAATATTTCTTGTCGCTCGTCGACGACTTTAGCCGGTCATGTGGATAGCAGCAATTCCTTCGAAGAATCGGGCCACCGCTGCAATCAAAGAGCTCCAAACTCGGGCAGAGGTAGAATCCGGGCTGAAGTTGGAGGATTCCGGACTGATCGTAGTGGTGAATTCACCTCAATCGAGTTCGCGGAATATTACGCGGGGGAAGGGATATTGCACCGGTGTACCGCGCTGTGCAATCCTCAACAAAACGGCATGGTCGAGTAGCGGAACGGGACGGTGGTGTCAACAGCGAGGAGCATGCTAAAGGCGAAAGGGCTGCTAGGGTGGTTTTGGGGCGAGGTCGTGAACACATTGGTGTATATCCTCAACCGCTGTGCAACAAAGAGTGTGAACGACATGACACCTTTCGAGGCGTGGCACGGGAAGAAGCCGACAGTGCACCACCTGAACGTTTGGTACCGCCGTTTTCGTCTGGAACACAGCTCTAAACTTGAAGAAGCTCGAGGATCGTGGCTGTAAGACGGTCTCCATCGGCTACGAGCGAGGTTCCAAGGCGTACCGTGCGTACGACCCTGTCACGAAGCGTGTGCACGTCACACGCGACGTTGTGTTCGACGGGGAGGACTGGGGCTTGGGCGAAGCCGAAGACGAGCCAATCAGCTACGATGTATTCACGATGGAATACTCAATTGCCGACTAGGGACTCCCCATGACCGAGGTACTTGGAGTTGCGGTTGTGGAGAATGAAGTGACGCCGCCGGCGTCACCTCATGCTCGCGGAGGTGCGGCACCTGCAGAACACGACGATGTGGAGTTCGCCTCACCATTGAGTGAGAACAGCAAGCACCTAGACACCTACCACGAAGACGACGAGCCTCTCCGATTTCGGAAGATGGACAACATCCTCGGGCTAGCCTCGTCGGATGGCTTCGTGCCACGAGTGCTGGTTATAGAGGAGCTCAACGCCATGAGCTCCGACAAGCCTGCATCGTTTGCTTAAGTGGAGCGTAACCCCAGTTGGAGGAAGGCGATGATGGAGGAGATGGAGTCGATCGAGGACAATCAGACATGGGCCTTCACCAATCTCCCGCCCGGGCATAAGGTGATTGGCTTGAAATGGGTATTCAAGGTAAAAAGAGACGAGAACGGGGCGGTGTCTAAACACAAGGCGCGACTCGTGGTGAAAGGCTACGTGCAGCAACACGGCATGGACTCGGTGGGCCTTCTCATCGCTCTCGCGGCACATAAAGGGTGGGAGGTGCACCACATGGATGTCAAATCGACATTCCTGAACGGTGATCTTGAGGAGGAGGTCTATGTCGAGCAGTCGACTGGGTTCGTGGTCGCGGGCAAGGAACACAAGGTGCTCAAGCTTAGGAAGGCTTTGTACGGGCTGCATCAAGCACCGCACGCGTGGAATGCGAAACTGGACAACACTGTTATTCGGTTTCAGGAGGAGCCCATCAGAACACGCCATCTACATAAGGCAAAACGACGACAAGCAACTAATAATCTATGTCGACGACCTTGTGATCACTGGCTCGAACAACAACGACATCAAATTATTCAAGAAGCAGATGGTAGCCGGGTTCTAGATGAGTGACCTCGGTCTGCTTCACTACTACCTCGGCATTGAAGTGAAGTAGGGTGCGAGGGGGATCTCAGTGAACCAGGGAGCCTACACCAGCAAGATCCCGGAGAAGAGCGGCATGGCAGATTGCAATCCTTGTCACGTGCCCATGGAACTGCGCTTGAAGTTAAGCAAACTCAGCACCGAGCCGCCAGTCGATGCGACGGCATACAGGAGCGTTGTAAGCAGCCTGAGGTACCTGGTCAACACTCGCCTGGATTTAGCATTTGCGGTTGGGCATGTGAACAGATTTCTGGAAGACCCATGCGAGGATCACCTCGTCGCTGTCAAGCACATCATGCATTATGTGGCAGGCAATGATTACGCCGGAAATGTGAATACAAGCAAGAGCACTACTGGTATGATCTTTTTCTTTAGCGGCAGTCCGATCACCTAGCAATCCATGAAGCAAAATGTGGTGGTTCAGTCTAGCTGTTAGGCGGAGTATATAGCAGCCGCCAATGCTGCTAGTCAAGTATTGTGGCTCGCTCGTGTACTAGCAGAGGTACAGGGAACAACATCGAGAGCGCCGATGTTGAGGGTGGACAATAAGTCCGCCATTGTTAGTAAGTTCTTTCAATATCTTGGGCTCTCTGTGAATGATTCATGTCATTATTGACACTTAATTTTCCTTTTTAACCTAATTTTTCAAAATAGTTCTGTATTCATGTTATAGAAAGAAAGAATGACACTGACCATGTTCTATATGTGTTAGCCTCAGAAAATCAGACCCTTCATGGATAATAACATTAACAGCACTTAATTATTTTTTCAGGGCTTTAACAGTTGAGAAGGTGGCAAATTTATGATATCTGATGGTAAATTAGCAATTTATGCAGTTGAAGTTATTTTTTCCAACGGTAACTTTTGCAAAACCAAAAAGTAGCCGCAATTCTGGCATCATAGGTAAGAGTAACTTTCACATGTCTATATGATTATTCACTTAAGATTTATTTTTTTAATAACCAAACTATAATCTGATCTCCTCCTATCTATTTTATAGAGGCTTTTGTTGTCTGTAAAAAATTATTCCCCTCCTGAAGGATTTAACCCTAGTGATTTGCTTCAACTCTTGGAAATGGTGGAAGTGATCTCGGTAAGTCTCTGACTTTCAGTAACTTTTTCATGCCTCATCGATGGTAAAATTAGATTGACCTAAAGACTCAATCTTGTTGTCTTAAATCCATAAAATTAGATTGACCTAAAGACTCAATCTTTTTTCACAAGTATTATACTTCTCACTTCGAGTAACATATCCCATTTTTACAGAATTCATCTTTTAACAAATTTCCAACTACAGACAAGTTTAATGGTAAATACCCATGATTTATTACTTATTCTGGTAAGAAAAGGAATATGCTTTCTGCTTAGATTCATTACACTGCTGCATATGATGTTTGCTTCAAATCTAAACTAAATCAAACGGCTTTTGCCATTTTCTCGTACTCAGACAGATTGCTGTAGTTTGTGACTTGAAGGAGCCAACAAGGTGTATCCTTTTTGGCCTGTGGGGCCCTCATGGGGTATGATTCGGACCGGTCCTAAGGATACAGACCGGTCGGACCAAGACCTGGACCCGGTTCAGCCACCGATTGCACCACCTTACAAATGAGGTCTTCAGATCAAGGTATTCTTGGAACCAAAAGCTTTTTCCTAGGATTCTTGGAACCATTTTAGACACCCTTTATATTCTTTTTCAAGTTCATGGGCCTACAATATAATATATTCTCCATGTTTGTTATGATAAAGTGAATCAAATGTTTTTTTTGGTCTTTTTATTGGATTTTTCTTGGGTTTTGAAAAGAGTTTTATGGGTCAAAAAGGATCAAAGCTGTGAGAAAACCTTTTTTTTGCAGAGTGATAAAAAAGGTTTTTTTTTTGTGGTAATTTGAATATGAATATTGAAGGGTACTTGTTTTTCTTGTTGGTTGAAATTATATTATTCAAAATTGCATGGTGAAGAGAATTAATCAATTTAGTATTGAGTGGACATGTCACATGATGTATATGGTGAATAATCTTTTGTTGGGTTTTTATTGAACTTAAATGGACCTACAAATTTAAATCAGTAACCCAATGTTTGTAATTAAGAAGGCAAACAAAATTTGTTATTGGTTTTGCAAGAGAGAGAAAATATAATGAATGAGTCAAAAAAATGGAAAAAAAGAAAAAAAAAAGGCAAGTGGGGATATCCACATTAGCTTTTTTTACATCGTTTATGGTCCTTCGATGTCGACCCCTCCTTTGAATCGTTGCACCTCTTTTCTTTTTCATTTTATAATTTTGAAATTCTAAACCCTAATCTCTAAATCGATGAACCCTAATTTAGGTTTTATGGTCAACATATGGAATATATATTTCGTATATTTCTAGTAGTTGTTACCTCGCAATTATACGAGTAATGGCGGTGTTCGGTACCATTATAAAAAAATTATTGAATCGACTCTATTTTTCTCTGTTGGAACTTCTGATTTTTACCGAATTTTAATACGTTAATTATCAATCGTTGAAAACATCTATCAATTTAAATTTTCAACGGATTACGACAACCACAATCTATTGATAAATTATAAGATAAATTAAGAAAATTTTGCGGTCATATAAGTAGATAGAAGATTTTTATATCATGTAAAGTTTATGAATTTGGTAGGGTTTTGTGATAAGGTTAAGAATGGTATATATGAATTTGGTAGGGTTTTGTGATAAGGTTAAGAATGGTATATATATGATAAAGAGTGACGAATATTATCAAGATGTTACATTGTTAGTCAATATTTATAAATAGAAATCGACAATTATATATAGTGTTTTTTTTGTCCATTAATGAGGAATAAATTAGTGAATGGGGAAGAAGAAATAAAACATATAGTTAACAAAAATTAAAAACAAAAAAAATATAGCTAATTAGATTACAAATCTTCATCTCTAAGAAATTTCTCAAATCTCATTTTCTTTTACAAACTTCTACAAGAAATAAACTCAGAGCCGAATCGGATCAAAAAGAAGTCTAACAAGAACACGTAGAGACTGAATTTGATCTCGACAGTGATGAAGAAGAGTTCAAGAACTCAATACAGTCTTCAATGGCTTCCGCACGGTGAGACTCTGATTCAGCTAGAGACTTAGACCTCGTTAAGTATATAGACGAAGAACACGATGAGACCTTCCTTGATGAACAAGACGAAGATGACGTCGTTTTTCCTCTTCCCAAAGATATAAAACGCAGCGTTTTGGCGACTTTGGCACCGAGACGTCTCAGCAATTTTCTTGCCGGCGATCTCCTGAGACCGAAACTGAGAATTCCGACGACAACCCTTTTCCGGCCATGTCTTGAATAGCCGTTTTTAGGGAAGATGGGTTCGTCGTTGGCTTCATCATGATCAGGACTAAAGCTCACCCTTTTGCATGCTTTTCTGGACATTCTTGTGTATAAATCAAATTATATTGATGAATATAATGGTCTATTATGTATATATATTACTCTGTGTGTATGAGAGAGAGAGAGAGAGAGAGAGAGAGAGATATATAGAGAGAGAGAGATTAGTGCCAATGGACTAAAGAGAAACAAATGATACGTGCGAGGTTTTGAAGAGTATTTATGGGAGAGAAGTGTGAAGAAAGAGTAAAATGTGGGGGCAAAAATAGAGAAAATAGAAAAAAGAGGGATCTTAGAAGAAAAAAATATAATTGTTTTCTTCTCGGAATAAGCAACCACACCCATAAAAGGATTCATGTATTTTTCATATGGCGACATAAAATTAGGTAAGTTATTTATTGTCATTATCGAAATTAATTATATGATTGTAAAATTACTTACCCACAATAATGAAATGTTTTGCAATTCAAGTTTGATTCTTGGTCAAAAGTGAAACTTGTAGGAACGTTTAAAGAAAGAGTGGTAAAAAAATTTTGGGTGGTGGTAAAAGTTTTAACATGATAATAATAATAATAATAATATAAAAAATAAAAGAAAATATATTTAAATTTAAATTAATTTAGAGCGAGACAAAAGGAGTTTGATTCTCTTCTTGTCAGCTTTGCTTTAAATAGGTAAATATTAGGGCCCTATCCCATGTTTCCCTTTCCTTGGTATCATCTCCTTTGTCAATATTATATAATGAAACAAACAATAATAATAATAATAATAATAATAATAATAATAATAATAATAATAATAATAATAATAATAAAATTTTAAATAGTAGCTATACATAAGTAATAGACATTGGAAAAGTATATTATCCATTAAAATTGTATCTAAAAAATATTCCAAATTTATCAACATATACATATACATGTGAATTAGTATATACATTTATATGTATGTTAATATATATATATGAATATACGAAAGAGACAGCATGTTTACATTTGCGAAAGTATAGTATTGGCGTGAATATTGGGACAACCATTTCTCCTTTTCTTTTCCTACCTTTTTCCTCACCAGTTTGACCCTCTTCCCATACATATACATACATATATATATATACACACGAACCATTTAAATGTTTTTATAATCTAGATGATGTATACTTAATCCATATCTTAATTGAGAGAATGAAGAGTTTTTTTAATCTAGATGGTGTGTACTTAATCTATATCTAATGGAAAAAATGATAGAAAATTTGAATATGAGAGAATGAAGATAGAATAAGAAGAGTTTTGGAGTTTGTAAATAATATATTGAAATGAATTGTCATATTGCCTATTTATAGCAAAATAAATATGACTCTATTATCTAAAAATCATAAATTCACTATGACCATTTCATAAAAGAATCATAAATTCAAATGATCCTTCATAAAAGATATTCACAATTTTATATAATTATAATTTTTTATAATTATAATATTCCTCCTTGAATATTTAACGACTGTCTCGTTAAAAACCTTATAATGAGAAAATTTATTGGGATAAAAATCACGACGAAGAAAAAAGAGTGCAACCATAAAAAATCTTCCTCGATTTGTCAACATTATGTTTGTTCATAAGATTCGAAGGCGACACATCTTGATGTTATGAATGTGTTTCCTCAATATTGAAATGGGGAACGCCTTTATGAATAGATCAGCTACATTTTTCGTTTGATATGATATAACGAACATAAACTTCTTTCTTTTTCTCAAACTCTTGGATCTATGAAAAAAATTTAAGAGGGATGTGTTTTGTCTTATCGCTTTTGATGTATCATTCTTTTGTTTGGCAACACATGCTGCATTATCTTCAAATAATATCGTTGGATCCATGTTAACTGATGATCCACATGTTTCTTGTATATATCGAGTTATAGAACTGAGCAACACACATTCTTTAATATGACATTTCATAATAAAATATTCACAATTTTATATAATTATATTTTTTATAATTATAATAATATATAATATTTTGGGCTATTTCACGTAATTACGTTCTAACTATTGGTGGATTGGGCCAATTATTTTGAATTATTTTCTGTGAGCGATGGGCTCATAGACCATGTGATGAGTTTAGAAATTAGATCACATCTCAATAAAATAAAAATGCCTCAAATTTTTTGAAGTAAATTAGAAAACATGTCTCGTTGATTGTTATTATTGCATTATCTATATTATCTATACATATTTGAATATTATAAAGATATATAATTGTTTCAAAAATTTCATACCTACATATTTTTTTTCATTTTATACATGAATTATCAAGTTATTTAAATATAATATACAAACTATGAACATATTAATGTACATGTAATATATGAAATATATATCTACTTTGCATACACTTATAGGTTGACTTTTTCATAATTCTCATATTATAGTATACTTTTATTTTTATAGGAATTTTCCATTTATATTTGTTATAAAGAAAAATAGGAAGGAGATTTGAATTCAAACGACATATTTGATAATTCTAATCGTAAGCCCATACATATATATATATATATATAGAAAGAACTAATGAGAGAAAATATTTGAACTCTTGAAAATAAAATAGTGTCACAAAAAATCAAGAGGGTTAAATGCCTTTGTATGATGTGGTACGAGATAATTGTGAAAAAATATATATGTTCAGATTAATATTTATATAAGATTTTGTATATATATATATATTAAATGTTGTGTATATATATATATATATCAAATTCAGAGTGAAGACAAGGCCCATTAAGCAGTGGGCCCAACAATACTTTCCATGTGCTATAAATAGTTTCCACTTTTCCCTTTAACAGGTGAGACATTGTAGTCTCCACCCAATTATTCTGTCCATCTTTTTCCCTATTTTCTATTTTCTCAAATGATAATTAAACTCATTAAAAAAGTCCTAAGTTTGATAAATAATATGCATATTTATTTTAATAAATAGTTTATATTTTTTAAATTGGTCATTTATCTGATAGGAAACATCCAACTAATTTCATCACAATGAATTTTATACACTTAAGATCATTCGGAATAAAATAGTAAGCAAACCGAGACAAAACGTCGTCGTTTTACCGACGACCAATCCTCAAATCGTAGCCGTCCAATTTACTCACGTTTTAGATATTTTTTTCCGACCACACGATTCGAATCAGAAGAAAACGGCGCCGTTTCATGATACGTATTGCATGAACTCCGGGTCGTTCTCGATCCCTGCCATGGTTTCCGGTGACAGAACCACCTCCAGATCCACGCTTCCGTTCCCTTCCCGGCCGGGAAACGCTGATATTTTCCCATCGAATTTGTTAGCTCCGCCGCTCCGGACTGCCAACGGCCTTCCCCACCCGAAATCGTTATCGTACATCGGGAAT
Organism: Gynandropsis gynandra; assembly: GCA_036759665.1. Classification (NCBI taxonomy): domain Eukaryota; kingdom Viridiplantae; phylum Streptophyta; class Magnoliopsida; order Brassicales; family Cleomaceae; genus Gynandropsis; species Gynandropsis gynandra. The sequence continues at coordinate 36,431,450 of CM071873.1, read as the reverse complement.
CTCGGCGAGCTACCCATCGTAATCGACGCGCCGTCAGGATTTCCCAGTGGGAAAACCCTTGGATCGCTCTCCCACGCCGCGATCCCTCGCCGGGCTGTGGCGTCGTCGTGCGCCACAACGTTCTTGTGCAACAATCCCGCCGACCACCGGAGATCATGATCCAGAAGATCTCCGGCTAACGCATTCGTCGGAATGCTCTGTATCGCATTCCCGAAATAGTACGGGTCCATCCTCGGCTCGATCCGGTGCCTGCAGTTCACGGCCATTCGAAACGTCGTCGTTTTCGTCGGATCGAGCTTCCTCGCGCGCGTCACGGACCGCCATAGCTGCGCACTCAGAGATTGGAAAGATGAAATCTCAGCCGTCCGATTGCTTTTTATCTTGCCGTTACTATCTCCATTACCGTTACATTTCCATCCGTCGTTGCTTTGCTTTCCCAGGATCTCTTCCTTAACGGCCGTCTCCGTAATTAACGGCGTCAACAACCCATTGTTGTTACCGTTAGCTCTCTGTTTGAGTTTCGAAATGGCTTCCCTGCTAAAATGAAAGATCCTCTCCCGGAGAGGCTCGTCGGCGGCAAAGGTGACACGTGGACCTCCGGGAGGGAACTTGAGAACGGCGTGAGAGTCGAAGACGGTGTTGCGGGAGAAATCCGGCAAGTGCTTGATCTTGCAGGCGCCGCTGGTGACATCCGCGAAGGTGTTAAAGAAGTGCCAGAACGAGGTTCCGTCGGTGACGGCGTGATTGACGGTGCAGCCCACGAAGACGCCGTCGGCGAGCTCCGTCACCTGGACGGCGGCGAGGGGTTTGTTATGTCCGTAGTAGCTGACGAGACGTTCATAGACGAAGAACTCACGGACGACCACCGGAACGTCCTCGCTGGGGGAGAGAACGTCGGAGATGGTGACGCGTGGGGCGGAGGCGGCGACAAACTCGACGCCAGCGTCGTTGCATGAGATGAAGACGTGGCCAGAGGAGGCGGTGGAGAGGCGGCCGGCGAGGGGAGGGAAGACGGAGAGGGTGAGGGAGAGGGAGCGACGGATGGAGGAGACGAGGTCGTTGAAGGAGGAGAAAGGGTGGCGCGTGAGGAGCACACCCTTCTGAATGTAGTGGCAAGAGAGCATGGGAAGGTCGGAAACAGAGAGGCGGAGGTCGGACACGGCGGACTTCTTGTCGGGAAAAACCATACATTTCGAAACCTCGGTGACTGAAGAAGAAGGCATATTTATTAATGGAAGGTATTTACGAAAATATTAATTTCGTGTTTAAAATTTGGGATTAATATTTATGTTATTATTATTATTATTGAGTTATGGTAGAGAGATTGGAGTGATGGGTTTATATAGGGGCCGAACCAAAGGTTGGATTCATGAACGTGAATCCATTTTATTTATTTAATTTAATGGGTTTTTTATTTAAAAGATATTTCTCCAATGCATATTTTATTTTAATTCATTATGCGTAATGGATAGAATATATGAATAGGACAGATTACATGTACTCGTCAATTTTATGTAATATTCAATATTTTTTTTTGGTGAATGGTGAATATATGTGATTGGTTTGGTATTATTAATTCCTAAAAATGCATAATTATGTATAATTATGTTTTTGAGAATAATTATATTTTGTAGTAAGAGATGCAAATGTGGATCACACTATATACGCATAGATTCATTGTTTTGTTTGTAACTAAATAGTACAAAACCAATAGAAAAAAATAGTGATTTTTAAACTGAAACTTAGACAAAAGTAAGATTCGTTAAAAACAAACAAAAAATTTATGTTTTTATTCTACCAAATAGTTATAAATATTTTAAATTTATTAAAGAAGACCTAGATATCTTTTTATGTACATGTAAAATATATGATTCAATTTGATTCAATTTAATTTGTTATAAGTTTGGCAGTTTGAGTTGGTTCCGTTCAATTTTTGTTTTGGACAAATTAAAAAATTCTAACTCAATTTGCCTTTAATTTGTCAAAATAAATTCATTTACTACCTAAACTATTTAATTTAAAAGATCTATAAAATACATTAATATCAACTAAAATAAATTGTATAAAATATAATAATATTAATTTGAATATAAAATTATTAAAAATCAAAATACTAAATTGAATATAAAATTATTGAATATAAAAAAATACAAATATTTTTAATTTGATCGATTGTAATGGTTACATTCTTTTTCAAAATTTATATAAAAAATTCTATATATAACTTATAATTAAATAATAATATATATTTTTCGTTCACATACACATCAAATCAAATGTTTTATTTTTTAATATACGAGTTGATTTGTCTAAATTCTATCTTATTTTCGTTTTAGTTTATTAATTCGTTTTCTTTGAGAACTATTTAATTTAATTTACTAAAAATGATACAAATTAAAATCGTCTAAGAGATCAATAATTCATTTTACATCAGATATTGGGGTTTAGAGATTAGGTTTACGTTTAAGTATTATAATTGCTCTATCTATAATCAAGTGAATATTATTAGATGATACATGCTTAAATTTAATTATAAAAATAACATTTTCTTTAATATATTTCAGATTTATTTAATAAATTACAAACTGTTATAGAAAATTAAAATATGTATATATATTTAAAGATAATAATTGTAGAATATATGAGTTATAAAAAAAAAGAAAAGAAAATTGCAAAATGACGTGTTTGGTCGGAAGATTAAGAGAAGGGACAGATGGGAGGTAACGAGAGACCTTTGCATTTCGGATTTAAATGATTTTGTAATCATAATTTTATTTGTAAATATTTATTTATAATTTGACAAAATATCTCTGACAGAAGATCTTCAGAACTCAATCCCAATCTGATACTTCGGAAATTCAACAAGTCAGTTATTTATAAGTCCCGATATAAATTAGTATGGGGAAGGGAAACATTTTCTATATATATATATATATAAGATATATAATCTAATAAAAATTATCAATCTTTAAATTTTGAACTATGATATCATATTATCATTTAAAATTTAAAAACGACGTTAAATTATCAATAGTTTAATTGATATTATAATGTTCTTTTAAATTAAAAAGATTTTCGTAGCTAATAAAAATTATATTTATATTTTTTTGTCACCATGACAATTTAAGATTTTTTAGAATTTTTCATATATATTTTAATATCTTAATTTAAAAATTAAAAGTAAAAATTACCGTAAATCCTTCGTGGCATTATTTGTTTACACTCACACATATACACTGTATTTCCCAATAAATTATCAATTTCTATTTTATTATAATTCCAATGCACTTAATTTTATAATATTTTCAAACAAATGTCGAAAACAATATATTTTAATATCATAGATAATCTAATAAACATTTTCACTTGTCCACCATCTTATATATATTTAATCTAAAATAAATATTCTATATAATATTTGATTCATTATTAGAAATCAGAGCAAAGTATTTTGTTATAGGTGTAAAAATTATACAATATTTTAATTAAAAGAATAAATGTAGAGGTGTTGGCATAAATTCTTAAGTCATTTCAAGAACCAAAGTATTTCACTTTTTTTTTCATTGAGATAATGGAAGTATTAATTCGTTAGGTTCAATTATTACATGATACTTAAAATTATAAATACAATTATCTCTTCCACTAAACACATATCAAGTCTTGAAAATTCAATTTGAGAAAAAAACTCAATCATTATAACAGTTATATATATATATATGTATACAATTATGAATTGCAACTTTTTTTCATAATCATGGTTTTATATACTCGAGGTCTCTGATTAGCTAATGACAGTAGCGAATTAGGATACGATGATGACAATAATTATTGATTTAATTAAAAAAAATTATTAGATTGAATTATATAAGATAATAATATTATAATATTGGATTATATAGTTTTATTATCCGTATCACATGTTTTATATTCTTAATTAGTGGTCATCATAAACTGAAAACACACAATGTGGAGAATCATTGATTTGAAAGAATGTGAAACGCTTATTAAAATTAAAAGGAAAAATAAAATCTAATGCTTATTTTTCTTAGCGTAGACTCTCTTTATATGGAGAATAATGGGTGGAATTTTTTATAATGTAATTTTTTTCCAATATATGCCATAGTTTTTCAAAATTTTCGTTTTCGAATATTAAATTGTTGTGAATATAAATATGAATATTTTTAGTAACTTTGGAGAGTGAGAAGACTACTGTAAAATAATTTTCCACAAAAACCAACATTGGCAAGGCTTTTGTTACATATAAAGATGAAAGGGAAGAAAGAAACATATGTTTTGGATTGGTTAGTTGGGAAAGGAACTCACCAATAAAGAGTTTGTTTTTAAATATAAATATTTATATTTACGAATTTGTAATTTTTTTATTAATTGTAAATCTCAAAAAGTTAAAAAAAGACGAGAGTTAACCTTCTTTGAAACATAACCTTCTTAAATCGTTGCGTATTTCTCTCCCCCCTTGCTTTGATTTCTTCATTTCTCGTTGTTTCTGATTTTTTGCAATTTTTATTGTGTATATAAGTGATTTTCCACTATTAAAAACATATTAATATTAATTTATGGATTAACAGATCCGTCCGTTAAAATATTCATCAACAGATGAGTTCTTTGAAATAATTATCAACGGATTCGTCCGTTGAAATATTTATCAATAGATTCCACGATGAACCGTTGAAAATCCTTAATTTTTACCAACAGATGTCTGTTGCAATTTTTTTTTACATTTCCAATGGAAGTCCGTTGAAATTTCAACGAATATCCCTTGAAAATTCCAACGGACGCCCCTTAAAAATCATAATTAAAAAGTTATACACATAATCGTCTTGTCGTTTTCAACGGGTCCTTAAAAAAATCATAATTACAAAATTATGCGAGTAATCGTCTTAAGGTTTTCAACGGATACTCTTTGAAAAAGTGAAAGTTGTGATCTTGACATTCTTTGATTCCACATCAATTTCAAGGGGCATTAGCTAGAGTTTCCAACTTATGCTCGCTGAAAATTCAGGTATTTTAGATGTTTAACAATTCATTTCAACACATTCAACAAAACCTCTCAAATCTTATCCAAACCTCCCCCTAGCCAATTATAAACACCATATAGCATGATGATTGACCGATTCATCGATCACATAGAATAGTTGGCGAGTTCCGGTGATTTTGTTGATTTGTAGGACTTGTTTTAAATATTAAATTAAAAATTTGATATATTTTGAAATAATATTTTTTATTTTTCGAAATTCGCCATACACTTATAAGATGTCCATTGATGATACAATCATAACATGAATGGACATCTGTTATATATTTAAAATTTCTATTCAAAAATATCAATAGGCATCCGTTGGTAATTTCGAAATTTTTGTGAACATTTTCAAGGGATACCCTTTGATAATAATTCCAACAAAATTTAAACGGATGTCCATTGGAAATTTTAACAGACTAATTCGTGAAAACCCATTGATAGTTTTTCAACGGATTTTGAATGTTGAAACACCATTGAAAATTGAAACAGATGAGTTTTTTCAACTGTCGATTACCAATGGCTTCGAACCCGTTGAAATCCGTTGAAAATGATTGATTTCAATAAAAAAAATTGCAATTTTCAACGGTTTTGGTCGTTGGAAATGATATTTTATTTGTAGTATTCTTTCTTATTCTTGTGAAACGAAAAAAGAACATTGAATGTTCTGAAACTATAAGTTGTATCAGAACTACACCGACTTAAGAAATGTAAGTTTTGTGATTGAGATTGGGGGTAATGGAAAAAAGTAATAGTTGAAGGTGATCGTAACAGTTTCTAATAAAACCAAGATTCAATCCAAGAATAGATAAATGACGGCTCAAATGCATAATGTTAATAATTCGAGAGCAAATTTTGTTCTTTGGAAAGAAAAAAATGCAAACTAGATTAAAGATAATGTTATGATAAGTTGTCCCACATCGGCTAAGATATGAACTTTGGGACTTGTATATATGGGACTTGTATATATCAATTGGTGTAGCACAAATTCTTACGTTTATTCAAGACCAAAAGATTCTAAAAAGGATAAAAAAAACTCAATTCCTCAAACAAGGATTGATAGAAGTCAAAAGGCTCAAAATCTTAGTGTTCTTTGTTTGTCATCCTCAATCTCGAGAAATTCATGAAAAAAACAACGTTTGATATTTGGAAATTGTTGGAGAAATAATATTTGGAGAGGTATTTGCTATATAGGATGTTTTAATTGCACAAAATCTTGGGTTTTAGAATGAAAGAAGGGAAGACAATAAAGGATAATCTTATTTTTTTTAGAAAATGCAATACGATTTTCAAAATCTACAAATAAAGGTAGAATAAAAGTATCAAACATTTTACTTGCTAAACTCTTTTTCTACCAACATATGAACAACTAATGGAGGTTCTTAAATATTCAAGAACAAGTATATCTAATGAAAAAAAAATTATAGCAATAACAATAACAAAGGAATTGTAGTTGTTGACACGTAATGATGAGAACATCGAATATGAAGTGGAATCAAAGAAGGATCACGCAAACGATGAGCTAATTATAAGAACTTAGCAGATATAATCTCAAAACTTACTCATATGTGGACGAGTAATAGCTTGAATGAGGCATGAGAGACTCTTGATAAAAAAGACGATTCGAGCCCAACTCAAAAAAAACTTCACGACGGTCTTTTACATTGAACTGAGACTTAACCCGCACATTCAGAATCAACGGGTTTGGGTGACACTGACACAGATAAGAAAATGCGGAAGATAAAGATATTTCTTTATCTTTTTTCAACAGCCAAAAAATAATCTCCAACAGCTAGAAAAACATCCAAATCAATCTTATCCCACCATATCATCTATATTCCCCTTTCCAAAGTTTTCTAACAGATAGAAAATATTCCAAACGGTTAGTAGATCAATATGTTATCCTTAATTTATGTATTTTTCTAACATCGAGTCTCTTCTATATAAAGGACTCCGTATTATTTATAACATTAGACTAAAGTTGATAAAAAATAAAATCTTTTTGTTTTCATGATCGTAGTTAAGAACACATTTTTAACTTGTTTCGGAAATAATCTCAATTAAAAATTTTACACCTCTTGTTATATCTTTCATTCCAACCAAATACCCCGTTTATCAACTTTTTTCACTCGTAATCTTAAAGATTAATGAATTTTTTGGCTATAGATATACTTTATGATATGAATATAGACTGACTTTTTTTATTAGATATTCAATGTAAATATCACAACTGTTTATTATTTTGTGATGTTAATTTTTTGTTTTCTTTTGCAAATAGGATTTTAAGAAACATAATGAGTAATTTATTTTAAACAAAATTTGAATACTTTTCCACTAAAAATAAATAAATAAATAAATAACAGAAAAAGTTTGGATAGAAAAGGAGGAAATTGCAACATTTCCCACTTATGTTTTGTCCGTATTATTTCGCTTTAGTCTTCAGACAAAGCCAACCCTCACCAATTAGATCCTTCGCGGCATTCCACTAGACAAAATAAGATTTAAGTGTAATTATTATTATTATTATTATTATTATTATTATTGTTATTATTATTATTATTATTATAAAATATCCACTACAACCTAGTCCTCTTCTTCTTCCTTTTTTTTATATATATACATACACAATTTCAAATTATGTTTTTTACCAACTTCTTGTAAAAAAAGCATAAAATATCTAAATAAAAAAAAAGAATCGTTTAGATTATTGGTCCACCATACATCTCATTGATCGAAGTCAATTTTTATGCGTTTTTATGATAATAACATTCTTTCCATCGCATATAAATAAAAGAGAATTTTTAACCTTTTTATCCAACCACTAGATTATTATATGCGATAATTATATACAATTTTTTTCTTTTGAAAGATAACAAAATTTATTTATTAAAGATTAGTTCATTGAACTAGTGAGCAGAAGATATAAACTATTTCTTTTATTTCATTATAAAATTTTAAATTTTATAAAAATATTTGTCTTAAATGAAGTCCAAAAGAATATAGAGTTCACAAATTTTCTATAAAATATAAAAATGAAAGTTATATTATTTATATAAGTTGTTGGAGAATATATATATATATATATGGTTGATTTATATAAATATGACATAAACTAGATTTAGTTTAATAATCAAGAAAATATAACAATTTTCCTAACATGGTCAACAATTTAGTACGGGAAAATTTTATATAGAACGGCAACTCGATGAAATGTCATTTATTTGGTATTTTTATTTAACAAAAAGGGTAATAATTATATTTGCTTTTATGAAATAGTTTTATCATTCTTTTTTTATATATTAAAAAAGAAAAGAAAAAAAAAAGAGAATGGTAGCAAATGGGTCAACTGTGTTTGTAAAGATGCATGTTCAGTGAATCTAGAAAATCTATCAAACTTAGTGGTTGACCTTCTTTTCTCCCTATCATTTTGGTAGGGACAATGAAATTTATAAATAAAAAAATTTACAAAAAAAAAACTTATTAATATTATATTAAAATATCACGTTTGTTTAAAAAAATAAAGGGTTTTTTCTACTAATTCACAATTAGATCAATCTTAATTATTTATATATATATTATGTGATTGTATATCTTATGTAAATTTAAATTGTTTGTATATATAATAATTGTATATATGCTCTCCTGTAAAGTTTTAATTAATTTTGTTTTTTCTTTATTCAATAATTATAAAAAAATCAATTCGTAAAATGATAAATGGTGACACAACTCATTTGAGGTTTGAGTTTTTTCTTTTTTCCTAAATGATTGGTCCCATTGTTGGGTTGGCTAATTACGCCAGAACACTCCACACACACACCATATATATATATTTATATATATTAATAAAAACATAAATAATATAACAACAAACAACTACGTATATGACCAATACTCAAATTTGGTTGGAGTTTTTCATAATTGTAAAAAAAATTAGGGTTTCATGGTGTACTAGTTTTATTTATTTTTATATAATTTTGGTCTTGATTTATAGTTTATTAGGTTATTTTTATTATGATTATGATTTATATGTATCTTCTATTCAATGTGAGATATTTAATGATCAGCTAAACCTTTTTATAGTTTGGATTTGTTTCTACTTTCTAAAAATAATTAATTTAAGTCATTTGGAAATTTTTTTGTATATACATATAAATATATATTCAAATTTAATTAAGATATTTTTCTATGAGCATTTGGTAAAGTTTTGGATGATGGATAATTGAGTTAATAGTCGTTACAATAAATGACTATACCTGTCTCAAGTGCATGTATCTGATCGTAAGTTTCATTGTCTTTTATATGCATGCATGTATTTATATATATATACACACATATACATATATACATATATATATATATATTTATACATATATATGTTGTCTACTAAGGTATGATAAGATGTTTGTACGTATGTGCATATGCTCCGATGGTGACATTTATTAGTTCAATAATCAAATTCACAATTTTCTGCAATAATAATGGAAAATATTTCGTACAGAGAGTGATGCCCAAAAGTAAAAAAATATTTGTATTTACATCAAGCTTATTCTATTCAATATTATTTAATTTTATAAGTGAAATAGTTATACAATGAAGCAATGTACGTTATTACATAATATTGTTTGTATTTTCTTATTATTATTATTATTATTATTATTATTATTATTATTATTATTATTATTATTATTATTATTATTATTATTATTATTATTATTATTATTATTATTATTATTATTATTATTATTATTATTATTATTATTATTATTATTATTATTATTATTATTATTATTATTATTATTATTATTACTTGGATTGCCACGAAAAATAAGACAAAAAATTGAGTTAACAAACTCATAAAAGCCAAAGAGATTTGTTCATAAGCAATAAATCATTCAATCATAAGATTAATAGCAAAATTATATGCGTATATATATATATATATATATTAGCAATCCTAAATCTGGTTTGATAATTGCAATCATTGAGCAAGAGACTTAATAATTAGGACTATAATAAATTGATAGGGTGGAATATTAATCCATAATTGATGTCGACATAAGCAATAAATAAATAAATAATATAATTTAAGTAGGTTAAAAGAAAAGACATTTACACGATGGAGGACGAGTGGAAAAGTACCCATGACTCATATTGACTCATACTCAATTTTCCTTTGTATAAAAAAAGATTTTTTTATAAAAGTACATAATCTATTTAAAATATCAAATTACATATAAATTGTTTTTATTTTCATTACTTCACAAATAATATTTACATAATATTATAATTATTTTTGAATTAACCCATTAACATAGTTTATATAAATACACTCATCAGCTATCAGATATTTTAGATTCATAGAAAATCTAAATAAAATGTTGGGAATATAGTATAAAAAATATCAAACTATTTAATTTTAATCTATAAAATAAATTATTATCTTAAATCTAAAAAAAATTCAAACTTATTTTTTTGTCTTAAAAACGCTAATTTTACGAATATAGTGTAGAAAATACTAAACTTTTTAATTTTTGTCTATAAAACACAAATTGTTACTTTGAACTTAAAATTCTAAATTTTTACATTTTATCTAAAAACATTAATTTATAAAATTAATCATATCCATATAAAAACAAAAACACTAAATCATATTTTAATTTTTTGAATTTTAAAATGTTGTTTAAAAACATAAATTTATCAGATTAATTATATCCTAAAATTTATGTTTTTTTTAAAAAAATATAAATTTGGATTTTTAAAATTGAAAATAATAATTTATATTTTATAAACTAAAATAAAATAATTGAATGTTTTTTTATGATATACTCCCTAAAATTTTTGAAAAAAAAACAAAAATTATAATATTTTTGACGACCGACCATGGGACTTATGATGGGAGCAGAGAAGGCCACGTCTCGTATGGTAATGAAATGACAAAAATGCCCATGACTTCACCATGCGGACCCAACACAACAACCTGTCTAGTTTGGAGAATAGACATATGTGTTGTTGTATATCGACATAACCAGATGGAGTTGCATCGCAACTTCGTATTTAAAGATTTTTTTATAATAATATCCGGTTTTTTTTATTTATAATTTATTTTATATTTATTAACGAATGCATTTATTAATTCATGATAACATATTAGTTAAATTAATACATTAAAACAATATATAAAATTTTTGAAATTATTTTTAAATTGATCAACGAGTATAAAAATAGTTAGATTGATCAAATTGATAAAGTAATTTCAAATGTTTAAATACTATTATGAAAGTATCATAATCTTAAGTAAATGTATGAAAATGTTTCAAGTATTTTTCTAATAGTATGACGCAAATTCGACAATTGTAGAGACCAATTTTTTTTATGTGGAATTCAATCTAAAATAATTGCTCTTCGAGAATTATAAAGTGATTTCTTAAATTTAAATTTTTTCATATAGAAATTTTCCAATGAAAAATTGTGATCCTAATATAGATAAAGATTAGTTAAACAAACTTTTTAAACCTATATATTAACGATATAGAATTATAAACTATAAAGTAATTACTAGAATTTAAAACTTTTGGATGGAATCACAAGGATTACGAATAAATAGAACACTACGGTTCTAATTCGTAAGAAAATTTACATATGATTCTAATGTCCGCAATTACGGATGAGTTTCAGACCACAACTCGACCCTCCAAAATTTATGGATAAATATTATTGACGAATGTAACATTTGTTCATAAATTTCACTCTACTTCGAATGGATTTCTGATAATTCCAAACTTATATGTAATTACAGATGTTTTAAGTGGGGAGGATCTTACAGAAACAAATATGATCAATCCATATATCATGACTTATCATTTTTTTAGGGTTTTAGATCTTCTAAATATCAACAGACATCCATTGGAAATTGCCAACAGTGATAATTTTAGGGATGATTGTTAATAAATATTTTATTCAATGACTTAACTGTAATAAGTATTTCAACGAGCATCCATTAAAAATTAATATATGCCCATTGGAAATGGTAATAATACACCAATTTGAGTTGTAATCATTTTGAGTGTTTCAATGGGCATATATTGAAATTTCTAATGGATGTCTATTGAGATACCAAATGTCTCCAACTCTTTGATTTCGTTGTCTATAGAATATGATTTACAACGGAAACAAAGGATTGATGGTTGCAATTATGATGTTCGTTTATTGCACATGAGAATCCATTGGAAATTCCAATGATTGTCTGATGGAAAAAATAAATATTTAGCTCATTTGAAAAATTCTATTTATAAATATAAAACAACAAAAATTTTATCATAACCTCTAAAAATCATCAAGCTTAAATACCAAACACTATATAAAATGAGGTTTTGTAGATTCATCAATCATAGAGGGTTCTTGGAGGGTCCGTTGAAACCCTGCCATCACCTCTACCACCATATCGTCGTCCATCAACTATATCAACGCAACCGATATTTGATAATGATGATGATGATGATATGGTTGATATCAATTACTTAATCGATATTTTTGATGATCGTCCAAACGTTTCTATCATCGACTTCAAACGCCCCGATGGAACGCTTTGTTATATTGTTTTCCTTAATAATATATGGTTTTTATTTTCTATTTTTTTTAATTTTACAAGTATTTTTGACATGAATGATGTTCTCAAACATACATCATCTTAGCTTCCAGGCAAGATCATTTGTACTACTTATGGAAGGTGGCGTCAGAGATTTTTCGCCGTTGATGGTGGTATAGCTTCATTGTGAGTTTTTAATTTTTATAATATTTTAATTATTTACTTAATTATCAATTGTATTTGATACACTAATTTTACTTTGTTTAGATTTATAGAAATATGACATATGGCATAAAAGTTATAGGTCGCACATCTACACCGCATGGATGCGCATATCCGACGTGCCTCAAATTGATAATGAACAACAATAAGAAGAACTATCTCAACAAGAATGTCAAACCAACTTGGGTCACATACGAGGTATTCAACCAAGTTGTCTAATATTGGAATTCGAAAGATTTCAAACGAGATACTCCCAAGAGCGATGCATCGAGCAACTCGAGATTTTGTTTGAAGATTGCACAACGAAGATGCATCATATGAAGACTATTATCGAGTTGATTGACACCTTGGGATGACACAACGGAAAGGCAATAACCATAGTTTGATTCAGACGAGATCCATTCTCGAAGCAAATGCGAATGAGAAAAAGATAATATTATATTTATATTTGTATTGTTTTCTTTTACATTCCATATTAAACCTTTTTATATTTAAATATTGAAATTTATTAATGTTTTTTTTCATAATGTTAACGGATGCTCGTTGATGGTCCATAATATTAACACACTTTTGTTGATATATAATTTTCCGCGAAAATATATCAACGAAAATTCGTTGGTATATTTAAAGTTTTATGCGAAAAATTCAACGAATGACTGTTGATGATCAACCGTTGATACTAACGAATGATCGTTGATATATTGTGTAAACAAACCAAACGATACCCGTCCAATATTTAAACGGATACTTGTTGATACGTTCAACGGATATATCCGTGGAACTCCTTCGAAAAAGTTCAACGTACAATCCATTGGATTCCATTAAAATATTATCAACGTAACTTTTCCATTGAACCGTTGTTTAAATTTGCAATGTAAGGTTGTTTCAAAGATCAAGTACCAACGATTTCATTTAAGTCCGTTGAAAATTTCTCATTTCAACAAAAAAAATGTTGATTTCAAGAGATATGTGTGTTGAAAATTGTCTATTTTTTGTTGTGATACAAGAAAAAAATGATTTTATGTTATCTTATATAAGTTAACAAATGAATCATAGATCGATTGGTTTTAAATTTTTGAATTAACTTTTTTATTTATTAGATCTAAATTTATATCTTACATGATATCATAATATAATTAATTTTGATTTGAATTTTTTTATTTTGAATCCCTAAATATAATGTGTAAACGATGTAAAAAAAAATGTTTTATTGTATTGTTCATAATTTCTTTTATAAAAACTACCTAATATGCATATCTAATCAATTATACAAGTATTTATTTTGTTGTTTTGAATGAACTCTAATTTGATTTTTACAAATTTAAAGTATTTAAAGAGATATTTAGATAATATATATTAAATTATTCATAGAGATTTATAACATTTAAATGAAATTAGAGAATATACATAAAAATATTATTTATCATTTTGTTTTTATATAATAGTTAATATATCTTTATTTATTCCGAATATATCTTTTTCCTTAATAAATTCACAAATTTTATCCTCCCCATTATTTTTGGTTTGTTTCGCAATTTGGCTTCATTCAATTATTATTTTAACAACAAAAGAAAAGCGAAAAAAGTTCGAGTCTATTTATATAAATATTTTTTTTAGGTTAAGATAGAAAGGATAAATCATTCTTTTTTAATCAATATTGTATCTTTGGAATATAAATAAATAATTAGAAACAAGAGAAACGTGGGTAGTGGAAGATTTTTTTTACACACCAACAATTTATCGAAATGGAAAAATGCAAATCCACGAAAATGATAGATGACGAGACATTGTTATCCGTACTTATATTTTTCAAAGCTCACCATTATCAATTTATCATTATCCCTACAACTTAAAATTTTAAATTGTGACAAATTTGTTATGTCATTTTTGCATATGGGATATGATATATATATACATATTAGATAGTTTTAATTTAATATAATTTTTTTATTAAATAAATTTAAATTTAGGTTGATATGTTTTTAATTAAATTAAATTCATTATTATATTAATATTTTATATTTAACTTTAATTTTGATATATATATATATATTTTAAAGTCGATTACACATGGAATATATATTTATATTATATTAAATTAACTTTCAAAATTTAGTTAAATCCAATTATACATATATATATTATTTGACTTCTTCTTCAACATAATATGTCCTAATTGCATGGAACATATTATATATATATATAATATACAAATATATTCGGAGAACATGGATAATAAAAACAAAAATAAGATGGTGTCATCTTCGTTATCATTTGATTTTGGAAATGCATGAAGATTGGATTACATGAAAAAGTACAACAAAAATACCAATTGCATTGTATTCTCTTTGAATTTTCCTACTCGTCACCGGCCACCTTATATAAAGAATTGAAAAATTGATAAGGCATTTAATAAAGAAAATAGTTCAATCCATTTATAATTAATTGTTTAAAAATTAAATTAATCCAAATAAATATATTAGATGAATTTCAATGGTTCTTCTATTTTTTATAAAATATATTTTAAGATTGAATACCATCAACTTTGCATGAAAAAATATATGCATGAAAATCGATTTTTTATACAAAACTAAGATTTTAATGAAGAGTTAATCATATCTTTTGTATATTTATGACATTAATGAACCTTCTAAAATCCATTTAAAAATTTATGATAATATACTTTTACGACATTTAGTATACAACAAAGTCTTAAAAGATCATGTAGGGCATCCATGACCAATTTTAGACGTATTGAAGAAGATAAAATATATACGTTAATATTAAAAATGCATTTTCTTATTATTAAAATTGTTTTTTTTGGATTCGTTGTAAGTGAACATGAAATACATATCGATGAAAAGAAGATAAAAACCATAAGCAATTGATCAAAATCTAAAACGATTGGGGATGTTCGAAGTTTTTATGGATGATCAGTTTTTATAAACGGTATATAATTTTCAAATGAATTAGATCGAAATTTATTTAACAAAATCTTATATTTAATTTTATAATTAAGGAAACGATATGAAAAATACTCACTGACATTTTATTAAGAATTGCTTGAGCAAACAAAATTCAAAATATTAGGAGAAAAAAAAAGAAGAAAAAAATTGATAAATGAAAGAAAAAGAATGTGTTGATGTTGAAAATTCTAACATTTGGGAAGATCCTTTGGAGGAGGCAAAATTGATTGATTTGGGCCTTTTCCATTCTCCACCAAAAATGCCATCTTTAGGCCCCATGTTGTATGAACCTCCAAATGACAATGCAAGAACCATACCCCTACATCCATACATACACATATATATACATATTATATATATATATATATATTTGTAAATCTTCTCATGTACATACACACAAATTTTACATTTTTTTAATATTTGATATTTATGTAATGTGTGTACGTATCTATCTATGTATCTATATACTTGTAAATCTTCTCATGTATACACAAAATTTACAAATTTTTTGTTAATATTTATGTATGTGTGTACGTATCTATCTATATCTATGTATATATTATATATTTGTAAATCTTCTCTTGTACACACAAATTGTACGATTTGTTTAATATTTAATATTTATGTATATGTGTACGTATCTATCTATGTATCTATATATTTGTAAATTTTCTCATGTATACACAAATTTTTCATTTTTTTGTTAATATTTGTGTATGTGTGTACGTATCTATTTATGTATCTATATATTTGTAAATCTTCTCATGTATACACAAATTTTATATTTTTTAATATTTAATATTTATGTATGTGTGTATGTATCTATATATTTGTAAATCTTCTCATGCATACACAAATTTTACAATTGTTTGTTAATATTTATGTATATGTATATACGTAACGTATCTATCTATGTATCTATCTTTTCATGTATACACAAATGGTACGATTTGTTTAATATTTAATATTTATGTATGTGTGTACGTATCTATCTATGCATCTATTTTTAAATCTTATCATATACATAAAGTGTACAATTTTTTGTTAATATTTATGTATGTGTGTACGTATCTATGTATCTATGTACGTATGTACCTGGATTATCTGCTCGGAATCGGATGGCGACCCAACCGCCGGATGGTACACCGACGGTGTTCCTCTCCACCGGGTCGACGAGATTGAAGTTTTTCGAATTGGTTTTTGCATTATAATTCCCTAATCCACGACCAACCACGAAGAAATTAAAACCATGAAGATGAATTGGATGGTTTTCCGGCGATATAATACCGGTGTCTTGTAACACGACTTGGACTGTCGAGTTGTACGGAAGCTTGTAAACCTTGGTGGCTTTCATTGTAGCTAAATTCGAAGGCGGTTTTCCGGTGAAATCGAAAACGTGATGTGGTTTTCCGGGGAAGTCAGTAGTATAAACTCCGGTGAGGTTGAAGTAATGCGCCTGAAGCAAAGCAATTGTGGGCATTTTGAAAGTTACGTTATTGACTCCGGCGACGACACGTGTCCCATTTCCGGCCTTGCAACTATGACAACGGTTGATTCCCAATCCAACGGTAAAGATCAGATCATGGTCGACGGCCGTCGGGACCTTAGCCGGAAACTTCTTCGAGTTGAGGCTGCGGAGGGAGTTGATGAAGGAGTTGGCAATAGAGGTGGCGTTGCGCGGCGGAAGGGAAGTGAGGGTCGTGGGTGAGACAGAGAGAGTGCCGGAGTAATGAACGGTGGCTGTGGCGGTGCGATTATCGACGGCCACTGCGGCTGCGTCCTGGAAAGGTGAGGCGGCCATTAGGTATTTGCCGGTACTGTGGCCGGTGGAGATGAGAGCGGTGGTGGTTTGGCCGGGGGCGATGAGGATGGTGTCGGTGGTGAAAGGTTTAACGTAGACGGCGTCGACTTCGACGACGGTGAAGCGGTGGCCGGCGATCTTGAAGAACAACTCCTCGTTCATGGCCGCATTTATTAGTCGTAGCATGTACGTTTTCCCCGGTTCGACCGGTAAATTGAACCCACCTACTCGAAACAAAGATAGATTAATTGAATTCATATAAATACAATTAAACATTAAATTTAGAAATAAAGATAGATTAATTGAATTTATATAAACTATATTATATGAAATTGGAATGTGATTGACCTTGGGAAGGACAATTTGAAATCGGACCGGGATGACCATTGATGATATGAGCATCCGAGACGTTAGGAGCTAAACCGGATTTCAATGCTTCATTGATGACTTTTTCTGTGTCCGATTTCCACCATTCACCTATTTATAATATATCAAAACATACAACATTCCAAATTATACATCTTTCGGAAAATATTTATATTAATGTTATATTTGTGTTATTTAATATCGATTATAACAATATTGAACAACCTTATATTATTAAATTAGTTTTGGGTTCAATTAGGATTGATCTCATATTTGAGATAATATTAGATTTGGTTTCATTTCGATTTTAATATTTTAATGTTACATTTTAAATTGTACTGTTCATATTCCAAGACTGAATGAGACGTGGACATTGATTAGGGATTCATAGAATCCTATATATGATATTGGACGATCATAAATTTTCGAATTTATATTTGACAATTAGTAACGAGAAGATATCGCGAATTTCATTATGTACCTAATACGATAACTTCTTCTCGATCGGGTTTAGAAAAAGGGTAAGGCAACTCTGGTTTGGGCAAAATCACCAAAGCACCGTGAACTGTGGCTCGGAGCCAGAGGACGTGAGCGTGCCACCAGAGCGTGCCACGTTGGCCCGTGATCGTGAAATTGTATACATAGCTATGACCCGGTCGGATTGGACATTGGGTTATGTAGGCTGGTCCATCCGCCCAACCCGTTCTTAATTGTCTTACCCCATGCCTATAAGAAAAATAGAAAAATTGAGTACGACGGTCCATTTTGTTAAAATTCGAAATTACATTGAAAAATATTTGATGTTTAGAAACTTTTCGGCTCTTTTCTTACCAGTGGATAGAAACATTGTACTTCACGTTATTAACGACATTGACGAGAATTGTATCGCCTTCCCTCGCATAAATTGTTGGCCCCGGAAACTTACCATTAACGGTAACGATTTGCTTAGTCGTACAAAGTCGTGTAACTTGTTTCGTCACCACCTGAAAATTTTCACATGAATTATATTTACAATTGCACCATAAATAAAACCGAACTAAAAATAATATTAACTCACATTGAATGTATATTTACGTATCTCGCCATAAACAACAGTCGGAAAGAAGAAAATTGCAATAAACACCAAAAATCGAACCGAAAAATCCATAGAAAATTTGATGATAAATTTGTCTTTGGTGTAATACTTATGATTTTTGGTTTACAATGTGTGAATGGCTAAAGGGTTTATAAAGGAATGTTTTTTTGGTGGTGGGTTCTTAGGGTTTGGTGATAGTTTTATTGAAAGCTTAAGTTTAAAGAATTTGTTATTTGGTTCGTTTGGTTGGATTTTGCTTCCTTTTCCTTTGCTTCAAAATGCATCACCAAATATATATATATATATATATAATCTTTTTATATAATATAATTAAAGATAATTGTTGAACCGTTTGAACATATTTCCACAGTTTTTGGGAAATAATTAATATATATATATAATAATTAATATAATTAAAAATAATTAATATATATATATATGACAAGACAAAAATAATTGTTGAAAAATACCTTTCATTAAATCTAATTGGATGATAACACCAAACAAGAAATGATTAATTTTGTGGGGAAGCAATAACTGAACTAATTCTTTTGGTCCGAATTATACGATTAGTCAATCTATCAAATGAGTGATACATAGTTTAAGATAATTGTAATTAAAAGAAACCATTTTATTCCTTTTGTTTGTATTTTTATAATGTTTTATATAATATAATTAAAATTTTCAATATTAAAATATGTTTGATTGTTTTTATTTATTTATAAATAAATAACTGAATTAATGTGTTAATATATGAATCAGACCATCGAAAATTACGTGATACATTTTCAAATGTTTGATATTTTTGAATTTTTTTGCAAGTTGTGAACCGTTTAAAGATCATAAATATATTTTCAAATTTTCTCATACCATTTGATTAATTTTAGATTTAATCTCAATTGTAATTGTATTATGTAAAATTTATGATATTAAATCTTAAAAATAAATTTGGATTTAAATGATTATTAAAATACAATAAGTATGATTCATTCACTAGAACCATAAAAAACAGTTTAATATATATATATACTGCATTTATCTTTGTATTACGTCATCTTATTAGCAATTTTGCAAAACTGGGTGCGTGCGTTGGACGCGCCATTGGGGAGCGTAGAGATTTGCCACCGAAATAGTAGCGCGATGATAATGGGCTTTATGAGAAGCTCCAATACAAGACGTAAATTAGTCCATAATTAAATACGGGCCCTTAAAATTAAATATTAAATTGATATTACCGTATTTCTAATAATACTTGATTTTGTTTGTTTTGAATCACAAAATGGACCAATTTGGGGCCTGATTTTGATTCAGAGGTTTTTTAAAAAAATTATCTGAAAAGAAAAATAAGATAATGGGTTTATGTTGGAATTCTTCTTGATTCATATGGATCACGCGATTATATGATTAATTAAATAGGTTATTTTTTATTGTTTGAATATATAGTTATATTTGTATATTTTATGATATTTATTATGATATATTATTTATTTATTTATTTATATTTAAAATTTAGAAAATTATTGTAGACGTTCGGGTCATTGTATGGGATCCATATTTGTGCATTTTAAGGGTAGCAACATCTTTCCCCAAATGGACAGACAATGGGAACTTATTGAATTTAATTTTATACTTTAAAGCTACATTTTATTTTGCATTAGTTTAAATCCCAACCGTTTACTGCAATCCTTTTTATTTTTATTTTTTTAACTTATTATTTTTTAGATTGTTGTGGCTTTTCTTTTACTAATGAATTTTGAGGTAACAAAATGGAAAAAAGGAAGGCGGTTCATTTTCGTAATTTTATTAGAAACGTATCGAAACGAAAATATAACGTAATATAATTTTAGATTTTTTTAAAAAAGAAGATGACTCCATCGATTAGATTTAATATCGTCCGCAATCACCAAAAAATGTAATCGCCGCATTGCAGATGACTACGAATCTACCAATCAAGACCTAAATCTCAGCCATATTGCCACAATCTTTTTTATTTTTATTTTTTAATTTATTACTTTTGGATCGTTGTGACTTTTCTTTTACTGATTCATTTTGAGGTAACAAAATGGTAAAAAAAAAAAAGGAAAGTGATTCATTTTCGTAATTTTATTAAAAACATAGCGAAACGCACATATAACACAATTGTTAATTTTAAAATTATATGTTTTCGATATTTGTGGATGATTATAATTCCATCAATCGGTTTTAATATCGACCACAGTAACAAAAAACATAATCATCTTGCGGACGACTACAAATCCATCATTCATCACCTAAATCGTTTTTGTTTTTATTTTTATTTTTTTAATTTATTACTTTTGGATCGTTGGGGTTTTTCTTTTACTAATTCATTTTGAGGTAACAAAATGGTAAAAAAGAGAAAAGTGAAAAATATTACCCAATGGAAAAAGTACCAATTAACACCAAATGAATTACATAAAAATTAACCCCAACCAAACCAAAAGGAACAACAAAAAAAAAAAAATACAGTTTGAAAATAACAAAGCAATGCATCAATACAGCCTCATAACAGTCCTTGCTATTGAATGGCCGTGACTGTTCGCCCTCGCCGCCGTTTTCTCCCACCCACCGCCCCCTCCTCCGCCGGACGTCGATCTCCGCCTACCCTTCCTCGGACCGTTCTCCCCTTCCTTTGATGAATTCCTCCAACTCCTATTCCTCTCTAACCATCCTCCTCCATTACTCTTCCTCCCCGTCCCTCCAAACCCTAATCCGCCGCCGCTCCCATTGCTCCGCCAACTCACATTGCTATTGCTCCTCGTCATCTTTGGAATGTTAAACCCTCCGCCGCCCGTCCTTAGCTCCGGCCATGACTCCGATAATGACCTCTCTACCGTCCCGTTTGACCTACTGTATCTATCATCTTCTTCTTCCTCCTCTTCGTACTTGACTATATTCTTCCGGTATATTAACCCTAAAATGCTCCATTTGCTCCACCGTTTTGACTTCTTGTTATGGTTTGTCTTCCTCTCTCCGTTCATCGGCGGTGGGACAAACCTGGCCTCTGTCATCTCCGCCGTACAGTCGTCCTTTGAGTTTGAGTAAGAATCCATTGTTATTGCCGGAGATACCTTTGAGTTCGACACCGGTTTCTGCTCTTCTGTTTCCGCTGCCATTCCCACGGCGGTTTTCCTTATCGAGCTCGACCTTTCGAAGCTCTTCCGCCGCCGTGATGAACAGTCCGTGTAGTATTCCCGGGTTTGCGCCGACCCGCCAGGTACAATCGGGTCAGACTCGTTGTTGATCGCCGGCGGAACTGGCGGCTGTTCTTCCACGGGAATCTGCATGTCGGATCTCATTACGTGGCGGTGCACCGGCGCATCCTCCACCACTGATAGCATCGACGGCGGCGGAGGAACTCCGGACGTCGCTCAGCTCGCGGCTCGTCGAACGAGTACCGAGGATCGTCCAGTGAAACCCTACCTATGTCCACCGAGAATCTCCCGGCATCAAGCGAGAATCTCCCGGCGTCAAGGGAGAATCTAGGGTCGGTATCACAGGATCTCCGACCAAACCCGTAATCGGCGATCTCGGACTGAGTGTCCCGAAGCTGTCTCCCAATCGGCTTCTCCACCGGAAGCCTGGCAGAGCCACCGCCGTTTCTCTGCTTCTTCATCTTCTGCTTTTGTCTCCATTTCTGCAACTTTTTGCTGAATACAGAGGCGGCCGACCAGAAGCTGCCGGCGAAATCTCTCACCGACGGCTTCTTCACGTGAGAATCAAGATCTATGTGATCCTTCATTGGCTTCAAATCCTCTTGGCTCACTTTTACTTCTTGTTCTTCCTCTTCTTCAACGATTTCATTGCTTCCCTCCCATGTTACTTCGCTTGATTCATTGACCATTTCGAAATCACCATTATCATTCTCCTCACCTCCTTGATCACTTTCGCCGTCGCTGTCGGCTTCTCCTTCTTCTTTCGTCTCCAAAACTGGCTCCCTCACGCTGGACTTCCGTGGCTCGACCTCAATTTCGCCGGCGTATGCGGCCGCGGACGCGGTAGTATCCTTAACGAGAGGGTTTCGATGCTCGTCCTGGTTAAACAAGTTCCAGAGAGAACTCCGAAGCCTGACGTCACAGGACCTACGTTGCGGCTCAAACACGCCGGAAAAACCTTCATTCTTCGAAGCCGAGAACGATTTAGTCCGCCGGAGCTCAGGGAAAAACCCGGGTCGTACACGACCGTTTACGTTGGAAGCGTTGTTGTTATTACCGGGGGGCTTGAAGATAGCTTTAATGGCAGCTGCCGAGATGGTCGGAGGTTTCCGGGAGGCGGAGGAAGAAGACGTGCCATTGCCACCATTGTTACTCTGATCTAAGACGGCGAGGCGTTCACAGAGACAGGAAGGACAGAAGCCAGTGAACCGTTCATCTGGGTGGCGGTCGCAGGAGGTGGAAAGGCGATGCTGCTGCGGTGGCGGAGGTAGAGACACGGCGGAAGCTGAGTCAGTGGCCGGAATCATGACGGAAAATGGCGAGAAAATCCCACTCTGTTCATAGTATTATCATCCCTACGTGGTTTGCTTTGTAGAGAGAAAAAAACAAAACTGAGGTTTTAGACAGAAAGTAAAAGTAATCTTCCGTCTGCTTCGAACGGACATTGAAAGAGAAATGAGATTGAAGGATTAAAGAGAAAATAAAAATATAATTAAAAACATTAACAAAAATAAAATAAAATAAATTAAAGTGATGTCATGCGAATGTTGGAGTTTATTTCTAAAAAAACATTCACAATCAAGCGATACGATTAAAATGACGAATTTGACCTTATGTTTTATTTTTATATTTTTGTCTTAAATATATTTAAGACAAAATTAGGTGGAATAGAGTTAAAATTCGGTTAAATTGGATTGAAATTCGGTGAAATCAGATTAAAATTTGGTGAAATAAGGTTACATTTGAGTGAAATTTGATTAAAATTGGATGAAATCGAGTTAAATTTAAGTGAAATAGAGTTAAAATTCAGTTAAATCTGATTGAAATTCGGTGAAAACGAGTGTAATTTGGTTAAAATTGGGTGAAATCGGGTTGAAATTAGATATAACTGTTCGAAATCGGGTTAAAATCGAGTATAATACGAGTCGAAATCGGGTATTCGAATTGGATCAAATTCAAATCAAAATCGAGTCAGAACTCGGGTAAAATCGGGTCGATTAATATTATATATATATATATATAACGGAAGGGAGAATCGACTGAAATTGATAAAATTAAAAAAAAAACAGATGAATTTATAAGATTAGATGGGAATCGAATATATTGGATAATTAAGAGAGAATTGACGTAAACAAACAAAATTGTAGGTTTTTTTCCCGAGTCGGTCTAACAAATACAAAAGTGGATTTTCCGCTTTGTCAAAAAGCAATTTAGCTTAAAATAAAATAAAATTTTCATACTGCTTTTGAAAAAGCATGCTTACGTCATCTTACTTATTTGTAGAACTAGCATTTAGTGTTTCGATTCGTTTCAATTTTCGGTTTAATGCACAACGGATTTGAGTAATTAGGAGTTGAATCAATAATTATCATTAAATAATCAAATTTTAAATATGTTTGACTCCATATACAAGTGTATTATAAGCTTAGTGTGATTATAACTATAAAATTTGTGATAAACGGAAAATATGAATCAAATTAGTTTGATTGATTTTTGGTTATTTCAATTTCATCCATAGTGTATTGTTTAAAATTTATTAATTGATCAATATATTTTTACAAAAATTTATAATAATATAAAAGTCTATAATATACATTTTAATTATATGGTTTTTTATATGTCCCTTCAAGATAAATATATTTATGAATCCAATCTTTAAATATGAAGAGTGAAACGTTGTCCGAGATAAAGGGTTCACGAGTGCATTCACTAGTTGATTAGTGTAAGCGATATCCGAAACAAGTAAAGATCTCGTTTGAACTTGGTTTCGAACAAACTGATAGTCAAGGGCAAGATGCTTTATGCAAAAGTGAAATACAACGTTCGCAAATAAATATATTGTCCCAACATTATCATAATAGATGATCGATTTTTCAGAAAGTGCAATGCCAAATTCATTGAGTAGATTTTTGACCCATCGATTTTTGTGGACTGATACTGAGCTTCAATGAAGGATCTAGCTGCTAGAGCTTTTTGTTTATTCGATAATGATGAGATGAGATGTTTACCAAGATACACAATGTAAGCTCCTGTGAATGTATAATCATCTTTGTCATCTTTCCAATATGCATCACTGAAGACATGACGAAATAAAAAATTAGCTAATAAGTAAAATATCGTAGTGTTTCATGTCCGAGATGGTAGCGTTGGATACACTTAGCTGCTTGCAAATGAGACGAGGTAGACGCAAACATGAATTATGAGAGGTCACTGACAACAAAACTGATGTCGGGTTATGTGAGTGATAGATATTGTAGACTATCAACTACCATACCATATTCCATGGGATCTTTCATGGATTCACCATCATTCAAGACGAGTCTGGTAGCCTATACCATACGTGTAGACAATGGCAAATGTAAAAAAAAAAAAATATTGGAGGCAATATATAATATAAGAAATAGTTAGGATACATATATACTAAATTTATAATTTTTGAAATAAAAATATTTATAAATGTTTTATATAATTGTTTATACTTTACAATATATTTAAAATAAATCTATTTGTTATAGATTTATAGAAAGCAATATACAATTAAACAATTGTGATGTCGTTTTATTTTTAATGTTGAATTATCAATTAATTTTTTATTTTTTTATTTAATATTTCAAATTCAATAATAAAAAATCGAAAAATAATATAACAAAATAGAAAATACGAATTTCATAAATATAATTTAAAAAATGTATAAAATAAAAAAGATAAAAAATGAGATATATGAGAAAAAATAATGGATGAAATATGAAGAGAAAGAAAATTGAAAGAGATCATAAAAAATTGGGGTTCTTTTTTTCTGATGTATAGAAATATTTTTATTATAAAAATATATTTTTAGCTATAAATGTTAACATTAATTAATTGTTCGATAAAAAATAGGGGCATTTGACACTAATATCTTAACCATGAACCACCCCTAGATGTATAGACTAGCTTGAAGTCAATCATGTGTGTTCGTTATAGGATATTATTGATATATATCCGTTGATTAAGTAACATACCACGATCACTACGTGTTGGTTCAATCCCAAGAAAGAAGCTGAGATCTCTAATGTTTTTTAGTGAAATTTGATTGGCCATCGAGCCAATGAATTTGTGCACATGAACTTCGAAACTAATAGTGATAATGAGGTCATCAATATAAATGAGAACAAAAAGTTGAATATCTCCTGAATTGCTCATGAACAAAAAGTTGAACAACGATCGAATTTTTTTTTTTAAAAAGTGAGAGTTCGGGTTTTGAACTAGGATTTGATACTATGTAGAGATTATTGAAATTGTTTAATTTCTTGTTATGAAATGCATAACTCGACTCGACGGTTAATTCATTTAAGAAAATAATAATTTGTAGAAATTTTATGGTAATATAGAATTATTATATAAATGTATTTCTTTACATTAGATTGAATAAATGTAATGTAAATATATGTTTAGTACATTTTAACTGAGAAAATGTAAGTTTTTATTTAATTGCTTTTATTCGTTAAAAAAGGAAAGAAATTGCTTTGGATTTTCAAAGATTCGGCCCTTAGAGCCAAAAAAGCAGAAAAAGCAATTCACGCCATGACTCCTTATTTCTTTCTTCTCTCTCCTTTCGCTTTCTCTCTTTTCTTTTTCTCGGCTTTTTTTTTCTTTTTTATAATTTTTTCTTATTAAATAAATTATATCATTATTCAATCACTCTATAATATCATAGTTTTCAACTAAATAAATAAATTTTTAGAATCGAGCGATAAAATCATTTTATTTAATTTATCACAAATTGAACCGAATAATCTTAAAATAAGCTATTTGCGTTTATATTTGTCCTTTTTATCATATTTAAACAAATGTACAAAACAAATAATATTCTTTTTATTTAAATTTTAAATAATAACATGAAACATATGGATACAAAAATTTAAATTATAAATAGAATGTCGTACATTTATTCGCTTATTCTTTATGATCCATTTATTTTCATTCTTTCGTGCTTTTTCTTTTTTCTGAAAAAAAACTTGTCTGGAGTTTCTTTTTGTTTCTTCGTTTTCCCCATTTAACTTTTTTTCTCTCCTTCAAATAAGATAAATAATATATTAATCTGGGGATGTGTTTTATTTTTTTTTCATTTTTATGAATATGTAAATACGTTTTGCAATTATTTCGCTTACTAATATATGGATTATGATCTGTTTCAGAAAGCTGTCCTTTTAAAATTTTAAATTAGAAATTTGAGGATTTTAATTAATTATATGAAATTATAAAAAATGTTGTTATATTGTATTGTTTTGCATAAGTTAAATTATAAATGTATATACATGATATAATATAATTTAAAAAAATCTAGTTAATTTTTAAGTTAAGTCGAATTTAATATCATTTGATAATATATTAGAATTTGATTTGTTTTAATTTATTTTTTTGTATTTAGTCAACGGATGATGTATAAATTTTAGGGTTAAAAATTAGATATGAAAAAATGTTATGTTGTGTTATATTGGTTGTAATTTAGATTATCTACACTACAAGAAAAATAATATTTTTGGACGGATTTTGCGGACTGAAAGAGTCATCTCTAAATTTAGGGACAGATTAGGGACGTCTTAAGAATGGAAAAATAAATTCGTCCTTAATCCGTCCGCAAATTTGCAGCCGCATAGTAGTAGTCTGTAATTACGGATGGATTCAGAACCACTTTCACGGGCGTCCGCAGTTTGCGAATGGAATCATCATCCGTCCACAAATTGCAGACGTATTCGGGACGGCTCGTCGGAAAATATTTGTCTTAGCCCGTAATTCGTCCATAATTGGTCCAAAAAATTTCTATTTAGTCTCTTCTCTTCTATCCGTTTCTCACACACAATTCTCATATATTCCTTTACATATCTTGTTATCGTTTCTGATTATAATGGCATCGTCGTCGAGATCGAATATTTTCGTTTTGAGACAGTGGATGTATAGAAGAATTGATCCAGAAACTCAAGGTGTATCGAAAGAGTTTATAGAAGGCATTACACAGTTTATGACGATGGCAACAAATCAATAAGTTTATAGAGAAAACGGTAAGTTGATTTGTCCATGCGTCAAATGCAAAAATGAAAAATTCGTTAATGAGAGAACCGTTTGGAATCATCTCTATTTAAGAGGGTTTACTCCAAATTATTTTATTTGGTTATCTCATAGAGAGAATTTTTCACCACGACCTAGTAATGTTGCAGAAAATTTTAGTAGGGATATTGTACATCATGAAGTGTCTGAGACTTTTCAACACGTAGAAATGAACCCTTATACAGAAATGGTAAGGGTTTCGTTTTCGTTTCATTTCGTGTCTGTCTATGCATTTACTGTTTCGAAACTTACGGTTTAATTTCAACTGTTGGTGTTTTGGCCACTGTCCGTTCCGACCGTCCGTGTTCAGCCCGCCGCCCGTCCGTGTTCAGCCATCCGCCGCCCGTCCGTGTTCAGCCGTCTGCCGCCCGTCCGTGTTCAGCCGTCCGCCGCCCGTCCGTTCAGGTATATTTCCGGTCGTCCCTCTAAACGAAGCATGATTTTGTCTAAACGAACCATTTTGATAAGTATCCAATTTATTAGATAATATGTATCGATTCCGTTTTGAGATTATGGTGGATGAATAGATATGTACATAAGGTGTTTGATGAAATATCTAAGAAACTATTAGTAAGTTAAGTTATGTCTAAGAAATTTTTATTACTCTCGTTAATGTCTAAGAAACATATATTAAATTATGCCTAAAAAGTTTGTAATTTAAGGTGTTCCATGAATAGATATGTATATAAGGTATTCGATGAATAGATATGTACATAAGGTGTAATTTAAATATGTATTAAGTTTGTGACTTATTGTTATAATTTATTATTAAATTATTTCGTTTTAAAAAACATATATTAAGTTATATATTTTTTAAAATTAAAAACACATATATTAAATTATATATGGTTTTAAAATTATATTAAAAGTAATTAATGTTTAATTAGCAATTAAAATTTTTAAAATAAACATTGAATTAAATTTTGATATAATATATTAAACAATTTTAGTATGTCGCTTCGCGTTGGAAGAGTCGGTAACACCAGAAACCGTTCAACACCTGAGGAAAGTGTCAACGGGTCATCTCTTTCACAATACCAGAGACAGTCAGATACAATATTTTCGGATTTTATGAATCTGAATTTATTTCCGAATATTGGATCGTCACAATATATGGTGCATCCCTTTTATTAGCAGACGCCACCAGCGGTCGAGCCAATGATGCATCACGAGCCTCCGATGCATCACGAAAACCAACAGTAGAAGAACTTTTAGCGATGGATGAGGAAAGACGTAAACTTCCTCGTATAGATCCGGATCCTACAACCAATACACCTTGATATATAAACCAAATTTAAAATTAATTTTTAACTATATAATTAATCAAGTCTTAATTTACTTTTATTTTTTCTTTAATAGGTTTGGTATTAGACAATTGAATCGTCATGTAACAAAAACGATAAAAGCTGATTATGATCGTCCATGTTATAATTGGACACGAACCAATCCTGATATCAAGGAACGATGTTGGAAAGATTTCGTGGTACATTTTTTAATATTAATTTCACTATAAATTTAAAAATTAAAATAATATTTCAATAAATAAATATTTCATTATTTTTAGCAAAAATTTTATTTGAAATCTTACAATAACCAGACTAGTAAAGTCCGAATTTGAAAAAACTGCGGGAGTACGACTCAAATCTCTTTCAAACGAATTGAAAAGAGATCGGGATACAAAGAGATCGGGATACAAAGGGCAAACCTGTTTGGATCCCAGATAATGTGTGGGAACAGATGTGTGTCTATTGGGATGATCTTGTCTTTTAGGAGAAAAGCCGGCGCGCTAGGAAATCCCGTCAGTCTGATAAAGCGGGATATTGGATAAGTGCACATATTGCTGGTTTCTGCTCCTTCGTGGAGGTTTACGAAAATTTGGTAATATTTTAAAATTTTTAAAGTTTTAATACGATTGACATTTACTTAATAGTAAAAACATAAATTTTGAATTTCTTTTAGGCGAAAGAGAAAAGATTTGAACCGTCGTACGTGGAGTTGTTGGAACGTACACATAAGAAGAAATTCGACGGTTTGTGGGTAGATGTTAGGGCAAAACATATTCACGACGATTTTCTGAACATGGCATCAGAACGAGTGTCCCAAATTCCGCCGAGAGAAGATGGTATGCAACCTACTCTAACTCAAGAAGAATATAACAAGATGTATTTCGAGGTAAATTAATTATAATTTTACAATAATTTTTATTGATAATTAAAATTTAATTTTAATACTTCTTTTTGCAGTACGTAATGCCATACAAATATCGTTTATTTGGTCTTGGAGGAATGACATCAAAACATGCGAGTTCCTCCAAAGGCAAGGAAAAAGTCGCGACCGATGAAATGCAAAACACAATCTCAAAGATTCAAGAACAATTAGACACCAAAATTCATTGTTCAACGCTATACAAAAGGAAGTTGAACGATCAAAAAGGGAACATCAACAATGACTTAGGATGATGAATGAACACATGCTCAATATCAATTGGGATACGACGGAAAACAATGATGACGATGACGACAATAATTTCCAATTACCGCCAACTAGCTTGTAAATACACAATTTAAATAATGTATAGATACTAATTAATTAGTATAAATGTAAAATTGTAAATATTATTTTTTTATTTTAAAAAAAAAAATTGCGGACGGAAACAGTGCCGCCCATAAAGTTTGCTGACGGGTCGCGACCCGTCCCAAAACCCGAAAGTGTTTTTCGTCCTTAATGGGATCGGGTTTCGCGTCGATTTCTTGACGGCATTGTAGTCCGAAATTACAGACGGTTTGCAGACTAATTTTCCCGTTTGTATTTGCGGACGGATATGTTTTCGCGATGCGCGTTTGCGGACGGATTTTGGGCGTCCCTAATTCGTCCCTAAACCGATTTAGGACAGATTATTCAGCCTGAAATTATTAAATTTCTTGTAGTGTACATAAATATATAATATTTTAAAAAATATTTTTTTAATATATTTTTAAAAGTCGAACATAAAATAATTTGACATTTTACATATTTTTTATTCAAAATCCATCAACAATGACTTAAATAATCATAACTTTATAAGTTGTCTCACATCGGATAAAACATAAATTTTAGACTCATATATATGATATTTGACAATCCTAAATTCTTGAACTAATTTTTAGAATTAGTTAGATTCAACCCAAATTTGACTATATATTTTATTTGTTCTATATCTCGAACTGAATATTACTGTTAGGATTGGTAATTTATCCAATTCGACTTAATTAAACTCTAATACAATGATAGAATTTATAAATTTCAAATCAATTTAAAACGAACAAATTAGTATAAAACATGTAAATATTTTATAAGATCCCTTTACAACTTTCTATTAAA
Source organism: Gynandropsis gynandra (assembly GCA_036759665.1). Taxonomy (NCBI): domain Eukaryota; kingdom Viridiplantae; phylum Streptophyta; class Magnoliopsida; order Brassicales; family Cleomaceae; genus Gynandropsis; species Gynandropsis gynandra. Next base: position 36,399,780 of record CM071873.1, on the reverse strand, counting down.
ATTTATAACACAAAAAAATAATAATTTAGAAGAGATAGCTCTCAAACAAAACCCTTAAATACTTGTGGTAAATATTTTCACACGTGTGGAGAAGAATCTTCCAATTATCACACACGTATTCATAATTTGGTCGCAGGTATTCATTGTTTCAATACGTCGTCGTGTGAAGATCATAATTGCTTCTCTATTTTTTTATTAATTAGCCTCACGCAATTAATGCCATTAATTTTGGGTTTTAATATTTATTCAGTTTCAACTTTTTTTCTATTTTTTGTATCATTACTTTATATGTATGTAATTAAGATTTTATTTTTAAATATAATTAATATTAACTAAAGTCAATTTCAATATGTAATGGTTCTATTTTATCGGAGCATACGATTGATTATGACGTGTATGGATCTTCATTCAACATATTGACCACGGGATGCCCACGTGGTACAATAATAGAAAGCCACGTGTCATAGTTGGCCCACCATACGTCCCACGAGAAACATTTTTCTTAAGATCGAATTGAAAAATTAATTGTTTAAAGTTTTTTACCATTAAAATTGAATAAATATAGAATATTTATGAATATCAGATTAATTATATTTATATTTTTATTCGATACATATTTAGATTTATTGTTTGTATTTATATTTATAAATCCAGATATTTGTAAATATAAATATTTATCAGATATACAGATAGTCACGGGATATACGAATATTCGTATTCGAATTTAAATTTTTTAACGTAAAAAATATATATTAAAAAATTATAATAAAAATTCATTAACATTAAATATAATCTAAAACTAAAATTCAAAACGTACAAAGATGTAAAATATAAATAAAACAAAACACTAAATCTTCACATTCATCTCTATATGAGTCATTTAAATTTAGTTTTGTCAATGATTCTACAAATATCGCCAATCCACCTAAAAAAATAATATTTAGTGAGTTCTGCTTTTCATTTCTTGTAACGTCTCTGTAATATTATTTAATCCATTTGGATTAGAACCAATCTTGAGAACAAATTAAATCTTTAACCATATTATTTATTTTAAAATATTTGATATTTTAGTTCCATCATAAATATATTGTATATTTCTCTATATATTATATAATGAGTGTTTAAATAAGATTAACAATGTTTTTATTTTCAATTTGGTCATTAAAAATCAATTGTGTTATATATATATATATATATTAACTAAATTTTATATTTAGTACTTACGGATACAAATAGTTCGGATAATTGAGTCTACTATTTATATTTGTATTTAAATTTGTCGAATATCTTATTTCTAATATTTTTATTTGTATTTGTGTCAGCAGATATTCAAATTTTTGGTTCGAATACGAACCGTATACGAATATTTCGAATGTTTTGTCCAACCCTAGTAGCCATCAAGCAAAAACATTGTTGATGGAATAAAGAAACATAATTTTTAAATGTGAATCGGTATAATTTCATTCATAAAATATGAATTTATAATTTTTATACTTCAAATATTTCTAAACGTTATTGTTAATTATGAATAATATTTTTAAATAGAATCTAATAACATTTTTAATGATTTATACTTTAAAATTTGATAAATTTTACTATTTTCTACCTGTTTTATTATAATAAATAAGTTTTTTTCTATGAAAATGTATTTTAAAATATATTTTACTTTTAATCCTCCTGCACAAATCTACTACTCCACACTACTTTCATATATCTATTGAAACATGTCTTAGGGTCGAAATTCAGAACGCGTATGAAGAATTAGTTAACTTCGATCACTCAAGTATGATTCATTGTGTCAAGGTTGATTTCTTGATTGGAATAAGAATAATCTTCAAAAAGTCGTCCATTAACGGTGGATGAAGGTGGAGGATGGTTGAGGATCTATTGATTAGTCTAAGGGCTCTTTTCAAGATTCGTCCGATGATGGTAGATCATGAAGGTTGATGGTTGAAATGGAAGTATTTAGGGTGGATCAATGGACACCACAAGAGGTGTAAAAGTCTCTTGATACAATTAGGTAATGACTTCAAGTGTTCCCGAAATAAGTTGATGTCACTGTATTTACCGTTCAAAGCTACGAAAAGAGTTATTTCTTCAAAATTTCAACGTGCTCTTACAAATGAAATGAAGTTCTTTATATATAAGAGATTTCATGTTACAGTAAGGAAAGTGCGTAAATGTTGGATAACAGATTAATCTACTAGCCGTTGGAAATATTTAGGATAATTGAGAATCTTCAATACGTCCAGCAAAATTAGGTGGTTTTAATTTAAATTGTTATCGTTGTGTTCGTGTTGTTGCCTCCGAGGTGGCTCTTCGTCAGAATATTCATCCTCGTGGATGATGGGGCATCGCCTTGGTCATCTCATAAACTCTTCGTTGTTCTTCTCAAGATCATGTCGTTGTGGTGCTCAACATTCTCATTGTATAGGTTGTTTTACTTTTTCCACGCAGTTTTCATGAATCGATGGTGCGTCGTGGAGATTATGGTGGATGAATAGATATGTACATAAGGTGTTTGATGAAATATCTAAGAAACGTGTATAGGTTCCTTATGTTCTTCTTTAAGGCGATTCATTCTTGACTCCATTCGTTGGAGCATTTGCATGATCGCGTGGAGTTGATTGTTGCGTACAAAATTCTCTATTTGTTTGGCCATTTTCTAAAGAAAATTAAACAATAAAAAGGATATGTACAATAAAACAAATTTAAAAGGATAGAAGCGTACCTTTTATCCTTGAACTAGAGGTGGACAATCCGGGTTTCAGGTCAGGTTCCTCCGGTTCGGTCCGGGTTCAGGTTCCTCGGGTTTTAAAAAATTGAACCCAAAAACCCCATTTGATTTTCGGGACGGGTTCCCCGATCGGGTTTCGGGTTGGGTTCGGGTTGTTCGGGTTTTGAAACATTGAACCGAAAAAAACCCGAATTATATTTCGGTTATTTCGGGTTCTCGGGTTTTTAGAGTTTTTTTATGTTATTTAAGTATGAATAATTCGGGTTTAAACGGGTAATTCGGATTCCAAATTTAACATACAGAAAATTAAAAAAATATAATGTACTCACGGTTAGGTTAACTTAGGAGGGTTAGGGTTTTTTCTTCGGGTTCCTCGGGTTTTCCCGAACCCAACCCGGACCGACCCAAACCCATTTGGGTTTTAGATTTTGAACCCATATGGATGTTTTTATAAAACCCGTTTATCTCACGAGTTGGGTTTTTCGAATTGGGTCGGTCCGGGTAACCCGAAATGTCCACCTCTACCTTGAACTGAGCTATGATACCAAAATGATACATGCCTCAGAGTCGGAACTCGGGATGCGTAGGGAGAATTCATGAATCTCGATCGCTCGAGTAGGATTCATTGTGTCAAGGTTGATTTCTTGAGTAACCTAAGGGCACTCTTCAAGAAGGCGTTCGTTCGCGATGGATGAAAGGGGATGATGGTGGAGGATCTCTTGATTGACCTAAGGGCTCTCTTCAAGATTCGTCCGACGATGGTGGAGGATGAAGTTTGATGGTTTAAGTGGAGGTGTTTAGGGTGGAACGATGGACACCACAAGAGGTGCAGAAACCTCTTGATACAGTCGGATACTGGCTTCAAGTGTTCCCAAAAGAAGCTGAAGTTGAAGTCACCGTGTTCTTGACATTTTTCAAGAATACTAAAAAAGTATATTTTTTTCAAAATTTTGATAAATGAAATGAAATCCTTTATATATGACAGACTCCATGTTACAATAAGAAAAGTGCATATATGTTGGATAACAGATTGATCTACTAGTCGTTGAGAGAGTTTTATGACCGTTTGGAATCTTCATAATGTGAAAGAAGATGATACGGTGGAATAAGATTTGCTTGGAAGATTTTCTAGTCGTTGTGATGATTTTCTGGATGTTGAAAAGGATAAGAAAAAAGCTTTATATTCTGTATTTCCTTATCCATATTGCATGAACTTGTCAATTCTATAGAAAGACGTACTGAAGCTCGCTTCAATATAAAAGATCGACGTGACGTTTGTTTGGATTGGACCCGATTTCTCTTTCTAATTAAGATCTCTCACGCTTCCACCGTTATCTTCGTTGTTTTATTACGCAAACTTTTTGCTCGTCCACATGTGATTACGTTTTAGGAAGATTCGATTCGTTCGTTTCTTTGCGATAACTTTTCATTCGTGTGATCCCATTAAATCCGTTTCGAGTCTGATGCTCTCATCATATATTAAACACTTCATATTTGTCTTTTGTTAGAATGACATTTCATTTTTAAGTTTTAGATGCCCTTCATTAGCAAATAACAAACAAAAAAATGCATAATATCGATGGATATTACCTATGTTATATATATATAACAATAAAATAAATAGAATAATAATTGCAACTTTGATAAAAATATATTATCTTTGTCGATTGAATCATGAATTAAGAGCATGATAATCTTTTTTTAAATTTATTATGCATTGAGAGATAGAAATAATGAAGCAAAACATGGGAAAACCTTTAGATTCCAAAATTTACTTGAGGGCTCATAATGTGGAATAATGATGTCTTGCAAATATATGCTCATTTCATTATTGTCCATTATTAGAGAACCCATTTTCCTTAGGCAAATGTCACTATCTCATAGTGATACATAAATCATTATACATGTTTTCCATATCATTATATATATATATTAAAAATAAAATATCCAATTAATTTTTTATGGTGAAATTTATTAAATCGTGTAATTTCCTTTAAAAAAATGCCATGGCTATATATATATATATATATATATATATATATATATATATATATATATATATATATATATAAAGTCCGAAGGAAAATAGAGTAAGAGATCATCATTACAACATAAATTAATGGGTCGGGAAAGGACAATCAAATATAAGTCTTTTAGCCCCACAAATTTAGACAACTCACAGAAATCAAAGGCTTTTTGGATTTCCCAATTTCAAAAAATCCACTTCAATTCTTTTTATTTTTTTAAGAAACAAAATTTTTATATATTTTGTAAAAGCCTCTGTTTTGGACCCAACATGTCTTCGATAAGACCTTCATTTCACATTCTGCCCAACATATCTTCCTTACATCTTCATTTTATATAAATTTATAGTTTAATTCAAATATAATTTGATTCATATTAGGTGGAGTAAGAGTACTCATATTAACTATGATATAATAATACCCATGAAAATACATAAAAATAAAAACTAATAATTGTTATTTAATTTTTTAAACACTCTTTTAGGGAAAATATACTTTAGTAATTTTGTACTAATATTTATAAAATTAATTTAATCGAATTAGTTCAATTGGTAAAAAACATAAAAAAAATATAGAAGTATATTTTCGATTCATGTTCGAATCTCCCCAAATGAAAATGAGAACTTTGAAATAAATTTTCTCTAAAAATAAATATATTAGATCAAAGCCAAAAATTACAAGTTTTTAAAAAATACATTATTATCCATTTAAAGTGGACGAATCCCAATAAAGGAGGGAACTGTTTTTCTTTGAACATGTTAGTAAAGCAAGACAAAAAAAAAGCACACGATGAGGACAAATTTATAGGATTTGCTTTATTCATTGTGTCTTTTTCATTATAATACAAATATAATATATAAGTTTTTGTATTTACGTAAATACCTTCAATTTTTTTATTAGGTTACATTATAAAATATGATTGATAAGATAATTTCAACACCTCAACCATGCGTGCATGTACTTTAGTTTACAACAACTATATACTATATATATATATCATATATCTAATGTATTTTTCTTTAAATATCTCATTAAATTTATACAAATTTCAACCCAAATTTCATGTTAAGTAACGTTTATCACAATCGGAATAAAAAATCTAGTATGTTTTGGTTTTGGAATGATATTTTTCATAAAACTAAACATCACCAATTCAAATTATAAATCTTTAGTAATTATATAATAGAATATGAAATGTCAATGGTATAGAGTTTTCACGAGTAATTTACACAGAAAATAGATTTGACTTCAATATTTGCGTGTGGAGAATCAAATAGAAATCGTTTCTTTTTTTTTATCTATTTGTTTCTGACAGTTTTTTATTATGTATATTCTATAATTAGTGAAAATTTTACAACAATTTATATATGTAATTAATTAGTTTTAGAGTTTCGAATTTTTTTATTAAAAATTCTCATAAAATGCGAAAGAAAATAAAATAGTTTATAAGATAATTACTCTAAATAAATGTTCACGAAACTAACTATTTTGAGCTTATTTGCATGTGTGAGGAATGTTCATGGTTTTCTCGGATCATGTTTGTTTTAAAGAATAATATAAAGGGATAAAAATAAATATTATATAGATATAGGTGTTATATACTAAGAAAAATAATATTCAGAGGCATTCTTGAAAATTACAAAAATAAAAAAATAAAAAAAAAGAGACATCCTAATAAACTTAGATTAGTATTACGCAGTTACAAAGCCCGATGATACCATGAAAATCAACAGCTACAAACAGTGTTTTCAAAAGGCCTTAGGTAATAGATGTTTCCTAAATAATTAAAGGAAAGGGATTTCACAATTTATTGTATTTTATTTTTTATGTTGTTTTTCAAATTTCGGTTCAATTTGAGATTTTTATTTATATATAGCAATTTAAATCTAAATAGAAAAATATTATATATGTATATATATATGTTAATCTTCTATTCAACCTATTTGTTTTATTTAATTTTAAAATATTATGACCGATTTTGTTTTTTGGTGTTTGGAATATTAATTATACATTAATTGAGATTCGTATTTATAAACTAAATAATAACAATAAATCATTGGAAAAGTTAATATAATAAACTTTTGAATTTATCTTAAATTGATAAAAAATATAAATATTATTTCTTTTATATATTTATTTTAAAATTGATCTATCACTTCATAGTAACACAAATTAATATGATATAGTCAATAATAACATATAAACTTTTAAAATTATTGGAAAATTAGTTACAAATATAAATTTCGTTAAATGAAAAATTTAGAGATTTTTTTAAATTTGTATATAACGAAAAATACAAAATACAAAATAAAACTTTTAAATTTGTACATTTGTATGTTAATTCATGTATTATTTTGAAATAAAAAATAAATTCATTAAAATACAAAAAGATAATTCATTCATTTTTCTAAGAAATTCATTAAAATACAAAAAGATAATTCATTCAAGTTTCTAAGAATTTGAAGTAATTTCGGAAATCATTGTAAGACTTTCCTAAATCATATTTCAAAAAACAAGTATAAGAGTGAAATGTATTATTCTAATTAATTTATAAATTATGTGAAGCCTAACCACTAATCTTTTATTTATATATATCTTATGACATTATTAAGAATCACTCAATATATTAATCATATAGCTCTTTTCGCCGTCGCTCTTCATCACGGTGTCTCCTTTCGTCACACCGCCCTTTGCCACATCAACTTAGGCTCTGATCGGTGGAGTCGCAGCCATACGCAAACACGGCGATTGCGTTTTTTGACAATTTCGGGCGATATTAAAACCGTTTGGTGGAGTCGCAGTCGTCCGAAAATGCACCGAAACGCAGATTTTAAAATCTAAAATTATGTTGCGTTATGTTTACGTTTTGGTGCGTTTTGAATAAAATTACTAAAATGCCCTTGTGTCTTTTCATTATATCTTCAGTTTCTATTATAATTTATATTAATCGTAAATATATACATATATGTGCATATCTATATGTATTATATATTTAAATATTTTTATAATTTTTTAATTTATTTCAAATATTTGAAAATTATAATTAAAAAGTATACAGTAAACAAACAAAAAAATCTTTTCTTAATAATTGTCTATTTTGGTAATTTTATTTAAAATGTGATCGCAACAGTTTTCTACCATTCGCTTCTAATCGCAGTCACCCAAAAAGCAGCGATTCCACCATTCAAACAAAATGAAACAAAACGCCGCTAATCACTGACAAAAAACGCCGCGAAGCGCAAACGCTGCGTTTCCACCAGTCAAACCCTTAGTCGTCGCCCTAACCTCGTCACTCTACCTTTTTCGTGAGTTAGTGTCACTCGTCACATGTCGATTATTTGCATTGTCGGTTTCTACACAATCAACCTCTAGGGAACTCAATCAATGGATGAATACATTTGGTTTATTACAACTAAGGAATATGAACAAGTTCATTACACTCGGATACATATGGTTATCTATTCTCAATCATAAATCTGATGTCCTAACCATGTTTAAACACTTTAATAAATCTCGTTGAACAAAGATTTTAAACCAAAATATTCATTTATATATTGATAATGGTGGCGAGCATATCACTATTCGCTCATTTCTTACATCTCAAAACATCTTTCTACCCCACCCTAAGCCCCCGAACATAATGAAATATCTGAACGTAAATATCGCCACATTGTAAAAACTAGACTATTCCTTCTCATGCATATATCTATTTGTGTCTTTTTGATCTTATGCATTTTCTACCGCGATTTATCTCATTAATCGTATATCCCCTCCTTCTCTTTCTAGATTTGGCCCGTGGATACGATATGTATATTTATAGAATTGGCCGGTATGGATTTTATACTTCTAGCTGATGCAATGCTGACTCAATTTTAATCACATATGAAGTTTGAGAACTGAATATATTATTTTGGTAATAATCTAAACTCATAAAGAGCAACTACAAACTAATGAACTGTACAAAATAATAAGTAACTTAGCTGTGATTTCGACGTTGGAGTATGATCTTAGCAATTGCATCAACTTTCTGCGAAATTTCCGGAAGCATCTCAGCTGTTTCATCGTACAATTTGATCGTTGATTCACTCGAGATTTGATCTTTGGTATCGACAGAAGATAATTCTGATAGTAACTGGACCAAATTCTCAGCTGCCAGATTCAAACTGTGTAAGGCTTCATGGCACTTACTTATTCTTGTTTGAGTTGTATCTTCTGTCCCTTCTTCATGCTCAAGACCAAATGACTTCCTTTCCTGCAACAATAACCAATTCATAAGTTGTCCTTATGATAAATTGTCCCACATCGGACAGGACATGAATTTTGGACATATATATATATATATATATATATGGTACTGGACAACCCTAAACTCTTGAGCTAGCTTTTTAGGATTAGTTAGACTCAAGTCTATATGTGACATATTATCAGAGCCAAGTTCGTCCCGTTTTGAATATACCGATTACGATGTCCACGCTCCAGGATCGAGCTTGGGCGACGTAAATTTTGGACTCATATACATACATACATATATATATATATATGATACTGGACAACTCTAAACTTTTGAACTAGCTTTTAAGATTAGTTAGACTCAAGTCCATATTTGACATATTATCAGAGCCAGGTTCGTCCCGTTTTGAATATACCGATTACAATGTCCACGCTCCAGGATCGAGCTTGGGCGACGTAAATTTTGGACTCATATACATACATATATATATATATATGATACTGAACAACTCTAAACTCTTGAACTAGCTTTTAAGATTAGTTAGACTCAAGTCCATATTTGACATATTATCAGAGCCAGGTTCGTCCCGTTTTGAATATACCGATTACAATGTCCACGCTCTAGGATCGAGTCTAGACATGAGGGTAAGTGTTATGATAAGTTGTCCCACATCGGCTAGGTCATAAATTTTGGACTCATATATATGCTACTGGATAAACCTAAACTTTTGAGCTAGTTTTTGGGATTAGTTAGACCTAAGTCCATATTTGAGAACTTGGCAGATTTGATCATGTATATAGACAATAAGCAGATTGATTCATGCCCTTTTTATATTTTATTCTTAATACGCCCTTTCAAAACGATGACGTTTTTCTGTTCATCTCGAACATAACCGTCTTTTCTTGTTGGATCGGTAATATATCCATTTTGGGTCAAACAGGCTCTAATAACATAATGAGATGCATGCTTTCCAACTCAAACCCAATTGGTAATGAATGGTAATATATCCAATTTGGATTGATTCCTAATCAGAATGGAAAAGCTATTAACTGATGTTGTGTTTGAATGTTAAACTACCAGCATTATAAAAACATAAACATGCAAACATGCTTGTGTCTGTATATATATATATATATATATATATATATATCTATATGTGTGTGTGTAATTGATATGTTATATAGCCATACCTGTTTTGGCTGTTCTGAATTCTTTGTAGGCTGATCCTTCACCGTGGCACGAGTGTCATATTCTTCGATCGAACTCAAGCTAGGGAGCTTCCGGGAAGGAGTATGAGGCTGTTGTTGCTTGCTCTGCCCCAAATAGTCTCTCCTCAGAACAAAATTCGAAGAGTATCTTCGCTGCGAAGATTTCTCGGCCTTCATAAAAACAGAGAAATGGTGAAACATAGAGCCAAGGAGAGAATCTGTTGATTACATTTTCGGGTCATAAGAGAACTCACTTCGTCTATTGTTGATGAACTGTTAAGGATCCGCTTGAACATGTCACTGTGATCTGCAGAATGCTTAATCGGATTCTCTGTTTCTTGTGGATTGTTTTCGTTTAATTGCGCCTTTTCATCAACACTGACCATATGATTAGATTGTTCCTTTGGCAGGCCTTGTACTCTACTGAAAATGGCAGATGTCTGAATGCTAGGAGAATTCAGCAGATCCATACATACATTATAGACGGTATGCCAGCGGTTTCTATCCATATCATAACTGCAGAAGAAAAAAGAGTCAATACAGGCTGTACATATATGAGCAATTATAAGCGAAATGGTGATGAAAAGCGATAATTGTCGACTATTTACCAATCAGTATCTTCTTGAACCACTGAAGCTGTGCTGGAGCTTTTAGACGAGCTGCTGAGACATGACTGATTGCTTCGTGAACTATGCTCGGGAGTTTGGTATTCAAGACTCCCGGAAGAACAAGGTTCAGTTTTTTCAACTGAATATGGAACAGCTGTTTCCTCTTGTTCCTGTTGTGGTAGTGTAATGGAAGAACAAGGTTCAAAGGTTGTCACTTTTGCTTGCGCCCATTTGGGAAGCCGAGAGACGCTGAATTTGAATGAAGATGTCCAGGGAGAGGTTTGTCGTTGAAGATCCGATGCGACTACTGTTGGCTTAATGTTCGTAGAACAAGACAAATCTTTTGGAATGTCTTCGTCTAGACAAACAATTATCTGTCTAAAACCTTTTGGTTCGGACAATGTTTTAGGAGACAATGCACCAACATTTTTGTTCAATGTCTGTATTATCTTAGTAGCCATTCGATTAGGCACTTTCCAGACGAAAATACACCCGTCGCCTCCTACCTAAGAATACACACAAGAAGGGAGTGTTAATATCAAGATATTGATAAGAACAAAACACCACAAATCAAGAAATTACCCGATCAAAGTTGATATTGTATATATCGACAAAGCTTAACACGAATGAAGGAATATTTCTGGAGAATCCTTCTTTCTCCCCAAACCCAAAATCCACCAAAATACCTTCCTTCCTTCCTTCCCGTTCTAACCCTCTCCTTATATAATGGAGAATAAGGCTATAACTCCTAATAAAAGATCCCTAGAATAACCCTCCGACGATTATATCACAAATACTAGTTCTTCTATGCATTTATCAGAGATCTATTCTAAACTATCAAGATATCATATTCAGTTGCTTATGGTGGTATAGTTTGACAGGAGTAGGCATGTAAAATGAACTGTTGGCTCGCGAACCAGCTCTAGTTCGGATTATATTTGAGCGAGCCGAGCTGGGTATTTTCAGCTCGTTTAAAAAACGAGCTGATGAGTTGAGCCTGAAACGAATTAGAGCTTAGCTGATGAGTTGAAACGAATTAGAGCTTAGGTGAGTTGGCTCGCGAGCTGATGAGCTGAGTACAAAAGCACATATTTTCCCATTTTTATATATTATATATATTCTTTGCATTTATTAAATATTATTTAAAAGAAAAATAATATATTATTTACATATTGGCTCGCGAGCTGATGAGCTGAGTACAAAAGCACATATTTTCCCATTTTTATATATTATATATATTCTTTGTTTCTTAAATGGACCTGGAATTTGTCCAACTTCTGATGTCTTTCCATAATATTCACCACCTCTTCAAATTACTGTTTTTATTTTTGATATATTTTATTTGATTTGTCGAAGAAAAATATATAATATTAATATATTACAATTTTTTTAACTTAGATAGTCTAGTTCACGAGCCATCTCGTTTTTAGACGAACTAAAGGCGAGCTGAGCTGCGCTAGGATTTTCTAGCTCGTTTTATCGTTTTGAAAACGAGGCTCAAAACGAGCCGAGCTGAGCCAGCTCATTTTTTGACGAGCTCATGGCGAGCTGAGCAACCTCATTTTACAGCCCTAGAGAGGAGTGAGATATCTTTGTTGAATTAAAACTATCCAGCAGTAGAGTTTCATATCACGCTGATGAAATTGAAATTGAAATCGAAATCTTACGGAAACAATATGCCGGCAATCAGGCAGGAAAATCACGCCGGTGACAACTTCACTGTGGCCTGCGGCCTGAGCAACCAATTCTCCGGTAATGAAGTCAAACACACAGATTATCTTACTTGAATAAGAACAAACCAAGAAACTACCACTTGGATCAAATATAACCTGAGGAAAACAAATCATTGGCAACACTTAAGACACTGTAACAGTCAACTTATATCATTTTATATATTTTATTTGGTTTGTCGAAGAAAAATATATAATCTCAATATATTACAATTCTTTTAACTTAATACCTTTATGGGGTCTCCATAATCTCTCTCTTGCTTGAATGATCTCACAAGCTTTCCAGTTTCTACATCAAATACATTTAGTTTCTTATCCTATAACCATTGAAAAAAAAAATTAGTTCCTGCAAAGGCCACATCATAACTTAGTATGTCGTTATGTATATCCTATTGTCACATGTATAGATGTCAATGGGTTTCATAATATAATTGGGTTGGGTTCAACCCGTCCCATTTAATAATGGTTTATATTGGTCAGATTAAACGCGTTTAAAATATAAATGAGTTCCTAATAAATGGACATAAATTTATATGGGCTTAATGGGTTTAAAACCCATTTACATGTATTATCCTTCACTTAAAATTCACCGTCATTCCGAATATCGGATTTTGACATTTATTTTACTCGATTTATCTAAATTTCAACCCGATTTCACCCAATTTCATCGAATTTCAAATCGTCACTCAATTTTAACCCGATTTCACCCAATTTTAACTCGATTTCACCCAATTTTAACCCGATTTCACCTAATTTTAACATGGTGGTTGACTGAAGGCCCTAGCGATGAAAATTGTAATCATATGAGTTAACTTTCACCAAAAAGGTGTACATACCTTCCCAACAATGACAACAGTTCCTGATATTGGATCTACAGCCATATCATAGAAGGTTCCATGAGATAGAATTTGTGGATGAAAATGTGAATCGCTCGAACCTCTTGTTTCTCCATTGTTGTCGAACACAAGCGCCCTACAACAATATCATCATCGTGTAAAAATTTACCTAAGAAGCCATCTTATAATCTTGCAGCCATTGAACACTAAGGACATACTATGATTTCTGTGACTGGTAGAACATTACCTATCTGCACCGCAAGTTAAAATCTTGCAGCCATCAGAAGCAAATTCTACAGAAGTTACCGCAGATTGATGTTCATGAATACTCTCAACGAGATCAAAATTTCTGAAATGCAAACCATATCGATTAGTTAGAATTAAATATTGAAGGATTTAGAAAGATTGTAGTTAAAGTTGTTGTCTGAGACCTTTTGACATCATAAATATGGATTGCTCGGTCCTTTCCACCAGAAGCAAGGAAGTAACGGCTCTTCTGCGCGTTTCCAGAATCAATGGCTATTGGTGTGGGATAGCTGAAGCTCAGTGACTGAATCTCTGCTTCATGAGCATTCTGCGGATAGTTATCAATAAGATGCATTGTTGTTCGAATGTTGATTACTATAGAGCCATAATCAATTAAAATTTTAAAAATTGATACTAACGTTGAAATAGAAAACAGCATTACCGTAAAGCATGTATATTCTGATTCCTGTAGATCATACATATGAATATTTCCTACAAGGTCACCAGCTGCTAAGTACTTGCCATCTTCACTTACAGCTAGTGATCGAAAACCAAACATTGGAGCTCCGGTTTCAACGAGATCACGTTCAAAAATTCCAGCACTAGCTGTTTGGAAGGCAGAAGAAGAAGAAAAAAAGGATTAAATCAATTTGAAACACTTGTGGACTCATATTCAGAACATATGATAATTACCTAAATGCATAGTCCCTTGTATCTCGGCATCATCTAGAGAATCACTGGTTGCAGTGACTTCAAAAGGATCCAGTTGCAGAGCAAGATCCCATAACCTAATGGTTCCATCTTCAGAACATGTTGCAAAAGAAATCCCACCAGAACAACCCCGAGCTGCGCATGCAGCAGTTGGGCTGTGCATGTTTCCACAAGAGAGATTCTTTATATCCCATACGCACGCTGAATGTGATATCATCATTGAGTACCTAGTGGGCTGCGAAAAGAAAGAAAATATGTCACTATATCCCTTTGTTGCCATAAGCTCCAGACATGTAAGAACAAGAATTCTTAACTGCAAACTTGTTAATGGAAGAATTACCTTGTTCACATCATTCACGTCCCAGACAAATAAGCTATGATCTCCATAGATGACAACTGTAAAGCCGTTATATCAAAAGGGAGAAGGCAAGAGCATTAAAATGTAGATGAGGTACTTTTATACTCACTCAGCTTATCCTTGCTTGAAAACTGACAAGCTACTGCATCTGGAGGGAAAGCGGGTTGAAATTCTATATTATTTTCTTTTGCTAAATGATTATGATTTTCGATATCACAATTTTTAGCCTCTGAATGTCGTATGGTACCAACAAAATCTAAAGTCTCGAGAGTCAAGAGGTGGACCACCCCCTTGGAACATGCACAAGCAATCAGGCAATCTGAGGCAGATAGAGCAAAACCCTTTTCAACCTGGCAGTTCATTTTGAACCATTCATAAGCATTCCTTCTAAGACAAAGTTTTCATGTGATGAAGTTAAAACTTTAAACTTAAGATAACATATAATTCTACAGCCAGAAAATCAGTTGATACAAGTATATAAACCTCAGCCAAGAAATGTGTTATGTATGATTCACAAGCAAATGCCTTATAAGCACCTATAAGCAGCCTCCATTACAAGTAACCTTTGGGTGTTTTTTTTATCAACCGGTATCAGAGGCGTTCCAATCTACAGGCATGTGATAGTGTGGCTGTCTAAAAGAGATGGTATTGTTGTGATTTACAAGTCAATGGCTTATAAGAACCTTTAGGTACCCTCTCCGACAAGCTCATTTTTTGGTTTAGTTCTACCTAGGTTGTTCTATGACAAAGTAAAATAAGTACGGTTACCAGTATCACAGCTGTCTAACCTACAGGCCTTGGGGAGTCATAGTATGTGCATTTATTAATCAGAGTTAAGGATTCTGTGGTCCATGTAGATTGGTGATTCACATATTAACAGCAGGAAATATTGAATTCAAGTTGATCTTACCTTCAGATCCACAGACTTCTTGACTAACATCCAAGAATTCATGAGGAAGAGAACGCCTGTGATACAGACAAAGATGTGGGAGTCATTATTATCTCACTTCAGTACAAGAAAATGAATAAAATCTTAAAAAGTGAAACTGGGAGGAACAAATGCCTGTATTTGTGAGTGCGTATATTGAGAAAACTTCATCAGCGTGTTCATCATTTCTTGTTGAACAGTTAACCCGAATGGCTGATAACACTGACACAAATGAATTCCCTTTATAAAGACCATGATCTGGAGGCTTTCCATGAATGGTTAATGATCCCACTCCTTTGCTTGAACGTGTTCTCTGAAGAGACCCCATTGTCCAGCATTTCAAGTGCTTATTTCCACCCGTAAAAATGAATTTTCCGTTGGATGAGAACGTCACAGATGTAATGGCAGAACAATGAGAATTTGCCTTGACTTTCGCCACTAAAATGCTTCTGCGCCAATCCCAAACATAGATGTACCCTCCAACGGTGACCAGATATTCCCCTAACAATATATTTTTTTATCAAACAAAATGAAAAACTATGAACCAATAACTATTGTTTGACAGATGGAGCAACGAAAGGATGAAACTAACCGTTGGGTGAAAAGGCGAGGCATTGAGCTCCGTAAAGATGACCTTTCAGTTCTGATACAAATCCCAAAGTCTCACAGTCCCATATTAAGACTGCAGAGAGATGTGGAGACTGAGAAAACCAAATCAAAAGTGTGTTATATCCTAAATGTAATCTAGAAAGCTGAATAGCTCCAAAATTTCCTTTTGTAGTTTTAAAAAGACATTCATATGACAATTAATCAATCATCTGAAAGCTTATTCCAATCAGAAAGAAGGAATTTTGCTTTTGTTGCCACTACCATAAACATTGCAGATTGATTTCATAATTGGGACGCCTAAGTTTCATTAGTGGATCACTTGTGGAGATAAATCTCAATTAACATCCATAATAATAAATGTAACACTATCATACCTCTCCCGCAGCTACAAATTTCCCGTTCTGCGAAAGCGCCACACAGTTCAAAGGCTTCGGCATCCGGTGAGAGACAGAAAGGTGGCATTGAGTACACGAGTCGACATCATAGATCACGACAACACATCCAGCCAAGTAAACACATTTCGAGCTGGACGTAACCGATGCCAACCCTGTTGTACTTTTGGTGGTCAAACCGATGATCTCTTGAAGAATCAGCTACAGAAAGGAAAAACCAAAATGAATACAGAAATTACGAACATCCAACAGTGTCATATACAAAAATTATCCAAAAATCTGTTGTCGCATGACATTTCCCCCGAGATTTCGGAGAAGAGCACAGTGTCGATACCTTAGAGGAAGAATCAGGCTTCTTCAGCCTCTGGCCCGGCTTCATTCTGGAAAAAAACCCTAGGTTTCAGGAGAGAAACCCTAACTGGAGAGAGTGATTGTGCTTCACGTACGATGGCAGAGGAGAGACGGACAGAGTAAGTGTATGCATAGGAGGGAACAACAATTCCAAACTATCAAATTTTAAATTAATCGGCCGTTACCAATTTTCCTAAACCCTCGCCCTTGCGTGTGTATAGCGGTAAACCGGTTCGGTTATTCGATTTTCGGTTCGTTTTGGATTATTCGATTTTTGAAAAATTGAATTTGAATTGAACCTAATGTTTTCGGTTTGGATTATTTGGGTTCACAAAAATTGGATCCAAAAAAATCCGAATTACAGATTGTTCGAATTATTCGAATTTAAGTTTTTGGATATTATATATAATTTGGATTATTTGATTTTAGAATTCTTTAAATAATTCGTTTATTATTATAAAATAAAAACAAAAATATCAAATATAACATATATATATATATATATATAAAAAAATATATCATTATAATTTAATGTTTATATATTTTTTAAAAATATTTTAAATTATATATTTTTAATTTTTTTTAAATTGTGTTGTTCGGTTTTTATCCGAATCTGAATCGAATCGATCCGAATCCGAACAGATTTTAAAATTTAAACCATATAAATTTTTAGGATAACCCATATTCCAAACAATTCAGAATATTAGAATCGATCTGGTTCGGATCGATTCAGTTAACCCGAATTGACCATCTACTTTACATATATATATTAAAATATTAAAGAAAAGAAAAAATGGTGAAAAAGAATAATGACTTTTTAAAAATTTAGCTAATTATTTTTTTAAAATAATAATGAAAATTCATATTTGAAAAATAATAATTGTTGAAGTTAGTGTTTTATAGTAAAAAAGAATAATTAACGGGTTTTATAAATTCGTTTTTATATCGTTTTCCAAAACAAAATTAAATATAAAACCAATAACTAAAGGCCGAGGCTCATTTTCATACGCCCTAATAAATATGGGCTTTCTTAAATATTAAGCCCATTATATATTTTATCCCTACAGCAGTAATAGAAATATAATAAAATGCCTGTTATTTTTATTCTTTACAATATGTGCCCAAAACAGATGATATTCGAAAAGAGGTTTATTTATTATTATTATTTAAAATTTTAAAAAATGATTTTTATATAAGTGAAGGCTAACATCCCATTAACTACAAAACATATAAATATATATATATGTTATATAAATCCTTGCTTAGACGGTAATTTTGTGGGAAGGTTATGAAAGGGACTTTTTAGACGAATTCAGAAGTAAAGGATAATTTTGTAATTAAATAAAAGTTGAGGTCCTTGATGTTGATTTTGATTGTGTTGACCATAATAATAAGAGCCAAGATAAGAACGAAGAAGCAACCATTTCTCACTCACATCGATCCATTTTTTCTGATTTAAATTTCCAAAATTCTCTTTCTCAATCACTCCAAGATTCGAATTTCCGATCGCAAATCACCAAGACATTCGAAATCGGAACGAAGCCTTCTACTCGTTTTTCGATTGGAAATCCCATCGAATGATTAAAAACTAGGGTTTATGATCTTTCTCTGGGCGATGAATTTCAGAAGTTTGGAAGAGTTTTGGGCCTTCTACGTGACGCAACACTCAAAACCATCAACAAGAAGATGGCATTTCATGGGAACACTTACAAGTATCATCGTTTTGTTATGTTCGATATTGTTCAATCCGTGGTTGTTGATTTTGGTTCCTATTTCTGGTTACGGATTAGCGTGGTACAGTCATTTCTTCGTGGAGAGGAACTTACCGGCGACCTTCGGACATCCGATGTGGTCGTTTCTTTGTGATTTGAAGATGTTTGGTTTGATGCTCACAGGGAGTATGGAGAGGGAGATGAAGCGTCTTGGGAAGAGACCTGCGTTGCAGATCTCTTGATTGACGATCATTCTGTAAGGGCATATTTGACATTTCCTCCTTGGGGGTCTCATGCCCATTGCGACCTGCGTTTGTATACTGTAAGGGTATATTTGACATTTCCTCCTTGGGGGTCTCATGCCCATTGCGACCTGCGTTTGTATATTAGAAAAAATACATTTTCTATTAGAGTAATTGAACCGCCAATCGCAGAAGCTCGATGGCGCGGTTGCGTTTCAAAAGCGTGAGCCCAAAACGTTTCCCGTTGTCATTGTTGTATATATGTAAACCATAAATATATTCATAAATAACACCTTTTTTTGTACCCTAATATTATGTACTAATAAGTATTTGAAGTATTGTATTTTTATGGTAAATTGTTGGTTGACATTTCGGTTCGGTTATATACAATCGAACCAAATCAAATCGAATTATGGTTATTCGGTTCGATTCAGATATATATAAAATAACTGATCGGATATAGAATTTAAAAAATCGAATGGATTCGGTTATTAATCGAATAATCGTGGATAACCGATTAATTACATAAAAATATAAAAAATATATAAATAAACGATATTTATCAAATAAATATTTATCTAATATAATTAATAACTAAAATTAAATATCATATTTAAATAATAATATATTATATTATATTTTTTAAATATATGAATTATTTGCAATATTTCGTATAATATCATTTATTTGTAATTTTATATGATAAAATATTTAGTAAAATTGAAATATTCGAATAATCGAACAAATTAGAGTTTGGATTTTACTTTGATAACAATATTTTATCCATATAACCGAACCGAACGTTATACAAACGAACAAAACCGATTTAAATTCAGTTATTACTTTTTAAAACCCATATAACCGAACCGAACCGAACGTTGTACAAACGAACAAAACCTATTTAAATTCAGTTATTACTTTTTAAAACCCGAATAATCTTTACCCATTACATCCGAACCGAAATCCGAAATAACCAGACCTAATAAACTACATAAATGTTATATAAGAAAATAAAAGTCACTAACAAAATCTAAAGCTCAGAGAGAGAGAGAGAGTTAACATATGATCATAATAGATAAGACCTACGGAAAACTGGTCATGGTTGGATCTGTTTGAATGTAAAGTCCCTAAGCATATGTATGTTCCTGTCCGGTCTTATCCGTCCATGGTTCGGTAATAACACAATCTTTGGCTTTGCCCATCAAAGATCTATTTGATACCATTATGGAAGTAAAACCAAAACCAAAACCAAAACGTACCGTTCAATCTATGTTGCGAGAAAACGACGGGAGAGGCATGGTCGAGTCGTGGGGGCGTAAAATGACGAGGAGACCGAACATAGCGAGCATTGGAAGGACAAGAAGCCATTTAAGAAGCTTGTAATAATGCATATGGAATGTAAGAGAGAATTCATCTGAGAAGTAGACTCCATTTTTGTCTACCATTTCCACCACTACGGTTCCCGTTGTCCTCACTCCAACCGTCGGTAGTTTTATTCGATACTTTCCAGGACGGTTGTATATCTCGCTTTGCTTTATCTTCCTCTCTCCTTGGTAATTTCCCGGTACCAATAGCGTTGTCTGCGTTATTCAAAACCATCCGCTTTCATGTTAGATTCAAAAACCGCATAGAAACTGTTGAAATGGACCCGGGTTTTGTGACGAGCAAAGCTATAAAACTGCACAGAAACTGTTGAAATGGACTCGGGTTTTGTGATGAGCAAAGCTATAAAACTGCATAGAAACTGTAGAAATGGACTCGGGTTTTGTGATGAGCAAAGCTATAAAACTGTATACAAACTGTTGAAATGGACTCGGGTTTCGTGATGAGCAAAGCTATAAAACGTATAGAAACTGTTGAATTGGACTCGGGTTTCGGGTTTCGGGATGGGTTCCTCGGGTTCGGGTTGGGTTCGGATTCCTCGGGTTCTAAAAAATTGAACCCAAAAAACCCATTTGGTTTTTGGGACGGGTTCTTCGGGTTTCGGGTTGGGTTCGGGTTGTTCGGGTTTTGAAACATTGAACCCAAAAACCCGAAACCCGAGTCCAATTCAACAGTTTCTATACAGTTTTATATCTTTGCTCATCACAAAACCCGAGTCCATTTCAACAGTTTCTAAGCAGTTTTAATAGTTTATTCCCATGAATACAAATAGTTGAAGAAATCACAATCAATACACAGTTTCTATACAGTTGTATTTGTATTCATGGGAATACAAATACATTTCAAATCTCGATACTTTTAACTAACTGATCTTCGATAAAAACGGTTCTGATTTCTAAATCTATCGATTCCCATGATATAATATATAGCAAGGATTCAAGGAATAAGCGAAAAACGCAAACATTTTACTAAATGTGGAATGATTTTGGAGGAAGGATGAAGAACTCACAGTTATATTATAAGGTGCTTGAGAACCAGATGGATATCTGTATTTATCAACAATCTCAATTTCCACCCAGAAGTTTTTGCCTTCTTCATCACGGAATCCTCTCGTGGAATGCGTCACGAAAACGCCTTCCCGTTCATAACGATTTGCCTTATTGTTCCTTCCTTGATCCGTCGATCGCCACGCCTGAATCAAACAGAAAACGAAGTCTGAGAAAACGTAGAAGAATCTGAAGAAACGTTCAATGTTCAGACGGGTCGGTCATGCCTTGAGAGGATGGTGAGGAGAAGGCGTAGAGAAGCAAAAGACATTTCCGTTCATAGTCGTGACGATAAGATCAAGATCGTCTCCACCATCGACATTGTCAGCCAAAACCATACTATATCTGTTACAAGAGACGTCCGATTTAACAACGGATACACGTAAAGTTATATTTGTGACGGAGAGAGCAGTTAACTTACGAGGTTTCACCGATATCAACGACGTCAGCACACGAGGTGGGTCCATCTATGAGATATAAATAACCATCAAAAGATGTTGTTACAATTGTGAGTCCCTTCTTTTTCTCTCCACGTTTGTTAAGATCAACCAATAGAACTTGGTTCATCACTCTTCCATGAGTTCTGTACGGGTAAGGACGGACGATAGACCCGTCCTTCCCGCTAAGAACGTATATGTTTCCTGATGCTGTAGGAACTACAACGTCCGTGTGACCATCGCCATCCACATCACCTATAGACGGACCCTGAAAAATGTGATAATTGATATTCAAGCACTGATCATATATCGATCGATCATAAAGATACTATTACCATTATCATCATCGTCATCATCATTATCATCTTTTGACCACATCCGCCAAATGGGTGGCCTTTTAATCACGTCATGAGTAACAAGTAGTTCTTCGTAGTAGCTTTTATGCAGGAATCTCGATGAAATTACAAGAAGATCTTGTTACAAAGATTACTTAAATGCTACAATATTTTGATGTATCGAGTTGATACTCCTTCCTACGACCAAGTGGGCGTTTCGGGTTACCCGGACCGACACAACCCGAAAAACCCAACCCGTGAGATAAACGGGTTTTGTAGAAAACCCATATGGGTTCAAAATCCAAAAGCCAAATGGGTTCGGGTTGGTCCGGGTTGGGTTCGGGAGAACCCGAGGAACCCAAGGAACCCGAAAAAAAAAAACCTTAACCCTTCTAACCTAATCTTTTGTATGTTAAATTTGGAACCCGAATTACCCGTTTAAACCCGAATTACCCGTTTAAAACCCGAATTAACCGTACTTAAATAACCCAAGAACCTGAGAACCCGAAAGAACCCAAATACAATTTGGATTTTTTTGGGTTCAATGTTTCAAACCCGAACAACCCGAACCCAACCCGAAACGTCCACCCAACTTATTTAACTAACCGAGTGATATATTAAAAATAAAAAGCAGAGGATAGTTCACCTGGGGAACAAGACTCTTTAAATGTGCTTCCCAAATTTCTTCCCCTTTTGTAGTCCATGCCGCTACATTACCATGTGCATCAGTCGTTACGAATTCAATCTTACCATCGTCGTTTATATCAGCCGCAA
This sequence comes from Gynandropsis gynandra, assembly GCA_036759665.1. Lineage (NCBI taxonomy): Eukaryota > Viridiplantae > Streptophyta > Magnoliopsida > Brassicales > Cleomaceae > Gynandropsis > Gynandropsis gynandra. The sequence goes on along the minus strand of CM071873.1, from coordinate 36,376,882 downwards.
CAACCGCCCCTTGAATTTCTGCCATTTCAAGCGGAAATTTTTCTCTGATATTTCCTACAAAAATAAACAATGATCAATGCTATAGTTGCTGCGGATTTCATCCGTTCACTGTCGAATCCTATAGTTTCAAATTCCAGAAGCAGAGCTCTATAACGTAGCGGCCGTGATACGCAGAATAAACATTAAAGAATGAGAACAGATCGATAGCTGCCGGTTTAATCGTTGAATAAAAAAAGATCAACAAAAATGGGAAAACAAAATGTTAAGATGTACGAACGAATCAAAACAAAATTTTGGTTTAATCTTTTTGGTTTAATTTTTGTTTAACTTTTTGAAAAACCAAACGACGTCGTTTTGAGAGATCAAAACGACTTCGTATTGGTCTTTTTTAAAAGAAATCCGCCTAGGTGGCCGATTTCCGCCTAATCGGCCGCCTAGGCGCCGATTTTTCTCTGCCGACTAATAGAACCGATTTTTCATTAGACTAGGCGGTTAGGTACTGCCGAGCGCCTAGGCGCCGACTAGTCGGCCGCCTAGACCGACTTTTACAACACTGGTTGCTGTGGATTTCATCCGCTCACTGTTGAATGCTATAGTTTCAAAATGCAGAAGCAGAGCTCTATAACGTAGTGGCCGTAATTCTACGCAGAATAAAAATTAAAGAATTGAACACAGTTCGATAGCTGTCGGTTTAATCGATGAAGAGAAAAAGATGAAAAATATGGGAAAAGATTAGGAAGTCTCACCATGATGATCCATGACGTAGAATAAGCCAAATGAAGTTCCAACAAGAATATCCAAGTAGCCATCACCATCCAAATCAACAACTGTTGGAGAAGAATAAATATATGCCCTGAAGTTTGATGTATCCGTACTTAAATCAAGATCTTTGACCCACTTAACTTGCTTCGTTTCAAGATTGAAAACCACAATTGAGCTGGCAATATACTTTGTGATATCAATATCACCTAGTTCTTTTAAATGCTCTGGATTATCATAATACCTGACAATTTGCAAAGGGTTAAATCATATCAGGGTAAGGTTTAGCTACATACCCGCAACAGAAATAAGCTGAAAATGCCTATAGTGGGGTGGGCGTTTCGGATTACCCGGATTGACCCGGACCGACCCAATCCGAAAAACCCAACCCGTGAGATAAACGGGTTTTGTAGAAAACCCATATGGGTTCAGAATCTAAAACCCAAATGGGTTCGGATCGGTCCAGGTTGGGATTGGGAGAATCCGAGGAACTCGAAAAAAAAAACCCTAACCCTTCTAACCTAGTTTTTTGTATGTTAAATTTGGAACCCGAATTACCTGTTTAAATCTGAATTACCCATTTAAACCCAAATTACCCGTTTAAAACCCGAATTACCCGTTTAAAACCCGAATTACCCGTTTAAAACCCGAATTACCCATACTTAAAGAACCCGAAAGAACCCAATACAATTCAGGTTTTTTTGGGTTCAATGTTTCAGAACCCGAACAACCCGAACCCAACCCGAACAACCCGAAGAACCCGTCCCGAAAACCAAATGGGTTTTTTGGGTTCAATTTTTTAGAACCCGAGCCGAACCCAACCCGAACCCGAGGAACCCGTCCCGAAACCCGAAACGCCCACTCCTACCTATAGCGGTAACCCAAAAGGGAAAAAACCAAATACCATAGTCTTCAGCAGCAAAGAGATGGAACAAGAACTTACTCAGGATCAAAGAAATAGGAAACAGGAACAATCATCTCCTCTACTCCATCTTTATCGATATCTGCTATTACCTGATGAAAGATGATACCGTTAAGATCCACCACGATAACAACTAGTAGCCTTAAAAAAATGGTTTTTTGATATAGATGAAACTGAAACTCACAGGAGTGCACATGATATGTGCATCAATATTCACATAATCCTCTAATTTCTCGTGCTGCCCCTCAACCCATTCCTCATCTCCCCACATATTTTCATCAACATAATCATCATAGTCATAACTGTACTCATCACTTAACTCCTCACTGTCACGTAACAACTCAAACGATGAATCTGCATCAGCTTCTAATCCTCCATCGTTTTCAACAGTGGCCATACGCAAACCCTCATTGTTATCTTTGTTGTCAGAGTGACCATCCTTAGATTCTTTTGAGCCATTATCTTCCAGGAGTCGCCTCCCAGTCTTGGTTCCAGTCTCTGTTGTACTGTTACCCAGTGACCCCGAGTTCTCTGTGGAACTATTCGTTCCGGTATTTAATTTAATAACACTTTCTTTTTTATCCTCACTGATCTGACTAATTGTTGCATTTCCAAGACCATTCTGCATTTCTGTTGCCGAAGATGTAGTATCATTAGTTCCAGTGGTTGTTGCATTTCCATTTCCATTGTGCACTTCTGTAGACACAGTTGCAGTATAATTTGATGCCTGAGTATTTGTTCCAGCACTCTTGGAGGAATTACGCGGCTCTGCAGTGGACTGAGTAACAGTTTCTGTGTGGTTATTGGCCGGTTTCTCGTGATTTTCTTGTGATGATGCATCAGTTGATTCACCATGGGATATAGTTGATGCATGAACTCTTGTAGTTTCATTTGTTTCTGAAAATACGAGAAAAATCGATAGTAAAATAAAACTTTTCCGAGAAATAAATAGCTTTTCTAGTCCTTGTTCTTCTTCTGCACACTATATACAAGAGATATCATTTACATATGATGCAAAAATGCATGGACCAAAGCTCAAAGATCATTCAGATTAAGTTGAGATTAAGAGCCAGATTTTTTGTTCGGTGGTGAACTTAATTTCGAAGTTCAAACTCAAAGTCTGAACACGAAATTTGAGTCGCAACTTTTTGGATGCTGAAATTTTCAGCGTCTTAACTCGGATTCTAAGTCCAAATATACAAATTACTGAGATACCCTTTAAAAATTCTCAAATTATATATTTCATATCATATATGTTTAATTTTTATTTATTTTACATATATTATTATATATTTTGATATTTTTCTTTTACAAAAAAATTTAATTCAAACTCTTAAGTTTTACCAACAAAAAAAAAACTAAATTTTAAATTTAAATCAAAACTCTAATTTTGAAATAGTCAAACAAACAACTTTAAATCCGATTTCAAGTTAAGATTTAAACTCTAATTTTCAACTCAAACAAAAATTCTTCAAAAGAACATGCCCAAATAAAAATTAGATTCATCTCAAACAAAAACTACATGAACTTAAAAATTTGCAGGAACTTACGAGTGGCTGAGGACTTCATGGCAGCAGCCTCCAGTACAAGCTGCTCATCGTGGACATCAGGATGTGAACGGTCAACAGGGTCGGGTTTCAGACCTACATACCAATTTTTGTGAACTTTTCTGCGAGGCACTTCAAGCTTATCTGACATCAAAAAACCAGATACCCTGGAGACAAGAGATTTGAGCTATTTTATTCAGTCTGATCATAATTCTAAGCCCACAAAACCGAAGAATGCACGCATGTACAGCACCTGAAAAAGAGCACTTCACCATTGTAGGTCGCCAGAGCAATTTCCCTCACACCATCTTTATCAATATCATACAGGAGAGGACTAGCATGCACATTAGACTGATGGAAAGCAGGCCAACCTAAAAAAGAGTAAACATTACAAAATGCCCAGAGAAGATCCAACTTTGATGCGATTTCTCCCGCACCATAAGATGCCCAGAGAAGATCAAATATAAGAGTATTACGATCCCATAAGATACCCAGAGAAGATCCAAGATAAGAGTGTTACGATCCCATAAGATGCCCAGAGAAGATCCAAGACAAGAGTGTTATGATCCCACAGTGGAATAAAACTAAGAGGCAGATTCTTGCTTACCAGGCATCTTGTCTCCATCGGATCCTTCAAGAACTTCAAGGTAGTGAACAAAAGATGGAACAACAACGTCCAGTTTTCCATCACTGAAGAAACCCAACAATGGAAAAAGCCACAAGATTGTGATTACACAAAATAAAACATTGATTCAATTAGCATAAGATGGGTGAATTACCTGTTGATATCAGCAATTAAGGGTGTAGCATAAATGCTAGAAGTGACTTCTGTTTGCCACCGCAATTCCAGATTTCTTGGGCATTGTGTATTCAACAGAGCATCTTCATCTCTAATTGGGAGAGAAGAGAGGTTATGGAAAAACAGTACTGACCTTCCTATATGTGTTGATATCATTCGGAGTTGAAAGAGAAGTAAATTGGAGCAACTAAACACCCATACTCAATTCAAACACTTCAAAAAAACCCAAAGTCTTCTACAGTTAATGTGAAAAACAATCCCATCATAAACCCTAATTAGAAACGCGACCAACTCGATTCAAATTGACGAGGATTCCAACATTCCGTCGAATACCCAGAATCAGAATACAGATTAAAGCTTACATTTCTGGGTATCCCAGCTCATCGTCCGTCGCTCGACGCTCTCTGAACTTGTTGCTCCCCGAATTTTCTCCATATGATAGAATCGAAAAGGAAAAAACAAGCAAACAGATTAGAAGACCACAACTCGCTCGAGAATTCATATGGTCAGACTCCGGGGAGACTAGAAACCTCCGTCCGCACGAAATCGCTTCAAGCAAGAAGAAATGGATCGATTTGGCGCAAGAATTGAAGGAGAAAACACAAGTGGGGAGTGATGAGTAAAGGGAAGGGAGGAAGCCGGAGGACCTGAGAATCGGAGCAGATCGCAGCCGGCAAAAAACAATGACGCAACAAAGCGTAAGTAACTGCCTGCCGTTTGTTCCAGGGGTATTAAAAAACAACCCACACTTTAAGTCTAAATAAGAGAAACGACGCGCATGTCTTCACCACGGTTTTATTCTGTTTTATTTATATTTTTTTGCCCTTTTTTTGTTCCAAGGACCAAATTCACATATTGGCACAAGACTAATAATATTATAAACCATATACACAGAATCCATTCCGTTTTAATATCCGTCCTAATTCGCAAAAAATCAATCGAACCAATCCAATTTAAAGATTGAATAATAAAATTTATTACCAACGAATTTAGATTCAGATTATTTAATATCTAAAAAGAAAATCTACGGATAACAAATATATATATATATATTATATAGATGTATAATTTACAAATATGGAGTTGGTGTGCAACAGTTGCGGAAAAAAGTACCATAAGCGTCATTCACAAATACAGAAAAGAACATATTTATTGAATGAGATATGAAAATGGCAAAAGGAAATAAATTATGTCAAATTCTCACATCGAAAATATTTAAAATCCAAGTAATAAAGCATAATATATTCACAAGTGAATTTAAAATATAAAAAAAAAAAGAGGAGAAGACCAAGTTATTATAACCCACTTGGTCCTTTAATAAAAAAAAAATTGGCAACCTTTTTTTTCTTTTTTTTTATAATATTCTGAAGAAAAATACTACGTAGATTACAACATCCTAAGAACTCTATTGCTGCAGCTATTACTACTAATGATCTAAAACATTAAAGCCACTTAGTCATATATCATAATACCTTCTTCAATGGCTTCCCTCAGAACTGTCCCATATTCCAAACCAATACCAAACCGGTCTTTCAGATTCGATTATGGATTCCATACCAAACCAAACCAATACCAAACCGGTCTTTCAGATTCGATTACGGACTCCATACCAAACCAAACCAAACCAAACCAAACCAATACCAAACCGGTCTTTCAGATTCGATTACGGACTTTATAAACTACCAGATATCAAGAAGAAGACGATGAACATCTTGAACCCGAACGTGTTTTTTTTTTTCTTTTATGGAGAAATTTTGAACATGACCGGATATGTCTTAAAGCTCGATTTAGTTATATGAATGAGGACGATATCACCTGCGTCGTGCGGCTTTGCTGTCCATTTGAATACGGTCAGCGTACATTGGCAAACAAATGATCTCACGGATCTCTTGCAGCAACACATCCTCCGTTATGTTGTCCCTAATGCTTCTCATCACCTGTTTTTTTTATCCATATCCCAAAAGGGTTAGCCTTTAATAAACCAGAAAGTGATGTACAATAGGAAGGTGATGTCAGCCTCGAAGAACATTATAGTACAAAACTGATGAGTTCGAAAACTCTTTTTATGTTAGAGTATTTGAACTTCTAACGATTAAGGCAAATCATTGGGAGAGAAACATCATATTCTATCACAATAAGTGGTGTACATATTCTATCACAATAGATGGGTGATGTCAGCCTCGAAGAACATCATCGTTACGAAACTGTTGAGTTCGAAAACTCTTTTTCCGTTAGAGTATTTGATCTTCTAACGATTAAGGCAAATCATTGGGAGAGAAACAGTACTGACCTTCCTAAAAGGTTATCCCAAAAGGTTAGTCTATAGTAAACCAGAAAGTGATGTACAAACTCAAAACATATTCTATCAAAATAGGTGGGTGATGTCAGCATCGAAGAACATCATCGTAACGAAACTGCTGAGATCCTCTTTTTAGGTAAGAGTATTTGATCGAAAACTCTTTTTAGGTAAGAGTATTTGATCTTCTAACGATTACGGCAAAGGCGAATCATTGGGAGAGAAGAGAGGTTATGGAAAAACAGTACTGACCTTCCTATATGTGTTGATATCATTCGGAGTTGATTTGTCAGTTCTGATTCGCATGCAAACCCAGACTTGTTCGTCCTGATCCCAAGAACACTCGATAATCTTCCCAGAGAAACTTGCAGGGTCGGAATCATCTAACAACCATTTTAATAATTATTAACTTACTTTCAAGAAGAGTAGGGATATAGGTAAAGACCGAAGCTGTTAAACCACTAACCGTCAAGATTAAGTAAATATTTAGCAATACCCACCTTTAAAAACAACAGAATTCCCATCCATAATCTTTTTATTCCCTCTTTCATACAGAGAGAGCATTTGACGACCATCCTCATCCACCTCATAAAGAAAGTCAACTGAATTCATCTCCGGATACTTCCATTTCAAAAGACCTTCATGGGTACGGGGAACATACGGGTCGTCCCAGCCCTGTCATTACAAAACCCGATGTCACCCACCAGATCAAAGCAATTTTCCTCATTTCTCCCGATGGAATACATAGTAAGTCATAAATTTTCCGGCTATGTACATTCATGGAAAGAGTTACATCCACGCCTAAAATCTAAAATAAGAAATCATTTTCTTTTCTAGGTTACCTGAAATATTAGACCATCCGCTTCATGCGAAAGTGAAGGAATAAAACCCTTCAAGACCTTTTCAACAGCAGAAAGCAACCAAAAATCCTTTCTCCGTACCTAGGCGACAAAAAAAAACCCACAAAAAAAACCAAACTCCATGACAATTATACCAAGTAGAGAGGAAACAAAGAAAGGGAAGAAAAGTGATTATAGAAAATATGGCTCTTAGTACACACCCTAAAAGGCTCGAGGTCGTATCTGTAACAATGACTTCGGACCTTCTCAAAATTACGGGGTTCTATCACTTCTTTCTCCAGCATCTTCCATCTTTCACAGAAAGGTCGCTGATCCAATTCAAATTATAGAGCTTATCATTAGCAACTGATACAAATGGCACAAGACACAACATACATGCAACAAAATTACACCCTAATCTACAAAATGTTAAGGCAATGCCCCAACGAGAAGAAAAATTGTATACGTTCAACCTCAAGATACTTAATACATCATGTATCAGACATGCCAAATGAAAGAAGTCACTTCCTCAATAATCAGGACATTAGATGCAACCAAGGCGACATAACCTTGGGAATGTTCAATTTGAATATAATTACCTCGATAATATATTAAGATCGTATATTTATTAGAGAAACAAAATAATAAAAACAGTTCAAACCTCTATGACAGACTGGCCGTTGATTGCTACCATATCATAGATGAGGTACCTCCTCTCCTGCCTCTGGTTTTCTGGTACTGTATCTATTATCATTTCCCCATCAAGCAATGTGTAATGGTGCACTTTATCAGAAACACCCTGCAAATGAAGAACAATGTAAGGGCATACAATAAATGATACATCTACAAAGTAAAGCCAAAGCCAAAGCCACCTACTTCAGTTGGATGTCTACAGGGAAACCGCATCTGGACCCTTCGAAATCTAAAGCTCCTATCTATCAAATAACATCCATCTATCGTTATAAGCATCATATATCTTGTTCCATCCGCCTTCCATGTGGCATAATAGTACCGCTGCCTCAAGAGTTGCAAGTTATCACTGTTCAGCAAAAATTGAAATGTAAACATGAGACTTCATCACATTCAATGAGTATAATTAAAAATCAGGCCACTAATGAAGCCCAGAAGAACAGATTATATTTCAGGCACTCAATTCTTCGAAACATCAGAATAAATCATCAATCCTCTTTGTAAGCACTACCAAAAGCAATGCCGAAATTCTAACCTGTTTAAGGATACAGGGTGTGAACCTGGGAACTGTGAACATCCTCGTCCCTGGATTAGAGAAAATAAAACCAGAAAACGAATGTTTAACCACACTAAATCACCACAACGATAGAGAAAGGGAAATAAAAAAGCCAAACAATTGTAGAGAAAAGATATTTCAAATTCCTACCCCGATATTCAGCATGAGCATTTTGTAACAGAATTGCCGGAAACCTTCCTCCTGATCTGCAGGTATTTCATCACCCAAGATGTCGTCATTAGTCATCCTGACATCGATCTGATGGTTTTCCTGAAATAGTAAAGCCAAACAATAACAATGGCTGGATAAATAATAGTCCTACACAAAATTTCAATGGCTGAATTATGTTGGCTATGAAAAGACTGAACACACTCTTCAATATGCACCAATAACTCAAGTCTAAAAAATTGACTAGAGAGTGAGAAAGAAGGCCAAAATGATGAAAGCTCCACACCTAACTAATTATTACTGTAAAAAAATATACATGAACTTATAATAAAATCTTTAGCTAACATACATGGGTTTAAAAGTCACATGAAATTAATGGTCAAGCCAATCACTGCATGTAAATGATATGAACTTAAAGCACAAGAAAAATAAACACTACAGTGCAATGCTTACTTGCACAGGGGCAGCTGGAGCATCATCATCATCATCATCTGGCAATGCTTCACCATTGAGATCGAGCTCAGCAGACCTCTTCCAGTCAGGAGTTGGTGGACAAATAACAGCCTCAGGCTTCATTTCGTGATAAAATGTGTATAAAGCGTCAATGTAATCTGGTTTATAGATCCCAGGAGGGCGCGCGTCAGCAAAAATTTTAAGTGCCTGCCAAAGCCCAAAAGATTTCTAGCTTTTGACATCCATATAAAATATCACATCAACAAAATGAGAAGTGCAAGAGCACTTACCTGAGTAACAGTCATCGGCATAGACCGCATAAGATAGTGGACTATCATGTACCCTGTTCGATTGTGTCCATGTGTACAATGAACGAGAATGTACTTTTTTATTTGCTTTTGATTTAAAATGAACTGATTAACCTGAACACAATTTTCATGAATCAGCTTCCAGGAAAAGAACAAAGCAGCAGACTCAAATTTCTGTGAAACAAGCTCTTCCCAGGTAAAGGAATAAAATCCAGAAGCCAGAGACAGCATATAATCGCACATCTGTGATTCTGAATAGCAAAGGGCTGATACCTCATTGATGAAGGTGTTCACCGACACATTATCTGGAACAGAATCACGGCCCTTACACGCAATCTGTAAGACATCAAAATTTTGGTGAACATCAACTTTTGATTGCTGCTGCAGAGGATTTACATAAAAAAAGTGTGCCTTCCAATTACCTTAACATGCTTGATGCCTTCTTTCTTCAAGTCTGATGTAGGATAGTAACGAGTTGTATTTGTTAGATCAATTACTAGACCAAGCTGAAAGAGGTATTGAATTATAAGAGTTACTTCAATTAGACATAAAAGCCTGACAGTCAAAATTGATTAAATGTACAAAATCCCAACAAAAAAAGAACTTTAAAAAAACCCATAACTTACTTTTCTTCCATGTATTCTTTGGTTATGGATTACTTGTTTAAAAGAGTATCTTTTACCAGGGAGAACATGATCATTGTATACTTCACTAAGAGGAACCTTCGAAGGAATGATGCATCCTATTTCATTACCAGCAGCAGGGCAATCTAGCCAACCTGTGACATTATACAGGCTGTCAAAAAGTATTACTTAATACATTATTCGGCCAACACTTTCAGAAGGCACTTTAAGATTGGAATCAAATATAAGCAGAAATGAAAAGGCCTTTCATACAGTCTAGAAATATAACCTTGAGGGATCCTGTTTTTATCATTGACTTTTGTATTTTTGTTCTGATAGTAACGACTATGCATCGCTGGCTGAGAAACAGGCATTGGCTTATCAAATCTCATTTTTTTTCTTCTTTCCTCTCGCTCCTGGAACGAAATTACAGACCAATTGAAGAATGAGAGCATAGCGAAATCGAAGCATATACACAAACTTTAATCAGAACTTATTTAAATTTTGAGCTCGTCTGAGAGAACATATGTCAGAAGGAATATAACCACCCCCGCCATAGAGCGGATCTATATGTAAGTGGAAAATCACCCAAAGTATTGGAGCAACATATTTCCACTAGTTCATGCATGGAACAGTTACTCCAGATGCCACATCAAGGAATGAATAATGGACTATATTTTGACTATATCTTAGTTAGCAATAGGGGGGGAATCTGTGATTGTGGTGGGTACAATTCATTAGATGCCAGCAGTCATGTTTAAGGAAGAAAATTCAGTAGTACCCTTCTTGATATCTCAACCGCAGACTCCATCCGTTCTCCTCGTTCAGAATATTCTTCTATATGCCTCTCAAATGGCTCCTCATCTTCTTCGGGTTGGGGTGAAGCATTTAGGTCCATCGTAACAATCATTCAAGGTCCCAAGAACAGCATTAACCTAAAACCCACTTCCTGTGCAGAAAACACATGCCTCGGTCATGTCTGAAGGCACAACGATAGAAAAATACTTAGCAGTTGTATGACGACGCACACAGACCAAGAAACCAAAATCGTAAATTCAATCCCATCCAATAATCTTCGGAAAACAAAACCGTAAATCGAACCCAGAAAAGAACCAAAGCAATGACAAAAGATCCGAAATCTGCAGCTTCCCTTCCTCGACATGTTCAGCAACCGAACAGAACAAAAACCCTAAACGCCGAAGAACTAACACAATACCAGCCGGAATTTCTGAATTCTCCAGTCCTCGAAATCTTCCAGATACCAATTAGGAAGAAACGCAGAAACTCACCGCATGCAAAATCCACGGAATCACAGAGAGCACATAGCCGGTCCGAACAAAAGGAAGACACAACGGAGAGATTCTTAGAGTGGAGGAAGGAATCTGAAGCTCCGGTAACGATGAAGTACCTGTAAGGGAAATCAATCCGATATGAAGAATCGGATGAACTGCAGTTTGTCCGCTGGTTATGTGAAATTGAAATCGAAACCCTAGAGCGAAATGCACGACAGAAGAAGCTGTTGAGGTCTCTTATATATACTGCTCATTTCAGGTTAAGGACTTGACAATATATTTTTTTTAAAAAAAAAGCGAAATAAAAAGAAAAATATTATATATCTCATTTATTAAAAAAAAAAGTTGTACGTCATTACACCGATAGAAACTTCTTTAAAAATAACTAAAAAGAGCCTAAAAATCATAATATCTATATAAAAATAAATTGAAATATAAAAAAATGGAATAAATATTCGAAAAAATAAAAGCCAAATATATAAAGGAAAAATGAAATAAAAAAATGTATATTTAATCATATACAGTAGTCTAGTGATAGATCGATTGATTGAGTGAATAAATCAAAATCATTTTTGTATATATTTGATTACAGTGGATCGGAAGGTTGAAATAACTCATTAAATTCGATATATATATATATATATATTCAAAAAATAGATAGATTCCAAGCATAAATTCATCTATATATGTATTATATTATTTATTCTCAACTAATGATGTTTTTAATATGTTAAAGAACATGAAAGTAACCAATAAATTTCATATAAAAAACAAAAAATAAGAGATGTATACAAATCTAAAGCTTATTCCATAATTATTTTGTATTTTTATTATTAAAAAGCAGAACCAGAAAAAATAAAATCGTAAATAATACGTAATTCAATTATAAGAGAGAAGAATTAGAACATATTCGTTAGTTTCATGATATAGTTGGGATTCACATACGTGCCCGGAACGTAGAGCTCAAACATTTTTTGAGATACTTTTTTTTTTGGAATTTGAAAAGGACAAAACTGGAAAATCACGTGGCCGAATAATACTGTTATACCCTTATTAAAAATACCCTTACTCTTTTAATATTTTACAAATACACCCTTCACCCAATTCTCTCCATACGAAAATAAAAATAAATATTTACCAAAAATTAAAAAAGGAAAAAACCGTTTATCTGATCGTTTAATTCCCAAAATTTACCACATATCGTCATTGGCGACAAGAAGATCGGCGAGGACGAATTGGTCGGGACAAGTTACCGCCACCACCTCCGCCGGCGAGTGCCTCGCTCAACCGCCAATCTCCGCCGGCGAGTGCCTGGCCCCACCTCCAATCTCCGCCGTCGAATCCCTCCCCTCAAGCACAATATTATAAATTTCAGGTAAATTCCGAAGAATTAGTAAAGGAAGTTTCTTTGAAAACAAAAAACGATTTTTTTTGTACCACAGAGGTTTTTGAAGCGACGATCACAGTGTGCAATAAAATCCACAAAGAACAAAACAATTTCAAATTGGTGCTCCAACTTTTATAATTTTTCAACAATGACCTAAAATTTCCATTTTGAACACCAAAGCCCATGGAGTGGCTGAAAAATTACTTGGAAAATTTTAAGATTGCTTGTAACAAGTCAGAAAAACCCTAGAATGCAATTAAATGCGAAATCACTTGCTCTTCGTTCACAAATTTCTACTAAAACCCACCATACAAAATATTTCCAAAATGGTGCTCCAATTTTTATAATTTTTACACAACGACCCCAACTTTCCATTTTGAACAAAGAAGTCCCTGTAGTCACTTAGAAATTGCTTGGAATTTTAAGACGGCATTAAATCATAAACCAGTACCATTAGCAACAAGAACAAACACTTGAAAAACAAGATTAAAATACATAAAACTAAAATAATAATAGAGCATTTTAACAATAGAATTAACTTGGATTTAAGCTTCCTCTTTCATCTTCTTCAATACGAAGTTCTTGAAAGCAGTATCCAAAGGGGAAGACGACAAAAAAGAAGCCCTAAACAAACTTAAAGCCTGAAAACAAAAACCAAATTAAAGCAAATATATAAAAAGGGTATTTACAAAAACGATTATATAAAAAGAATCATACCTCATCTTTTCGAAAGCTAATCACTTGTTCTTCAATATCATTCAATTGAACTTGAAACTTCTTGAGATAATCAATCGTTGAAGACGATGAATCCATTGGTTTACAAATAAGATCATCAGAAACAACAAACTTCAACCCTTCATTCACAAACCCACTTCCACTTCCATGAATTGCTTCAGAACATTTACGAGCTTTTGGATCAACGGGTAATACAGACAGCAATTCATCCGTTACATAACGGAGACACCTTTTGCTGTCACTCGTTAACTTATAATACTTAATCCGACGTCTACTACGATGAGACATGAACCTGTAGTAAACTGGTGGTTCTTGTGTTATTACATCAAGTAGCTGATTATGGCAATTATAAAACCAAGGGAGAGCACATTTGTAAGATGCTGCTTTGGTTTCTTCACCAAAGCCTAAGCCTTTGAAGCTGATTAAAAGGTTATCAATGGATACTGATATTGAATCCCTTGAAGAGATTTTCATGGCATACTCAAAAGGGACAACAAGGAAAGTACAAAGAAGATCAATGAAGTCTTCTCCACATTCAACGTAAAGAACTTTTTTGTCATTCTTCTTCATAATCAAATTCAAAACTATTACTTGATCATGCCCTTTTTTAACAACCCTTTGCTTAACATAAAGACTAGGGCTTTCATTCATTTTTGTCATACCCTTTGAACTTTGCTTCTTCAGAAATGTGTCAGTCAAAGGAGAGTCCGAAGAGAGAGAGAACACCAGTAATGTCAGTACCTAAAATTAGGGTTAACAATAAGTAAAAAGACATAGAAGAAATGAGTCAAAGGCAAAAATGGCATACACATAACTTAAGAGAGAGCAAAAGGGCAGTGCCTAAAATTAGGGTTAATACGAAGTAAATAGACATATAACAAAAGGGTCATAAGCAGAAATGGCAGACACATAGCTTAAGAGAGACAAAAAGGGCAGTACCAAAAATTAGGGTTTCCTCGAAGTAAATAGACATATAACAAAAGGGCCATAGGCAAAAATGGCATACACATAACTTAAGAGAGAGAAAAAGGGTAATATCTAAATTTAGGGTTAACAATAAGTACATAGGAATAGAAAAAAAGGGTCCTAGTAAAAAATGGCATACACATAACATAAAGAGAGAGAGGAAAAGTGCAGTAGCTAAAATTAGGGTTAACACGAAGTAAATATACATAAAACAAAGGCAAAAATGGCAGACACATAGCTTAAGAGAGAGAAAATGGCCGTACCTCTTCAACACCAACATCAATAATCAAATCACGAAGCTTATTAACATCAGAAGAACCACGAGCAATGAGTGTTTTCATGACAAGACCAGTCGAGTTTAACATCACTTTCATGTCGTCAGTAATAATAAACGAGCCACCTTTGACAAAAACTCCATTAACACTCTCACCATCATCACTCTCTTCTTCCTCCAATTCAATCTCCTTCTCCATTAGATCCCCACAAGAACATATTGACGTATCAAAGTTACTGTAAAACTTAGTGCACGAAGGGCACATAAAGTACTTGAGAGGCTCGATCTCATTTTCATAAAGCTTAAGCTTTCTACATTCTTCATCATTTACACTCCTTGGATACAACAGCATTTGCTTACAAGCTTCTGTACGGAAATTTTCGATACTCATATCTTCAATACTTGTGTATATATTGTTCAGACAACCTACGGAAACTGACTGAGATTCTTTGTTATGTTGCTTTAACATTCTGACAATAGTTCCTACAGGAAGTGTCAGAACACTGAAGAGTGTATCAACGAAATCCCTACCAGCTTCTGCTAAAATAACCTTATTTTTCTCCTCATCGATAAACAGTCTCAGACTGAGCTTTGCCATAGCTGGAGATTCAACCAAAGCAATATAGATTTCAAGGAAACGTAAGCAACAAGAAACCTGGTAAGGAAATGGTGGATCTGCAATACATATATATAATCAACGTCAAAAACTAAAGAGACACAACCGATTGAACTTCCCCTTACCGAACAGGACAACGAATCAGACATAAATACACATTGATTGATTCTCTCAAGCAAAATGCATGGAATTGGGAGAGTCGAAGGGATTTTCAAAATCATAAGGCTGATGCATGAATCTCAGTTAAAGCAAAGCGCCTTTATGATTTTTTCCTCGGTGAGAGTAACATTATCAGTTTTGGAAACTGTTGAAATGACAATGTTGAATTAATCAGTGTAAATTGCCCATTAGCAAAATTCTAGACTGGAAATTCCATCGTTGAGTAAATAACCATAAATGGACAACAGAATTTCGATGGAATCGGAGTCCTGATGCACTTGTATCACAGCGTCTAAAACGCGTGCACGCGGTGGCATTTCTAAACCATAATAATTATATGTAATATATAAATGTTAATATAGGTAATAGTCCTCTTTCTTTTAGTTTGCCTATTATTTCTTCTCATGTTTCATATTTATTCTATTCCCTTTCATGTTTTGATCAACATATTATTATTCCTCATGTTTAAAAATTCTATCTAAAATCCTTCCATTTAAAAAATGTTAAACTCATCAATTTTAACCCGATTTTCGATCTAATTTCGATTCGATCTGATCCAGAATTAATTTTGAATTGGTTTATCCTCAATTTCTTTTACCCAATATAGGTGTAATTTTGACTCGGTTTAGACTCAATATTGACCCAGTTTAGATTCAATTAAACCAGAATTTGAAACCAATTTTGACCGATTTATGCTCAAACTAAACTAGAATTTCGGTCCAATTTGACCTGGTTTATATTTAATTTTGACCATAATTTGCAACCAATTTTGATCTGGTTTATGCTCAATTTTAACAAAAATTTGGATCCAATTTTAATTTTTACCATACTAAAATCAAAATCAATATGAAATTTTAACCGAACTAAACTTTAATTTAAACATAAATTTTGAGAAATTTCAATTTTGACCAGAATTTTCAATTTTGACCTAAATTTCAATTTTTACCCGAAATTTCAATTTTGACCTAAATTTAGTCTAATTTCGATTCGGATTGGATGCAATTTTGAGACAATTTCAATGCAATTTTAAGTTATTCGGGTTTAATCGAGTGAAAATCAAAATTACAATCAAAATTGCACCCAATTTTGATTTTCACCTCATTAAACCCAAAATAATATGAAATTTGAACCGAACTAAACCGAAATTTAAACAAACAAATTCTTTTCCTTTTATTCGAATTAGAACCAAATTTGGCCCAATTTCAATCGATTAACACCCAAATTACTCAAAGTTGCATCAAAATTGGGTCAAATTTGCACTCAATTTAAGTCAAAATTATACCAATTTTGGGTTAAAAATAAAAAAAATAGATGAGAACCGAGTTTAGTTTAAATTTTGGTTTAATTTTGTTGAATTTCGTATTGATTCGAGTTTTAATTGGACGAAAATCAAAATTTGGATCGAAATTGTACCCAATTCGAGTCAAAATTATATCAATTTCGAGTTAAAATCGAACAAACCGGTAAAAATTGGCTTTATTTAATTTTCAATTTAATTTTGTTGAATTTCATATTTGATTCGGTTTTAATTGGATGAAAATTAAAATTTGATCAAATTAATTGTACCCTTTCGGGTTAATAATCGAGCAAACCGATAAAAATCAGTTTTTGTTTAATTTTCGGTTTAATTTTGTTGAATTTCATATTGGTTCGGGTTTTAATTAGATTAAAATCAAAATTGCAACCAAATTATGGCAAATTTAAGTCTAAACCGTGTCAAATTTGTACCCAAATTCTAGTCAAAATTGGCTCAAAACCAAGTAAACATTAGGACTAAACCGGGTCAAAATTAAACTTAAACCGTGTCAAAATTAGAAGATTAAATGGAGTTTAAAAGGATGAGTTTATAGGCAGAATTGCAAAACATAGGGGGAGAATAGGATGTGTGCGAAATATGAGGGAGAATATACAAAGTTGGCATAAAAGGGAAATAGGAGTTTTACCTTATTATATAGCTAACTTAAGTTTAAGTTTATATTAATTTAAGGAAAAAGGTGTTTACCAATCTTACTTTGCTTTATGCCAATTCCGTTAGGATCTATCTAATTTTTCTCCATTTTTCAAAATTCATTCGATTTTACTCTCCGTTATATAAACCGTGTAATTCCGTTAACCCGCTCGAATTCGACCCAGTTTCACCGATTACAACTCAGATCCGACCCAATTTAACCCAGTTTCAACACAAAATCCTAATTAAACCCAGAATCAACTCGATTTCAAAGGTTCAAGAAAGCGCTAGACGCTAAGCGAGCGAACACCCAGCGTCTAGCGCCCAGAGCGCTTAGGCAGGCTTGGCGAATGCGGGCTTGGCGAATATAATTATAATATAAATATTTAATTCCAAATATTTATAAGTACTTAATTTATAAAAAACACATATAAATAAATAAAATTTAATATTTATAAAAAATATTTATAAGTATTAAATTCACAATATCAAACTTATGACGACAAACAATATAAAACAAACAAAATATCAAAAATTGGCGTTGAGTGAGGACGATGTTAGACCAAGGCAAGGGCAAATGCGAGGGTGAATGCGAGAGATGAAGCCAAGGGTGAATGCGAGAAATGAAGGCGATGCTAAAAGATGAAGACGATGACAACATACGAGAGACGATAAAAGATAAGAAAACAAGGATGAAGGCAACGACGAGGATGAGATACAAATGTGAGGATAAGATACTCAAATGAAGACAATAAACGATACAATAGATAGAGAGAAGACAAATGAAATGATGATGGCAAAGTCAATAAAAGATAAACACATGGATATACGTCATTGTTAGTTTTTTTCTTTAAGTACCAAAACGACGTCGTTTTGACGTCACTTTTTTTTTGCATCTCATATCATACATGGTTTTGTATGTTGTGATTCGTATAATATATTTAATTTTCAACAGTTGACATGTAGAACATTATTTTGTTCAAATTTTTTTCTTTGATTTTTTTTTTCTAAATTCAGTCCCACAAAAACAAAAATTAAAATCCATACGTGACTTTGTCGTTACACCCAAACAGGTCATCTCCTTATTTCACCCCTTTTTTGTTCCTTAGTTACTTTTTTCGTAAAAGAACAAAATCTTGCTATTTGTCATTATATCTAAAATTTGGTTTGGGAAATGCTTTTTGTTCCTTCTATTTATTACATGAGACCCCATTTGGGAATCCACTAAAACTATGTTGTGTTTGATAACATAAACATAGCATGCGTAGAAACATCAAGAGCTAGTGATTTTCATGTTGGTTGTGTGTTTCTTCATATTTGAACACAATCCTTGATGAATATTTGAAGTTTCGAAACATGCGAAATAGAGTTGCAAAATTAGTTAAACAAGATTTGTTAGCACAAAGTCTTTTAAGAAGTGTTTACTTTGGCCCTTAAAGTATTTTACAGACAGAAACGTCCTTTTAAAATATGTAAAAAAGTCTATATATGGATTTCACCAATGTTATGATAGAAGAGATTCCAACAAGTATCGTAATAAAGGAGATTCCAACAAATATTATCTTTATACCAATTGTAGAGAAAAACCGTATATGTTACGAAGTGAGAAGCTTTATAAAGAGTACAACAGCAACTGGTTTGAAGTAAGATTCAAACACAAATTTCTCCTTAACTATTTTAGATTTTGTTTGAACTCTTTAATCGTTTACTTTTGTATCAAACGAGCAAATAAGATCCAAGTGCTTCAGGAGATATATGACAATCACATCCATCAGTCCAAACTTGTAAGCATTGTGTGTTAAATACAACCTTACTATGTTTTCCTTTCTGTAACTTTTTCATGGGTATGTTTCAAGCTCATTTTCTTGAAGTTATTCATCGCATAGTCTTCGATTCATCAAGAATATTGTTGCTAGTCGCTAATTCAAAATCAAAGATTGTAATTGTGAAGGACATGATCGACAGCGGTGCAATGGAGACGAAGAGGAAAGTCGAGAGATGGATGAGGAAAAATATAGAGAAGAGTGTTCTAGAAGCTCATAAGAAATGAAGCAAAGTGGGCTGAATCCTCTGCAGGCCTAGTCGAAGCAAAAGCAAGACGAAGAAATCACTACTAAAAAACATGTAAATATCAACGGATGGATCAACGGATCCGTCCGTTGAAATATTTATCAACGGATTCCAACTAATACGTCCGTTGAAATTTGTATCAACGGATCCGTCCGTTGAAATTTGTACAAACAGATTCCAATAGACATATCCGTTGAAAATATTTACCAATGGATTCCATGATGAACCGTTGAAAATCCTTAGATTTATCAACGGATGCCCGTTGCAACTTTTCCAAACTTCCAACGGATTCCCCTTGGAAAAAATCATAACTACAAAATTCTGCACCTAACCATCTTATTTTTTTTCAACGGGCATCCGTTGGGATTTTCAACCGACATCCGTTGGAAATTTCAACGGACATCCCTTGAAACTTCCAACGGATGCCTCTTGGAACAAATCATAATTACAAAATTTTGCACCTAACCACATTTTCAATGGACATTCGTTGAAAATTTCAATGGATGCGTGCTGAAATAGATGTCCAATAAAAAAATGTCAAATCGCAACCTTTAGGTTTTTTCAAGGGGCATCCGTTGCCAGTTCAAATTTCAGGTATTTAAGATGTTGAAACAACTCATTTTTAACATATTCAAAAAAACATCTCAAATACACTATGTTGTTTGAACGATTCACCGGAACTCCCCCATCATCCAGTTATAAAAGATAGTTGTCTAGTTTTGATGGAACTTCGTCATCATTTATTTTTGTAATACGAGATAAAAGAAGAAGCATACAAAGTTTTAGATGATATAATATTTTATTTGTAATGTTTGCTTTAAATATTAAAATAAAATTTTTTGATAGATTTTGAATTAATATATTAAATTTAATATTTATTAAAAATTATTTTTTTAATGTGTCATAAAATCAACGTATGTTCTTTGATTAATACAATCATAATATAAACGATCATTCGTTGCTATATTTATATTTTATGCTCAAAACTACTAACGGACATCCGTTGACAATTCCAATTTTCCTGTTTAATTTTTAAATGTTCCAAAGAATATCCGTTGAAATATTCGACGAACATCCGTTAAAATTTCCAACGGATGTCCGTTGGAAACATCTGTTGAAAAATTACTGACGGATTTTGGCCGTTGAAACTCCGTTGAAAATTGCAACAGATGCATGTTTCCAACGATCGATTGCCAACGGTCAAGAATCCGTTGAAATTCGTTGGAAATGACTTATTTCAACGGAAAAACTGCCATTTTCAACGGATTTGTCCTTTGAAAATGACCTTTTTTGTAGTGAATTTGGCCCTGAAAAGCAATCCATTCATAGTAGTTCAACTCAGCAATGTGAAGCCCCGTTCGAAAACCATTGCAGACAAAGAAGCAAAAATTGGTTAGTAAAAAAGAGCAACTGGACAATGGGCATAAATTCCTCTTTTGTGCTCATTGTTGCTTCTCCTCTTAGTTTTTAGATTTTTTCCTATCGTATGTGATAGAAAATACATCTTTCTTGTCTCTGCTCCCTTTTGGACAACTTTAAGGTTTCTCTTGTTGCTTGTACTCGGTTGTGCTTGATTGTGGCTGTTTGTGCATCTTGTGCTTTAGGTCTCCTTGAATCTTTATAGCTCTGATACCAATTGTTGGTTTTGCTCTTTGTTCATGAGCTTAGGATTGATTAGCTCATAAACTCTCTTCTCTCATGAACATTTGTGCAAACTAGAAAAATAAAATTGGTGAAAACTTGCTGTTTGTTCTTATTGATTTGCTGAAAATAAGGGTTGTTTTAGGTTTTAGATTGCAGAAATAAAATAGTTGAGTTGGTGTCTTTGGGTGATTGTGTAGCATTAGTTATATATAAAAGTATTATACAAAAGTTATATATAAAAGCATTATACAAAAGCCTAAATATCCTAGTTCACATGACTAGATCTCTAACAACATATCACTATCTGTATTCTGCATAAAACCATGACCGTTTTGATTCTCTGCATTTTTTCAGATTTGTGTTTTTTTCTGTTTCAAATCATTCTCATTTGATTTGGGTTTCTGGGATTCTTCAACATTTGGGTTGGACTGCAAGCGGCTTCTCCACCTTGTTTTTAATCTGGGCTTCGTGTGGGCTCTCTTCTGGTGGCCCATCTCTCATTTTCAGATTAGGGGTCATGTTGTTTTCACCCCTTCCACCGATTCTAGGGTTTTCAGCCTCCTCTCCGTTTCGCCTCTGCTCCAGCGAGTCTGCCTCTTCTCCGGCGAGTTTTCCTCCTGCCCGTGCGTCGCCGCCCGCCTGTAATCCGCCGCCTCCTCGCTTCTCCGATGACAGCAGCAAGGGTGAGATTCCAATATGTATGCATGTCTGATTAGTTGTCATATTCGGTAAGGGGAAGTTCAATCGGTTGTGTCTCTTGGGTTTTAGTTGTTTCAGCCTTTATTTCTTCTTTGAATTCTGCACCACTGAACCGTTGACTGTATTTAAAAATATGTATTGCAGAGCCACCATTTCATTACCAGGTTCCTTGTTTTTCAAGCACCCTTGAAATCGATATTTGCTTTGGTTTCTTACAGTGGTTGAATCTCCAATGTGTGTAAGCTCAGAGATGGCAAAGCTCAGTCTGAGACTTTATATCGATGTGGAGAAAAATGAGGTTCTTTTGGCAGAAGCTGGTAGGGATTTTGTTGATACACTTTTTAGTGTTCTGACACTTCCTGTAGGGACTATTGTCAGAATGTTAAAGCAACGTAATAAAGAATCTCAGTCAGATTCCGTAGGTTGTCTGAACAATCTCTATAGAAGTGTTGAAGATATGAGTGTTGGAAATTTTCGTATAGAAGAGTGTAAGCAGATGCTGCTGTATCCAATTAGTGTGAAGGATGAAGAATGCAGAAAGCTTAAGCTTAATGTCAATGATACCCAGCCCCTCAAGTACTTCATGTGCCCTTCGTATCTCCATGGATTCAAGTGCAGCAAAATTTACAGTAACTTTAATACGTCAAGATGTTTTTGTGGGGATCTAATGATCACTGATGTTTCTTCGAGAGAAGTAAAGCCTTTTTCTGGAGAAAGTGTTGATGGGGTATTTGTCTCTGGTCGTGCCTCATTTCTCATTACTAAGTTGATGAAAGTATCGATGTGCTCTCCTGGTCTCTTTTTGAAAACGATGAGTGGTGCTGACGTTAACAAGCTTGACGAAATGCGTATTGATGTGGGTGCTGAAGAGGTATTTACTTATTACATTTTGTTTTCATGGCTGCTTCGACTATATATATGCACTTATATAAGGGTTCCATTGTATGTAGGTATTGACTTTCATAGAGTGCTTACTCTCCTCGGACTCTCCCTTGACTGACGCTTTTCTCAAGAAGCAAAGTTCGCATCTTATGTCAAAGATGCATACTGTGGCAAGCTCTGCTTTGACTGAAAAGCCTGGAGTAGTTGTTCCAGACGAAGAAGCAATTATAAATTTGAATGTGATATTCAAGAAGGTGGACAGGAAGATTCTTTACGTTGAATGTGGAGAAGACTTCATAGATCTTCTATTTACTTTCCTTGCTGTCCCTTTCGAGTATCTGCTTGAAGTTTCAACAGATGAAACTGTTGCCCTATGTGTTCCAAATTTTGTCAGAAGTTACAGAGAGTTGAGATTTCGTGAAGAGACGGATGGTGCAACTTCTGAATATAAGTTGCCTTGGTTTTATGTTTGCCAGAAGCAGCTGCTTGATGTTACCAGACTGCCATATCCAGTTATTTACTGTGATAATAAACGTTTGGTTCCGATCTATAGTAAATTTTATGGTAGTGGTTTTGTGAAAAAGTGTTTAAAGTTTATGGTAACAGACGACTTGTACTGTTCACCACTTGAGTTGAGCTCTACCCTTTCTTATCTCAAGAAGTTGCAAATTGATTTGGATGATATTGATGAACAAGTGATTAGCATTGGCAAATTAGAGGTATGCCTTCTTTCTTTTTCCATCACTTATGCGTAATTCTCGTTTTTGTTGTGTGAAAACGTATATCTATCTATTTCAGGCTAAAAGGTTGTTGGGAGCGTCCTTGACGACGTCTTCAGCTTTGAACACCGCTTTGAGGAACCTCGTTGCCAAAAAACCTAAGGAAGAAGTATGAAGAAAACTGAAGTCTCTACTACTCTAATATTGTCTTGTAAGTTTCATAGTGTTACATCGACTTTGTATGATTATGTCCTCATAACTTGGATGATCAAACATGAGTGTTGTTTTGGAAATGCATAGCATGATATTAAGCCGAACTCAATATGGGAGTTCGCTACAAAATCATAAAGAACAATGAACAAATCCAACAAAAATCTTATCGGTACTGATTGCCTTTCATTTGTTCGAACCATCCAAGTGTGGGCTGAGGAAATGTTTTTCGTTCCTTGTATCTATTACATGAGACCCCACTTCAACTATGTTGTGTTTGATAACAAAAACTTACCATGCGATGAAACATTTACTGCCAATAATGTTCCTGTTGGATGGGTTTTCTCATATTGGAACACATTCCATGGCGATAATATGTAGTTGTAGGTAGGAGTGTAAAATGAGTTGTCGGTTTGCGAGTCAGCTCTAGCTCAGATTATATTTAAGCGAGTCGAGTTGGGTATTTTCTGGCTCGTTTAAAAAACGAGCTGACAAGCTGAGCCGAAAACGGATCTGAGCTTATACGAGCTAGCTTGCGAACTGACGAGCTGACTCGTGAGCCGAAAAAAATCATGTACAAAATCACATATTTTTCTTTTTTCTGAAAATCATATATAATATTGCATCTAATAAAGAATAATATATTGTTTAAACATATCTATTATAACATTTATTTTCCTTTTTCTAATCATTTAGTCCAATGATATTTTATAACTTTATATTTGTATTAATGTTTTCATATTTTCGATATTTTTTTCGTTTGTTTGATGATGTGTATCATATATGATATTACAATTATTTCAAAATAATAAATAGTATGACTCGCGAGCCAGCTCGTTTTTTGGCGAGCGAGCTAAGTTGAGTTGGAATTTTCCAACTCGTCTAAAACACGAGCCGAGCTGAACCGAGCTGAATCGAGTCAGCTCGTTTCAGACCCCTAGTTGCAGGTCATGATAAATAGAGTTGCAAAATCAATTTAACAAGAGTTTGTTAGCACATGTTATTTTAGGAAGTGTTTCCTTTGGCCGTTAAAGTATGTTACAAACTTAAATTCTTTAAAGTGTGTAAAAACCATTATATATATGTGCAACATTAACATTATGACGAAGGAGATGGTGTCGTCAATAAATGAGATTCCAAAAAATATTATCTTTATCCTTGGTAAATATTGGGGATGGTGTCGCCAATAAGCAAAACAATCTTTGTATAACACTAGGTAAATATTTTATATTTCAAAAACAAATCGATCACTATATTTTGTACACATTTTATGAACGGTATTATGACCTGCTTTTCGTCAGTTATTCACTCTTCTTTCTTGGTTTCCTCTTATTTTAATTATCTTTAACCTAATGTTTGTTACAAACTGCATGTCTGAGTAGTTGCACTATTTTAAGAGATGAGATTAGCCCTAGAGAGAATCCCCGAGTCCGTGTGAATATTATTAATAAGAAGTGCAATGTTCAGTTTGCTATCTTAATTCATTATTTGTATCCTTCATGTGATATGTTTGTGTTGGTTAAGCGCCCCCAACTATATTGCTTTACGCCAATTCTCTCCTCATCTATCTGACTCATCCAATCTCTTCCCCCACACAATTTTATAAAATTCAGTCGATTTCCCTTAACTTTCTCAACTTCAGTCGGTTTCCTCTTCTGTTACATAAACCATGTAATTTCATTAATTTGCCCCACAATTTTATAAAATTCAGTCGATTTCCCTTGACTTTCTCAACTTCAGTCGGTTTCCTCTTCTGTTATATAAACCATGTAATTTCATTAATTTGCCCAAATTCAATCCAATTTTAACCTGAAATCCTAATTAAACCCAAAATTAGTCCAATTTCAATACAATTTCAACTATATATCTGAATTTCACACACTAATTTCACCCAATTTATCACAATTTCTCTCAATTTCATCCAATTTTAACACCAATTTCCCCCAATCTCAAACACTAATTTTGACCCAATTTCACCCAATCTCAACTCCAATGTCACCTTATCTCAACACCAATTTCATCCAATTTCAACACCAAGTTTGAACCAATTTCAACACCAAGTTTGAACCAATTTCAACCTTAAATCCGAGATTAAGATTCACCTCTCCGTACATTTCTCAAAACCCTAACACATACATCTAATCGATCAAGATAGACATATCGCATGGTGAACAGAGATAAATAATTAAAATAGCAAACTGAGCATTGCATTTCTTATTAATAATATTTACATGGATTGAAGGATTTCCTAGACCTAATCTCATCTCATAGAACAATGCAACTACCCATACATGAAGTATGTAACAAACATCATGTAAAAACAAACTAAAATAAGAGGAAACAAATAAATGAGAGCAAATAAATGGGAATTGGGATTCAGGATTCGTCTTTGTGTTTCTCTTTGTTAATTTGCGCGTTGTAGCTATACGTAATGGCTAAAACAATGATCAAAGGACTCGTTGACCAGAGGGGAGGAATCTAGGATTTTATAGAGTACAAAACCCTAATCCGAATTGGAGTCGGATTCTTAAAGTCAATGCTCTCCTATTCAAAATCACAGCTGACCGTACTCTTGCTTTGACCTAGCATTCTCTTCTCTTCCTTTGATTGTAAATGATTGGCTCATGATTGCATCTCTTCCTTTGATTGTAAATGATAGGCTGATGATTGCATCGTTCATTACTTAGCAGCCACTTTTCGTCCTTTTCTTCGTCCTTTCTTGTCACAACAAAATAAACGAATAAAACGAATACATAATCACATATGAAATGTAGTGATCAATTTGTTTTTGAAGAAATAAATATTTACCGAGTGCTATACATAGATTGTTTTGCTATGTACGTGCACATTTTTAGAGAATTTAAAAATCTATATATTAAAAGTTTAAGCAAATGCTTGTTTCTCGTGCATTCTTGTTTCTGAAACAGCCACGTCACCGGTCTCTTCCCACTTTTTCTCTCCCCACCATAGCCACGTCACCGGTTTCTTCCGACTTTTCCTCTCCCCACCACGCAAGCCAGCATCTCTTCTCATTCTCATGCATTTGCCTTTTCATATTCCTTTTTTTGAGGCCTCTCTGGGCTTCCTCCAGAGCCTTCGTATTCTGCTCTCATCTTCTGTTTCATCGCGTTCGAAGGCTCCCTCTTTCCCGTCGAGTACTTCGCCGCGACGAACTTTTCTGGGGTCGGTTGCGTGGGTGCGTTGTCAATGAAGATTCCCTCTGGAGGATCAAATTTGGCCCCGAGATTGCTGAGCTTGGCATGAGCTTCAGCGTTGTCCTTGGAAAACGCGGCTTGGTCTTTGGCATATTTCTCGGCATAATTCCTGAAGGAAGGGTTTCCAAATAGCGCTGCATCGGTGGGTAAAATGAGCAGATCTTCGTCCCTCCTCTCTTTGATGTCTTTGAAGTAGGAATTATCGACTCTCAGCCATTTTACTGTCCATGACTGTCCTCCTGGTTCTCCAGGTCCATCTTTCGTGTACTTCGTCGCAGGTTTACCCTAACCGATCGTAAGAGCGACGAGGAGCTTCTGTAAGCTCCTTCATGTTTCGGTTTTGCTTCCATCTTCTTTTCTCCTTCTCAATGCTTCGCTGTAAGACCTTGTAGTTGTTTTTCCCAAATTTCATTATGTGGATTATTTATGGGCTTCTCATTTGTGTTGGCAGAGGATGAAATGGGTTCTCTACTGAAGGAGTTCTTAGATGTGGCTCCAAAGGAAGACCAAGGGGATGATTTATTTGATGTAAAAGAGATTTCCTATCACGGTTTGTTCAATTTGTTCGTTGTTTTTTTTTTTTTTTTTGCTGTCTTATCCACGACGTTGTGGAAAAAATTGTTTGGCTTAAGCAAAAAATTGTTCGCCTCGCCAGATCACGGTTTGTTCAATATACATAATATATTATCCACGACTTTATGTGTTGATTTTACTTGAATCCATCAGATTTTACCCGTTGTGTAGTCCGCTTGCCTATCTTGATAAACCTGTTGTTACTTTGACTCATCCAATTTGGAGGACTAATGTTGCAAACAGAGGGTAAAAGCGGCGACGACAAACAGAGGATATGATCGTAAGAGCGACGAGGAGCTCCAGTAAGCGAGCGAGGCGTTGCGATGCAGTGCAGCCATCGATCATAAAGGAACCCCAATCTTCCAAAACCATTTCATAAACCCCCATCTGGTGTTGTCTTTAATCTTTCTTCCTTTTTCACTCAATTTATAGAGGACAAAGGCATCGGCCTTAAGAGAACAATATCAAACATTTCTCTACTTAGGTTCAAGAAATTTACAAACAATATGAGAAGCTAGACAGGCTTCTAAAGAAGCTCCAGGTATTATTCCCTTTATCTTAAGCTCAGGTTATTAGCTTTTTGAAACTCTCTTCGCTTGATGTCTTATATGCATGTATTATATGTGGGTGGGTATGTTTTGATCATAGTTATCGTGTTAATATTGATGTGTGTGCATGTTGCCATCTGGTAATTCGGTGGATAATATTTGCATAAAACCAGAAGGAATATTGTTGTTAAACTGTTGGGAAGAGATTGTGGTAAATTTATGCAACTTTCATTTCCTAAGCAGAAAGCGTAAATTTTCAGGTCTCAAGTTTCGTAGCAGCGTTGAGAATGTTTTTCTGTTTTGGTGAGCTCTCAGTTTTCTCTCTGCCACGATCTTTCACGCCATTCAACTCTTCAATCGGAGACCTTTGCAGAAGTGTTTCGATATTTGCGATTTGCCTTAGATCTTAGCATAGTTTTGGCCAATTTAGTTGTAGGATCTGGATTGCAAGTGCTTTGTTATGTTCTGTTTATTTGTTTTGTAATGGT
>CM071873.1:36272995-36348425 GCA_036759665.1 Gynandropsis gynandra | reverse complement strand
CGGGAAGCCCAAAGCGAACCCCCGCGAGCAAGTGAACGCCATTTTCCTAAGGAGCGGGAACACTGTGGGGCAACCAATGCCGCCCACGGCTGAGAGAGAAGAGTCCAAGAGCGATGACACTGAACTACCTATCGCTCCAGCCGTAGAAGAGAAGGCAACCGACAAGGAGAAGGAGCTACCCTATGTGGCACCTCCCCCGAGAGTTCCACCGTTGCCTTTCCCTCAGCGTCAACTTCAGAAGAAGCAAAGTGACGAGACGCAATTTTCGCAATTTGTAGACCTTTTGAGGAAGCTTCAAGTCACAATCCCCTTCTACGACGCGCTCACGAAAGTTCCTTCATACGCAAAGTTCCTCAAGGACATCATCATGAGGAAGAGAACCGTGGACAAGGAGATGGTAATGGTTACGAATTCTCTCATTCAACCTCCTACCACGGTCGAGAAGATGCCCGATCCAGGTAACTTCGTCATTCCATGTAAGATCTACGACTATGTTATTGAGCATGCGCTAATCGACATTGGAGCGAGTGTGAGCTTGCTACCATTATCACTTGTTAAAAAGCTCAATAGGGAAGCAGATCTTCAGCCCACAAGGATGCAAATCCCCTTAGCTGATCAATCCGTTCGTACCCCCGTGGGTGTCTTGACTCATGTTGCGGTCCAAGTGGGGGAATTTTGGTTCCCCGCGGACTTTGTTGTGGTTGATATGGAAATCAAGGTAATAGAAAATGTTCCTAAAGACTTGTGTTTTTTCGTATTATCGGACTCTTAAATTCTTTCATATGCTTTCGTAGTTGATGGGTGCGGGTTTGGATGGCGTGAAAAAGGAGCGGCAAGCAATTTCAGCTAGGATCAATCAGCTAAGTGAAGGTGCCCTGTAATTTATGAAGCTGCCCTGTAATTTATTCATCAATTCTGTGTCTATTATTCTGGTTTTATTTGATTTCTTATCTCTTTTCGCGTTAGTAAATAAGAACTTAACTCAGAGTAAGTTCCAAAAGTGTCTCATGTTCTACGATTTTGATCCATGTGTATGCCTTAAACAGGTGCCAAGTTCTCCTGCTTGGCAACAACGGAACAAGCTTCTCTGACGCCATCGTTGTCCTCTTTGCACAGTCCATTCTCTTCAGTCGCACTTCCTTCGCTGCTATGCGTAGCAATGGCTTCTCTAGGTTCTCCTTCTCTTCATTTTCTTCTTCCGCTGTTGTTTATCCTCCACCTCTCCCTAATACGAGGAAACTCCGTCAGCCTATTGTCTCTACTCTTGAGTTTGGAGGTGTCAAAATCTCTAGAGAAGGTACACAATCATATGTTTCAAAGTTTTATCTTGTTTTTGAGAATTATTTCGTGGAATAATTGGCTGACTTGGAGGTTGCTGATTTGTTTTGTTGAATTTGCTTAATCGAATCTTGGATAAGAATTTCAGTTTTTGTATTAAGCTGTATGAAGTTACATAATTTATCCTATTGAAGCTTGTGAATTTGTATAACTTTATCTTTTTATTATGTTGAGAAAGAAAACGCCTATAGATATATGGAGGTGGATTATGTCATTTATTTGACGGGAAAAGTCTATTAAATGTTTCAATGATATTCGTTTATTATTTTTTAACTGCTTGTTGTTTCTTATTGCGAAGTGATGAAATTTTGTAGATGTGGTGAAAGATGATCCCAACAACAATGTACCAGATACTATTTTCTCGAAGTTCGGGATGCAGCTTCATAGAAAGGATAAACATCCGATTGGGATACTGAAAATGCAATCCACAAATGAAAATGCAATCCACAATTTTATTTCTTTATCCACAAATTAAATAAATAAGGTGTGTTTTGTATAACTTTTGTTTCAAACATGGTTTTTCAACTTTTGTTTCTAATTTTGAAAAACTAACTTTATTTATAAAAAAATATACAACATAAATTTAATTTATATAGCTCCCGCGTTACAACATAAATATACAAGACTCAGCTTCTTTATACACTAATATGCGTGTTAGATGTCTAACAACACTGAAGACGGTGTAACAGATGAGATGGTGTACCGTAGATATACTAAGCATGTATATGATTATCCAGAAATCTATGATTAAGTGAACATTTAAGCACATATCAAAGAAGTGTATCTATAACCGTGGCAACCCAAAATAATATGTTTCCGATTACAAATTTTTTAATAATTTTCTTGCCGCATCGTATGAAATTCATAAACAACAGTTAAATCACAACCAATACCTAAAAAAATCAAACGTCATGTAATTATTGTACATGATCCAAGGAAGGAACTTATACCAATATTTTGTAGTTGTTCCTAAGTAATAAATCATAAACTTGCATTCTTCTTTTGCAAAACAATTGTCTAAGCGCTTTTCTCTAATTTTAACACTCATGGTCCAAGTAATTATGCCATGTTCGATCCCTTGCAAACTCTTCTCAAAGAAATTTTCCATGTCATTAGTTGTTGATACGAGGACAAATCAGACAGGGGAACTAAAGTTCTTTCTGATATTGCTCTAAACATGAATTTCAATTAATACCTGTTAAATAATATACATCGGTACCTGTAATTATATTTTTTTTATCGTTACTTTTGTCTTAACATTTTCTTTATTTATAATATTTACGGAGATATTGCACATCTACATTCATTCTATGCATCAATCCATTTCTCTTAATTGCACTCATCATATAATAGCTCATCAACGTGTTTTTTCGTTACTATCCACAGATAATATCGACTTATATATTATCCATCATATTTAATAATTCTTTTTACAAATCTTCTACATATAATCTTTTCATATAATATAACTTTTTTCAATTAATCTATATTTTCCACTACAAAAGATAAATTATATCATAATTGAAATTTGTTAATAATTCTTACATAATTTCAATACTTTTGTAAGAAAAATCATACAAGTAATCACCCGCGCATCGCGCGGGATCCTTTTCTAGTTACCACAATAAGTATAAAGATAATATTTGACTCTCATTTGATCGCAACACCATCACCTTCGTCGTAACGTTAGTGTTACACATATATAGAATTTTTTACACAATTAAAAGAATTTCTTATTTTGTAATATACTTTAACGGCAAAAGGAAAAACTTCCCAAGATATCTTGTTCTAACGAACTCAAGTTGGATTGATTCTGCAACTCTTGTTTCTCATGTACCACAGCTTCAAATAATCATCATGGATTATATTATGCATATATATATATATATTTACATACTTTAAAGAACCTTTGAGTCTGTAACATAATCATCCCAAAATATATCATGCTAACAAAATCTTGTTGAACAGATTTTGCTACACTATTTCTCATGTTTTGCAACTTCAAATCATCATTAAGGATTGTGTTCAAATATGATAAAACACACAACCAACACGAAAAGGGTTATTTGGTGAAAATAGAGGGAAACATGACACTATTAGGGCAACAAGACATTATTAGGGTAACTCGGAGCTACACTTCTTCCTTAGGTTCCCCAAAGCAGTGCTCAAAACTGAGGACGTCTTCAAGGACGCTCCCAATAACCTTTTAGCCTGAAATAGATTAGATATATATTAACACAACAACAACAACGAGAATTACGGATAAGTAATGGAAAATGAAAGAATGTATACCTCTAATTTGCCGATGCTAATCACTTGTTCATCAATATCATCCAAGTGAATTCGCTTCTTCTTAAGATAGGAAAGGGATGAGTGTAAGTGAAGAGGTGTACAAAATAGGTCGTCTGTTACCATAAACTTTAAACCCTCTTTCACAAAACCACCGCCACGATATAGAAGACAAGTAACATCAAGCAGCTGCTTCTGGCAATGATAATACCAAGGCAACTCATAATGGGAAGTTGAACCATCGGTCCCTTCACGACACCTCAACTCTCTGTAGCTTTTGACAAAATTTGAAACACATTTTGCAACAGTTTGATCTGTAGAAACTTCAAGCAGATACTCGAAAGGGACAACAAGAAAAGTAAATAGAAGCTCAATGAAGTCTTTTTCACATTCAACGTAAAGAATTTTCCTATCCACTTTCCTCATTATCACATTCAAAGTTATTGTTTCACCTGGAACAACTACTCCAGGCTTTTCAGACAAAACGGGGGTTGCCACAGTATGCATCTTTTCAGACAAAACGGGGCTTTGCTTCTTCAGAAAAGCGTCTGTCAGGGGAGAGTCCGAGGAGAGTAAGCACTCTATGAAAGTCAATACCTACATCCAATGGAACACTTATATAAGTGCATATATATAGATGAAGAAGCCATGAAAACAAAAAGTAATAAGTAAATACCTCTTCAGCGCCCACATCAATACGCATTTCGTCAAGCTTGTTAACATCAGCACAACCAAGACCACCAAGCGCTTTCAATAAGAGACCTGGAGAGCACCTCGACACATTCATGTCCTTAGTAATGATAAAAGAAGCACGACCAGAGACAAATACTCCATTAGCACTATCTCCAGAGAAAGATTCGAGGGGCAGGGTATCATTGACATTAAGCTTAAGCTTACTGCAATGATCGTCCTTCACACTCCTTGGATACAGCAACATCTCCTTACACTGCGCGAAACTAAAATTTTCAACTCTTATATCTTCAACACTTGTGTAGAGATTGTTCAGACAACCTACGAATCTTGACAGAGATTCTTTATCACGCTTCTTTAACATTCTGACAATAGTCCCTACAGGAAGTGTCAGAACGCTGAAGAGTGTATCAACAAAATCCCTATCAGCTTCTGCCAAAAGAACCTCATTTTTCTCCACATCGATATAAAGTCTCAGACTGAGCTTTGCCATCTCTGAGCTGACACACATTGGAGAATCAATCACTGTAAGAAACCAAAGCAAATATAGATTTCAAGGGTACTACAAAAACAAGAAATCTGGTAAGGAAATGGTGGAACTGCAATACATATTTATATATACAATCAACGCTTCAGTGGTGGAGACTTCAAAGAAGAAATAAAGGCTGAAACATCCAAAACCCAAGAGACAACCGATTGAACTTCCCCTTACCGAACAGGACAACGGAATCAGACATAAATACACATTGATTGATTCTCTCAAGCGAAATGCATGGAATTGAGAGAGTCGGAGGGATTTTCAAAATCCTAAGGCTGATGCAAAGCACCTTTATGATTCTTCCTCGGAGAAAGTAAACTTATCAGTTTTGGGAACTTTTGCAACGCCGCTCTGACAACGGAATCAGACATAAATACACATTGATTGATTCTCTCAAGCGAAATGCATGGAATTGAGAGAGTCGGAGGGATTTTCAAAATCCTAAGGCTGATGCAAAGCACCTTTATGATTCTTCCTCGGAGAAAGTAAACTTATCAGTTTTGGGAACTTTTGCAACGCCGCTCTTCGATGTTGAATTAATCAGTGTAAATTGCCCATTAGCATAATAATTATATATAATATATAAATATTATATAGGGCAAAGCCCGTTTTGTCTGGAAAGCCTAGAGTAGTTGTTCCAGGTGAAGCAATTATATATTTGCATGTGATAATGAGGAAAGTGGATAGGAAGATTCTTTACGTTGAATGTGAAGAAGACTTCATAGATCTTCTATTTACTTTCCTTGCTGTCCCTTTCGTTTATCTGTTTGAAGTCTCTACAGATGAAAGTGTTGCCAAATGTTTTTCAAATTTTGTCAAAAGCTACAGACGGATGAGGTATCATGAATGGACCGATCGTTCAACTTCCCTTTATAAGTTGCCGTGGTTTTATCCTTGCCAGGAGCTGCTGCTTGATGTTACCAGGCTGCCATCTCCAGTTATTTACCGTGATGGGTTTAAATTTTATAGTTATAAACGCGAGGGTTTGGTTCCGATCTATCATAAATTTTGTGTTGGTAGTTTTGTGAAAAAGGGTTTAAAGTTCATGGTCACAGATGACCTGTTTTGTACACCACTTGACTTACGCGCATCCCTTTCCTATCTTACGAAGAATCAAATTCACTTAGATGATATTGAGGAACAAGTGATTAGCATTGGCAAAATAGAGGTTTGCTTTCTTTCCTTTTCCATAATTTATGCGTAGTTCTCGTTTGTGTTATGTTAACGTTTCCATATATTTCAGGCTAAAAGTTTGTTGGGAACGTCCTTGACGGCGTCCTCAGCTTTGAACACTGCTTTTGGGAAGCTGGTTGCGAAAAAGCCCAAGGAAGAAGTATGAAGAAAACTGAAGCCCTTTCTTTTGTAATCACATGTTTCCTAAGTTCACAAATTCATAAATAAGTTCCATGGTGTTACATTGACTTTGTATGACTGTGTCCTCACAACTTGGATGATCAAAACATGAGTGGTGTTTGGAAATGATTAGCATGATTTAGCCAAACCCAAAATGGGATTTGGCTAAAAAATCAAAGAGAACATTGAACTAATCCAACAAAAATCTTATCCGAACAATATTATTGTGTTCATTGTCTTTCATTTGTCACGAACTATCCAATAGTTGGGTGAGAAAATGTTTTTCATTCTGTCTATCTATTACCTGAGACCCTATTTTGGAATCCAGTTCAATTATGTTGTGTTTGATAACAAAAACTTACAATGTGATAAAACATCTACACTAGTAAAGTTCTGGTTGGTTGTGTTTCCTCATATTTGAATACACAATCCATGATGAAAATTTGAAATTGCGGGTAATGAGAAATAGAGTTGCAAAATCAATTCAACAAGAGTTTGTTAGCACAATGTATTTCGGAAGTGGTTACTTTGGTCGTTATTAAAGTATGTTACTTGCTGAGAAGTAATTTTCCTATTGGTTGTGTGTTCTCTTAGTTGAATGCAGTCCATGATGATTATGTGAAGCTGTGGTACATGAGAAGAGTTGCAGAATCAATTCAACAAGAGTTCGTTAGAACAAGGTATCTTGGAAAGTGTTTCCCTTGCCGTTTAAGTATATTACAAACTAAGAAGTTCTTTTAAGTGTGTAAAAAAAATTCTATTTATGTATAACATTGACGTTATGACGAAGGAAATGATCTCGCGATCAAAGGAGATTCCAACAAATATTATCTTTATACCTATTGTGGTAATAATCTCCAAATTCTCAAAAAATTCACACCGTACAAAGCAAGTCAATCTAGGTATAACATTAGGTAAATATTTCTTTTTTCAAAAGCAAACTGATCACTACATTTCATACACGTTTTATACGAAATATTAAGACCGCTTTTGATGACCATTACGATATTTACGTGTGATTATGTATTCGTTTATCGTTTATTTTATGCTATGCATTTCCAAAAACATGCTATGCATTTCCAAAACACCACTCAAGTTTTGATCATCCGAGTTGTGAGGACATAGTCATAAAAAGTCATTGTAAAACCATTGAACTTTTTTATAAATGTGTGAACTTAGAAAACATGTAATTATAGTATCTAAATGAAAAGGGTAACAATACATTATTAGAGTAGTAGGGACTTCAGTTTTCTTCATACATCTTCCTTAGGCTTCTTTTGCAACCAGCTTACCAAAAACAATGTTCAAAACTGAGGACGCCTTCAAGGACGTTCCCAACAACCTCTTAGCCTGAATTATATAGAAACGTTTTAACATAACAAAAACGAGAATTCCACATAAAATATGGAAAAGGAAAGAAAGCAAACCTCTATTTTGCCAATGCTAATCACTTGTTCCTCAATATCATCCAAGTGCATTTGATTCTTCATAAGATAGGAAAGGGATGAGCCTAAGTCAAGTGGTGTACAAAATAGGTCGTCTGTTACCATAAACTTTAAACCCTCTTTCACAAAACCCCTACCATAAGGTATACCATAGAGCGAAACCGTACCCAAACGTTCATCACTATAAAGTTGACAACCATCACGGTAAAAATTTGGACATGGCAGAGTGGTAACATCAAGCAGCTTCTTAGGGCAATGATAAAACCAAGGAAAAATTATAACCGTAAGTTGAACTATTGGACCAATCAGGACACCTCAACTCTCTGTAGCTTCTGACAAAATTTGGAACACATTTGGCAACAGTTTCATCTCTTGAAACTTCAAGCAGATACTCGAAAGGGACAACAAGAAAAGCAAATAGAAGATCCATGAACTCTTTGTCACATTCAACGTAAAGAATCTTCCTGTCCACTTTCCTCATTATCACATTCAAAGTTATTGACTCACGTGGACTATAATCTCCATGCCTTACAGACAAAACGGGGGTTGCCACAGTATGCATCTTTGGTTGCTTCTTAAGAAAAGCATCAGTCAAGGGAGAGTCCGAGGAGAGTAAGCACTCTATGAAAGTCAGTACCTACATAAAAGGAAACCCTAAGTGCATAAATATAGAAACAGAAGCCATGAAAACAAAGAGTAACATGCAAGTAAACATACCTCTTCAGCACCCACATCAATATGCACTTCCCGAAGCTTGCTAAAATCAGAACAACCTAGACGACCAAGCGTTTTCAACACGTGACCAAGAGAGGAGAACGATAGTTCCATTAACTTAGTAATGATAACAGATGCACGACCAGATACAAATACGCCATTAACACTATCACCAGAGAAAGGCTTTACTTCATTCGGATAAACCTCATAGGTCATTAGATTTCCACAAGAACACAATGAGTTCAGAATGTTACTGTAAAATCTGTTGCAACTACCTACACTGGAGAACGGTCGGCACATGAAGTACTTGAGAGGCTGGGTATTATTGAGATTAAGCTTAAGCTTTCTGCACTGATCATCATTCACACTCCTTGGATACAGCAGCATCTGCTTACACCCTTCTGCACGAAAATTTTCAACTCTCATATCTTCAACACTTTTGTAGAGATTGTTCAGACAACCTACGAATCTTGACTGAGATTGTTTGTTATGCTGCTTTAACAATCTGACAATAGTCCCTACAGGAAGTGTCAGAACACTGAAGAGTGTATCAACAAAATCCGTACCAGCATCTACCAAAAGAACCTCATTCTTCTCCCCATCGATAAACAGCCTCAGACTAAGCTTGGCCATCACTGAGAGATTCAATTCAACCACTGTATAAAACCAAAGCAAAATAGATTTCAAGGGAACTTGAAAAACAAGGAAACTGGTAAGGAAATGGCGGAACTGCAATACATATTTATATATACAATCAACGTTTCAGTGGTGCAGACTTCAAAGAAGAAATAAAGGCTGAAACATCCAAAACTCAAGAGACAACCGATTGAACTTCCACTTACCGAATAGGACAACTAATCAGACATGCATGCACATTGATTCTCTCAAGCAAAAATGAATGGAATTGGGAGAGTCGAAGGGTTTTTCAAAATCCTAAGACTGATGCATGAATATGAATTAAAAGAAGCACCTTTATGATTCTTCCTCGGTGAGAGTAAACTTATCAGTTTTTGGGAACTGTTGCAACGACACTCAATGTTGAATCAGCGACTAGCAGCGAAATTCTTGATGAATCAAAGACTATGTGATGAATGACTTCAAGAAAATGATCTTGAAACAAAACCAGGAAAAAGTTACAGAAAGAAAAACATAGTAAGGCTCGAGTTGACACAATGCTTACGAGTTCGTATCGATGGATGTGATTGTCATATACCTTGAGAATTTGGAACTTACTTCCCAAAATAACTTGCGCTAACAAATTTTTGTTTAATCGATT
The DNA here is from genome assembly GCA_036759665.1 of Gynandropsis gynandra. Taxonomy (NCBI): domain Eukaryota; kingdom Viridiplantae; phylum Streptophyta; class Magnoliopsida; order Brassicales; family Cleomaceae; genus Gynandropsis; species Gynandropsis gynandra. Next base: position 36,338,782 of record CM071873.1, on the reverse strand, counting down.
CTGCAACTTTATTTCTTATGTTTTGCAACTTCAAATCTTCATCATGGATTGTGTTCAAATATGATAAAATACACAGTCAACAGTAATGTAGAAACATTACTAGCTATCGATGTTTCTTTGCATGGTATGTTTATCGAAGTGGATTCTCAAATGAAGTCTCATGTAGAGAGGAAAGTGGTAAAATCACTTTTATTCAAAATAATGAAATTAGTGGAAAATGTTGTTGAAAAGAAATAAAATGATGGAGAAAGTTGAGGGAAATAAGAAAAAGAAGAGATGGTGGGACAATGTAGGCAATTGGAATCTCATTTTTTTATCCCAAAATCACAAAACAAAAAGAAGAAAAAGAATAAAAATAGAGAAAGAGTTGTCATTTCTATTTTTAAGGTTTTTCTCGTGTCTATTTAGGAATGTTTTGTCCTCTTTGTAACAGAAATATTGTGGTTTTCTCCTTACAATTTGAGAAAATATTATAATTCATTTAGTGTCAGTTATATTGTTCACTCGTAGACGTGGGCATTTTGTCGAACCACGTAAAACACCAGTGTCCCATATATATTTGTTTCGTCTATATTTTACTCCCTAACAGTTATTTGAAGATCCAAGATACTTTATATTGCTTATTATCTTCTATCTAAAGATGGAGAACCATTCACGTATTTTTGAGGCAGTTCAAGGAAAAGAGGCATCTCAGGGATGAAGAGATAAAAACACTTCACAAAAATAAGACATGAGATCTTGTACAAAAATAAGACATGAAATCTTGTTCTTTTACCACAAAGAAGAAAAGTCAATGGAAACAAATGAGTCTTCAAAATAAAACGAAATGACAACGATCAATTGGAAAGGTATCGTGTAAGACTATTGGTAAAAGGATTCTCTCAGAAATAAGTGATCGATTTCAATGAAATCTTCTCACCTATTGTTCATCTTACAACAGTTAGAGTTGTCCTGCCAATGTGTGCTACATTGGATATTCACCTTGAGCAGTCTACATTTCAAACAAAGGAAAAAAGAATTTGGTTTGGAGGCTCAACAAATCTCTATGTAGTCTCAAATATGTGTCGAGATATTGGTATAAAAGATTTGATTATTTTATAATGAGTCTTGGATACAACAAACTAAATGGAGATCCTTCTGCGTACGACAAGAGATTTGGTGATGATGATTTCATCATTTTGCTATTGTATGTTGACGACATGTTGGTAGCAAGCCCCAACAATGATTGTTACGACAGAATTGAAGGCTCAATTGGCTAGGGAGTTTGAAATGAAATAATTGGACCAAGCAAACAAGATTTTGGGGAAGTAAATTCACCGATACAGAAAATAATAATAAGACTTGGCTTTCACAAAGGAATTATATCAGTAAAATCTTGCATTATTTCAACATGTAAAATTGTAAGTTAATTTCTACTCATTTTCCTATTAATTTCAAGTTATCCTCCAAGATGAGTCTTAGCACGGAAGAAGAGAGGATGAAGGTGTCTCGACTACCGTATGCATCGATAGTGGGCAGTTTGATATTTGTCATGGTATGTACAGACCTGACAATGCTCAAGTAGTGGGAACGGTTAGTCGATACATGACAAAACCTGAAGTTGAGCATTGGAATGTTGTAAAGAGTATTTTGAGATACCTCAAGGGCACCACAAATGTTGCATTGTGTTATAGAGGATCAAACTTTACTGTTATGTGTTTACTTGTTGACGGTAATGTATGCTGAGTTTTACAGTCTATTGTCACAACATCTACGATAGAGGTTGAATATGTTGCGACTACACAATCAACAAAAATGCAATTTGGTTGCAAATGTTGATAGAGGAGCTTGGTTATAAAAAAAATATTGTCTTGTTCTATGATAGCTAAAATGCTTTGTATCTTGCAACGAATCCAACATTTCATCAAAAAATGAAACACATAAGGGTATAATATCATTTTGTACGGAAAAAGGTGGAGAAATGCAGTGTGGATATTCAGAAAATCCATACAGAGACAAATTTGGCGGATATGTTGACGAAACAAGTAAACGGTAAAAAATTTATTTGTGTCGATCTTCTGTGGGTCTAACGAAAACATGAGCAACATGACAAAGACGAAATGCAAAGAAAAATAAAGAATACAAAAAGTGATTTTAAGTGGGAAAAAGAAAATTGTAAAATCGTTTTTATTCAATATAATGCAATTAGTGAAGAAGGTTGTTGAAGAAAAAATAAAATGATAGAGAAATGGAGAAAAAAAAAAAGAAGATATGGTGTTAGAATTTAAAGAATTGTGTTTTCTACTAAAATCTTCCACTATAAATATGAGCTATCGAAACCTCATTTCTTTAAGAAATTTTCTTAATCGCAAAATCACAAACTATGAGCCTAATTCCTGAATCTCAAAATCACAAAACAAGAAAAAGAGTTGTCTTTCCTAAGTTTTTAAGTTTTTTTCTTGTGCATTGCTGATAGTTTTCTCTGAGAGATACTGTTGATTTTTTTCTTACAATTTGAGAGAAATTGAGAGAAATGTTCAAAAGTCTCATTTTTATATTTTTCTCTCTACATTGTTGTCTAAATGTTATTTATTTATCTACATATGATAAACAATAGAAAAGGCAATTCCTCAACCAAGTGTTAGGTAGATCGTGACAAATAGAAGGCAATCGCCACGAGAATATAGCTCCGATAAAATTTTTGTTGGATTAGTTCATTGTTTATCATAATTTAGTAGCAAAATCCCATATTGGGCAAATCATGCTATGCATTTCCAAAACAACACTCATGTTTTGATCATCCAAGATGTGAGGGCATAATCATACAAAGTCGATGTGACACTATGAAACGTATTTATAAATTTGCGACCATATAGGAAACATGTGATCATATTAGCAAAATGAAAAGAAAGGGAACAAGACATTATTAGAGTACTAGGGACTTCAGTTTTCTTCATACTTCTTCCTTAGGTTCTTTTGCATCGAGATTCCCCAAAGCAGTGTTCAAAACTGAGGACGTCATGAAGGATGCTCTCAACAACCTTTTAGCCTGAAATAGATAGATATACGTTTTAACACAACAAAAACGAGAATTACCCTTTAAATGAAGAAAAAAGAAAGAAGGCATACCTCTAATTTGCCAATGCTAATCTCTTGTTCATCAATATCATCCAAATCAATTTGCAACTTCTTGAGATAAGAAAGGGTAGAGCTACACTCAGGAAGTGAACAATACAAGTCGTCTGCTTCAGTCTTGGTCTTCATCTTTCAGTCCCTTGCTGAGCGTTCTCTTCTTCGGTCTTCATCTTCATCTTCTCTGCTTCGAGCTTCTTCTTCATCTTCTCTGATTCGAGCTCACCCTGTTCATGCCCTTGCTGAGCGTTCTCTGCTTCGGTCTTCGTCTTCATCTTCCAGTACCCGTTTATGCCCTCCCTTCGGTCTTCGTCTTCCGGTGCCCGTTCGTGCGTTTGTCAAGAAACGTAAACATTCAGAAGGTAAAACGTGTATGAAATGTAGTGATCAATTTGTTTTTGGAAAAAGAAATATTTATCTAGTGTTATACATAGTTTGTTTTGCTTTGTATGGTGCGTGTTTTCAGAGAATTTGGAGATTACCACAATAGGTATAAAGATAATATTTGTTGGAATCTCTTTTATTAGCGACATCATCTCTTTCATTATAACATTATCGTTATGCATATATAGAACTTCTCAGTCTGTAACATAATTTAACGGTTAAAGTAAACACTTTCCAAAATACCTTATGCTAACAAACTCTTGTTGTATTGATTTTGTAACTCTATGTCTCATGACCCGCAAGAACATTACTAGTGTAGAACATTACTAATGTATATGTTTCATCGCATTGTAAGTTTTTGTTAACAAACACAACATAGTTGAAGTGGATTCCCAAATAGGATCTCATGTAATTGATAGAAAGAATTAAAAACATTTAATTAATAAGATTTTTTGTTAAATTTGTTCAATGTTCTTTTTTATTTTTTAGCCAAACCCCATATTGGATTTGGCTAAATCATGCTATGCATTTCCAAACACTATTCATGTTTTGATCATCCAAGTTGTGAGGACATAATCATACAAAGTCAATGTAACACCATGGAACTTATTTATAAGTTTGTGACCATAGGAAACATGTGATTATATTAGGGGTGGGCCAAAAACCTGTAGGAACCGTCCCGTCCCGAAATTCGTCCCGAATCCGCAAAAAATTACTCGTACCCGCGGGTTCGGGTTCGGGTAATTTAGTTTCAATACCCGGGGGTTCGGGTTCGGGACGGGTAATTTAGTTTCATAAACGGGTACACGCGGGTATCCGTAAAAATTACAAATATACCCTAAATTTAATTGTTTATTACCTAAATACCCTCTAACCCTAATTTTACATACCCTCTAATCCTAATTTTGCATACCCTCTTCTCTTTTGCAGCCTCCTCGCGCGCCTCCCTCCCATCCCGTCGGAACCTCACCCTCCTCGCCGTCGGAATCTCACCCTCCCCCTCGTCGGAACCTCATATATATATACATATACATATACATATATTCACTTTCATACTATATATGGGTTTGCATGAAATGGAAATGATAAAACATGTTGAGGGTAACAACAGAGATGATGAGTACATAGACATGGAGGTGAGTTGCTCTTCTTCATCTTCTTCGTCGGCGTTCATCAGCTTCTCCGTGAGCTCTCCACCGCACAGCCGAGAGTTCGAGTTCCAAATGTGCTCCTCCGACGCAATCTCAGGCAAACCCACCACTTCTCCGGCGGACGAGCTCTTCTACAAGGGCCAACTCCTCCCTCTCCACCTCCCTCCTCGACTTCAAATGGTTCAGAAGCTCCTTGAATCTTCCACTCCAGTCACCGGAACTCTCTCCTCCTCCACCACCGGATCCGGAGCAGGAGTGGCCTCTGGTTCTCCGGCCGTCGTCGTCTCTCCATGCGAGTCCTGCAGACTCAGCAGCAGCAACATCGATATGAACCCAGATGAGTGTTTCTTAAAAATCTCAACGGAGCTAAAGAGTTTCGTCGAGAAAGAGAATCCAAGAAGCACTTGGAGCAGAAAGATGAAGGAATCATCGTTGACTCAGAAGCTCAAGGCCTCACGCCAAACCACCGAACGCTGAACGCTGCATGATGGATTTCTCATTTGGTTTTTTTGGTCTCTATGGATGAGAATACCGATAGTTAGGAGTAGGGACGGGTACCCGCGGGTTTGACGAGTTTTTGCGGGTTTTTACGGGTACCCGCATCTTGCGGGTACGAGTACGGGTATTAAAACTAACTACCCGTGCGGGACGGGTTCGGGTGCGGGTAGCGAGATTCTCGCGGGTCCCCGCGGGTGCCCACCCCTAGATTATATTAGCAAAATGAAAAGAAAGAGCAACAAGACATTATTAAAGTACTAGGACTCTTGTTTTCTTCATACTTCTTCTTTAGGTTTTTTGCAATGCGATTCCCCAATGCAGTTCTCAAAGCTGAGGACGTAGTCAAGGACACTCCCAACAACCTTTTAGCCTCAAATATATAGAAACGTTATAACATAACAATGAGTTTCAGGTGAAGGATCTAAGCACGGGGGCAACAATTCTTAAAGGCGTAGCCCGTGATGGTGTCTACGAGTGGTCTGATCTCTCCTCCTCGTTGTCTCTTATCCTCGGTATGTATGTGTCTAAGACCACTTTGTCCGCGTGGTATTCCCGCTTAGGCCACTCTGCCTCCTCTGTTCTGAACCTAGTAGTTTTGCAATTTTCTTTGTCGTCGTGTCAGATCAGCAAAAATTCATGAAAAAGATGATCTCTAAAAAGTCATCCTCAAGATCATCAAGAAGGTGGATTCAATGAAAGAAAAGCTTAACAAACTGCAAGAGCAGTTGCAAGTGCATATGAAGGTCGTTCATCGTAGTGTTTTCTTTTCCATCTCTTATTTTGTGTGATCTTATGCTTTCATGTTCTAATGTTTTTTAATTTATGCTCAACAATAAGGGTGCGATACGGCCCAGGCCAGCCCGAGCTCCCGAGCCCGAAAAAAGCCTGCATTTTTGCGGGTCGGGCCAGCTCGGCCCGGATACAATCGGGCCTAGAATTTACGGCCCGAAACCCGGCCTAACGGGTTTTGAGTGGGCTCGGGCCGGGTCTCGGGCCTAAAGAGATAAAAAAATTAAAAAATTTAAACGAGTTTAAAATGCCTAAATTAATCCATATGAATCCAAAATTCACGTTAACAAATTCCGAAATGCTAAACAAATCATTAGTCTAATAGTCTAAAACACACATCAACAAAGATTAAAAACTATTCCATACAAGTTCATAAATGAAAAAACAAAAATACAAATAAATTTGACTTGAATCTCTTGCTCTTCCGGTTTCACCATCAATATGCTTATTGGGTCGCGGCGAGAAATCCATCGGGGCCGCTAAATATAGAATTTACACATTAGTCAATCAAAGAAACCAAATCAACAACATAAACAAACGTATAATCTCGATAATTTGAATTGAAATGTATAAACTTAAACTTCTTCATCGTAACCAAGTATCCAAGAACGAACAAAAATTAAGGTTGAACGTTTGATGGTAAGAGACGGCTTTTGTATTTGTTGAGCACACGCGAGTCGGTGCTGAAAGAAGACTCTAAAGCAATTGTGGTGATCGGAATACTTAGGATATCAGAAGCCATAAGCGCTAACTCAATATTATATTTCTTAGTGTTAGACTTCTAGAACTGCAACACATCCATATCGGTATGATCTTGCATGCATATATTAGGATCACGCATATATTTGTGATATTTTCCTTTTCACTTTTTTGTGTCACATATATGATATATGTGTAAAGTAAAAATTTATTTGTATTCATATCCTTTTAAATTTTTTTAATTTTAATTTTTAATGGAAAATAACTCAAATGAAGTTAACATATATTATAAGTTATATCATAGCACATAATATTTTAGGGATTTTATCTTAGAAAAACTATTTTGAACATAAAGAATACACAAAATATAAGAAAAAAAGTTAGTAATAAACAAAAAAAAAAATATTTAATTACAAATCAATTTGCAACTTCTTGAGATAAGAAAGGGTAGAGCACAACTCAAGTGGTGAACAATACAAGTCGTCTGTTACCCTAAACTTTAAACCCTCTTTCATAAAACCATTGCCATAAGACTTGGGATAGACCGGAACCGAATCCTTAGGTTTATCACTATAATAGAACCACGATTTACAACAAAAGTAAATAGTTGGAGTCGGAGTAACATCAAGCAGCTGCTTCTGGCAATGATAAAACAAAGGTAACTTATAATAGGAAGTTGAACCACCGGTCCCTTCACGACGCCTCAACTCTCTGTAACTTCTGACAAAATTTGGAACAGTTTCATCTGTAGAAACTTCAAGCAGATACTCGAAAGGGACAGCAAGGAAAGTAAATAGAAGATCTATGAAGTCTCCTCCACATTCAACGTAAAGAATCTTCCTATCCGCTTTCCCCATTATCACATTCATTGTTATTGTTTCACTTGGAACTACTCCAGGCTTTTCAGACAAAACGGGGGTTGCCACAGAATGCAACTTTTCAGACAAAACGGGGCTTTGCTTCTTGAGAAAAGCGTCAGTCAAGGGAGAGTCTGAGGAGAGTAAGCACTCTATGAAAGTCAGTACCTACCAAAAAGGAAACCCTAAGTGCATAAAAATAGAAAAAGAAGCCATGAATACAAAGAGTAAGATGCAAGTAAACATACCTCCTCAGCACCCACATCAAGATTCACTTCGCCAAGCTTGCTAAAATCAGAACAACCCAGACGAACAAGCGATTTCAATAAGAGGCCTGGAGAGCACCTCGACACATTCATGTCCTTCGTAATGATAAAAGAAGAACGACCAGAGACAAATACTCCATCAGCACTACTTCCAGAGAAAGGATATACCTCAATTTCCATTGGAAATCCACAAGAACATATTGACATATTAAAGTTAATGTAAAATTTGTTGCAATTAGATTCTTTGGAGAACTTTCGGCAAACGAAGTACTTGAGGGGCTGGGTATCATTGACATTAAGCTTAAGCTTTCTGCAGTGATCATCCTTCACACCCCTTGGGTACAGCAGCATCTGCTTACACTCTTCTATACGAAAATTTCCAACACTCATATCTTCAACACTTCTATAGAGACTGTTCAGACAACCTACGGAATCTGACTGAGATTCTTTATTACGTTGCTTTAACATTCTGACAATTGTCCCCACAGGAAGTGTCAGAACACTAAAGAGTGTATCAACAAAATCCCTACCAGCTTCTGCCAAAAGAACCTCATTTTTCTCCTTATGTACTATAAGTTTCAAACTAAGCTTTTTCTTTTCTAAACGTTCAGACATTGGAGTAGCAACAACTTGATTTCAAAGGAGAAATAAGGGCTTTTGAAAAACAATTCAACGATGGCTTAGAATAATTAGAAAGAAAAGCTAAAGCGGGGAGGAGGATACGCAACCATATATATGTATATATATGTATATAAAAATAACCCTACAGGATGTATATGTATAACCAAGAGCTACAAACGATTGAGCTTCTCCTTACGGAACAGGACAATTAATTATATATAAATACAGATTGATTTACTCAAGAAAACTGCATGGAAATGGGAGAGTCAAATGGCTTTTCACTCACCTACTGCTCATGCATGTATCTCAATCAAAGCAAGCACCATTATGATTCTTAATCCGAGGAATATGATAGACATCATATATTCCTTTGAATTATGACATATATTTAATTAAAACCCTAAAGCCACAACTGATTGAGTTTCCTCTAGAATTAAGCGGATCGGGTCACAAAAATATTTAAAGGGTTCATAGAAATGAAAATATTTAAAGGGTTCATATAGAGATGAAACATTTAAAGGGTCATAAATATTTGGAAGAAGAAATAAAGGCTCAAACATCGAAACCCTAACAGGTTGGTTTTGTTTTCTTCCACTACAAGAAATCTGAAAGTCACTCGACCTGTATTATTAACATCCCTTAATGGCCAAACCCTTTTCCTTGATTTCAGGTCCAAGTTCATGAAATTGATTGATCCTCTTGACGCAATAAGCATTCCCCGGCAAGATTTCTCGTCCAAGGTAAAGAGATAGCATCAGAACAGTGGATTACTTGTGTGACAATACTCCGTAAACCGGATTTGGGGATATGTCGTATCCCTCGGTTCTACAAAATCAAACCGGTCGGTATCTGTTTACGGAAGTTTCGAGTCAAAAGGTTTATGAATATACACACAAAGGGCAATGGAAAGCTGACAAGAAGCTGGTTTCTTTATTTAATTCGTTATTTTTAAAGGTTATTCATTTTTCATAATTTAAATTTTAGAGAATAACATACAATATTTTTTACTTTAATGGCCTAATCATAGTTCTATGCAATAGAAAAAAACTCTAACATCGTAATTTTATTTTATTTTATTTTTTTATCTTATCTTTGAATGTCTCGGACCACCGAATTAATGATATGATTTGTCATTACGTGTAGGGCAAGGACCACTAATTGCATAAACCCTTTTTCTCTTATGTCAGACAAAGAACTCTCAATGCTTGAATCGGCTAAGTGATGATAGACATAAAGGATACATGTGATGGTTCTCTAAATGCTTCTTCCTATTTATGGATTGAATTCTTCACGTTCTCCTCTACTTTCTATTTTGTGAAAAATATCCCCATGAAAATAATATACACAAGATATATGGTCCAACATCTTAAAATTGTTAATCATAAACATGTTACATGTGTATGTTATTATGTCACATTTTGATTATAACATGAATTTTTGACTCATTAAAAGCAAGAAAACTATTTGCATATCTTGAAATCTGACTCGGAACGTTTCCTGATAACTATGATATTCGTATATTGGACTTGGATTTGATTTATTAGTAAATTTATATTCGAAAATACACGAAAAATATGTGAAATGCTCATAATCCACTATTGCTAATACAAAATTGTGCTTTCAATTGGTAATTAGCAAATTTTCAACGTTTTGTTTTAGGATTTGTTTCAATCGTTTCTTTCACAGATAAATATTAGTTGTATTTCCTCTAAAAAAATATATTCTAATTCTCCTTATTCTAAAAGTTCACTTCCAATTTTTTTTCCTCATCATCTTTCTCCAACAAACTTACTTTCAATTCACGTCTGAGAATATCATCTCCTTATTCTCATACAATCTTACGAAAAGGATCAGTGTGTTGGTGAAGATTATATAAACAACATCATTGGTGACAATTGGTTATAGAATCGAATTCGAGGCAACTCAGTTTGACAGTCATGACGAGGGAAGAAGACATAGTTAAGGTTAGACAAATTTCAACTCATATTTTGGGAACAACATTTACGAATAAATTGAGGAAAGAAATAAAATAAACTATAATATCATGTAACCTCAAGGATTGGAATATTTGATTGAATTAGCTATTAATGTGGATGACATTATTAGTGGAAGGGATGAATACAAGACAAAATCTTCCACAAACAGTTCAAAATTTATAGCTTTAAATATGCCTATGAGGCTTTCTTCAACACTAAATTGAGTATTTTCATACCATTAGACAGAATATAATGACGATGTACAAAGCAATGTTAGGAGAATGTGAAGGGAGAACACTTTGGTAATGAGCGAAACTTACCATACTGACACTTAACAGAAGTCGAAGAGGATGAGAGGCGACAAAAGGCTTATGTTTTCGTTGCGATGAGAAATATTTCGTTGGTCATAATTGTAAAAGAAATGAGGATGACCATTTTAAACCGGAAATAATAGATGAGGCAGAGGATCAAGGGGAGCAAGAAGATGACAAACACGTACATATAAGTGAATTGGTTGAGTTATACACGATTTCGATTTTCGAAATTACTTTTCCAAAAACTATAAAGATGAAAGATAATATTTTTCAGCACGAGATGGTGTATTTTGGATAACAAAGTAACAATTTTCGGGGAAGATATTTGTAAGAAATTGGTGAAATTAGAGCATATTTTTTATGTTGGAGTTGGGAAGTGTGGATGTTATGTTAGGTGTCCAATGGTTTCGTACACTTAACAAAATTCAAATAAACTTTGAGAAGTTAGAGCTGAAGTTCTTGAAGGGAGAAAAATTGGATGACAATTCGAGGAGATCCAAATATACATAATTCATTGTTTTCATTAAAAATTAAAGGAATTTTGTTGAGGAAGGAATTCAGAATTACATGATCGAGTTTGAGAGTTTGGAACATACAACAAGTCATATTACTAATATATCACAACCTGTTAGTCGAGTTTTGGATTTGTTTGCACAATATTCGAAGAACCAAGAGGTTTACCTCCTTTCCGAGGTAGAAACCGGAAGTTAGACATGTGAGTGTGAGGCCATATCATTACTTTCATGTACAAAAATAAGAGATTGAAAAGTTGGTAAAAGATATGCTGACAGCGGAGATCATTTGTCCTACTCAAATTCCTTTTTTAGCCTGATTATTCCATATTAGTTTTCTATCCTTATGATTGATCAATTATTAGATGAATTGCATGGGGTTGAATTTTTTTCAAAATTGGACTTGCGATCAAGATACCATCAAATAAGAATGAAGGAGGAATATGCAGGATTTCGAACTCACGATGGACATTATGAGTTTCTCATGTTGCCTTATGGTTTAACTAATGCTCCTGTAATATTTCAGGCATTGATGAATGAGATACTTCAACCATACTTGCGACAATTTATCTTGGTATTTTTTTAATGTTATATTTGTTTTTAGTCTAGATATCGAACAACATGTGCAACATTTGAAGTTTATTATGGATTAGTTAGAACAATTTCAATTGTTTGTTAATCGAAAAAATGTATGTTTGGACAGTCACATGTGGAGTATTTGGGGCATACAATTTCGAAACGAGGTGTTGCTATTGATTCGAGTAAAGTGGAAATTATGCATCAATGGCCATTATCCAAAAGTGTTAAGGTGTTGCGAGGGTTTCTTGGTCTCACAGGTTACTATTGAATATTCATGAGAAATTATGGTTACATTCCTAGAATATTGACAATTTTATGAAGAAAGATGGTTTCAAGTGGAATGACAAAGCATAGATGGCTAGTAATACTTTGAAATCAGCATTTCGTTATACTCTCGTGCTTTGATTACCAAACTTTCATGATACATTTGTGGTTGAAACGGATGCCTCGTGATTGTGTCGTGATACGGTGTAGTGCCAACAACCTATTTCATTTCACAACAAATGTTTGACCAAAAGAGAAAGGTTGAAGCCAGCTTATGAACGTAAATTGATGGTCAATGTGTTGGGAATTCAGAATTGGCATCATTATTTTATTGGACGTTGATTCATAGTGTGTACAGACCAAAAAAGTTTAAAATATATGCTAGAACATAAAGAAGTTAGTGCAGATTATCATAAAGGCTTACCAAGTTATTGGGTTTTGATTTTGAAATTTGATATAAGGCATGAAAAGATAATAAGGTCGTAGATGGATTATCGAGAATGCATCAACTTTCAATGTTATAGACACACAATGGTGATAGTATGGTGGAAATGTGGGCTCTTTCTATTCTGGTAAAAATGCAAAATTTGGATATACATAATGTGGTTGAAGAGTATCCACATTTGTCCATTATTTTGCAGAACTTAAGAACCGGAAAGGATGCCTCATTGGGTTTTCATTTGGTATAAGGAATATTACTTTACAAAGATAGATTAGTTATATCGAAACAACGTGATTTTATTCCTTTCATTCTAACCAAATTTTATGATGGATAGTTTGGTGGTCACTCAAGCATGTTGAAAGCGACAAAGTGTATTCAATCCATATTTTACTGGGACAATATGAAAGTGGACATACGACGTTATATTGTTAGATGTGGGATATATCAAACTAAAGAAATACTCGACGCTTTCTCCGACAAGATTGTGACCACCTCTTCCAATACCAACAAAGATTTGGGATGATATTTCTATGGATTTCGTCGAAGGTCTATCAAAGTCTGACAATCATAATGTCATTTTGTGTTGTTGAATTGATTGAGTAAGTTTCATTACTTCAAAACATTCATTTTCAGCCATTGATAATTCTAGGTGCTTCATTTAGGAGATAGTTCGACTTAATGGTTTTCCTCGTTCGATTACGTTGTGTAGAGACAAAATCTTTATAAGTCATTTTTGGAAAGAATTATTTAAGCTAATGGGTACTAAGTTGAATTTCAGCACGACTTTTCATCCGTAAATGGATTGTCAAACTGAAGTTTTGAATCGTTATTTGGAGACACACGTGTAGTGTTACGGGAATACTAATCCACTAGCATGGTCAAAGTTTGTGTGTTGGACAGAGTTTTGGTATAATACTTCTTTTCCATTATGCACTTAAATCAACTCCATTTCAGGTGGTTTATGGTAAGGAACCACTATCATTTGTTCGGATCGAAGAAGACTCCACTTCCAACTTTAAGTTTGAGCAAAAAATGAAAGACAAAGATGCAATGTTACATTAGATACGACAAAGCATCCTACGAGCTCAACATCAGATGAAAGGTACACTCATGATGTCGAATTTAAGGTTTGTGATTGACTTTATATCAAACTTTGACTATACAAGCAACAATCGGTAATCATTCAATCGAAGGAAGTTTCAAAAAAATCATGTGGAACAATTGGCTTACAAATTACAATTGTTGTTGAAATGCAAGATTCATCCTGTTGTAGGGTTGATTTAGGTGCGTAAACGTGTTCTTATCAACCCCATTATAGATCTAGTCATGTTTAACGATTAGTTTTTTGGGGTTTCAACATCGAACAAAACTAGAAACGATTTCGTAGTACCTTTCGTGTTGAACGTGTGATAGTCGGATGCAAGGCTTGATAATGCAAGCCTTCTACGTGTATCCACGCCGAGATCGGATCTGTTTTGATGCGGAATTCGGGAATAACGAAAATTGTTTCGTTCTTCGGTTTTCTTTTGACGGTTAGGGTTTAGATGTGAGTTCTGATAATCTGATAACGAAAACTCGTTTTTCATTTATTTATAATTATTAACTTTTAATAATTACGACTTAAATTCAAACTATTGAAAATATTACATAAATGACATAATACTTTCACCAGATTTGTATGTATCACAATTGAAGGAAGCCAAAAATAATAGTGATCATTATGTTCTAATTCCTTTGTAATTAACATTTTATTTGTCTTTAACAGTTACACAGGAAATGTTGGTAGATTCATTTTCTGTCAAAGGCATTTTGGAAGGCTTAATTCATTGAAGGAGGATGCCATTTCATGAAACAACATGGGAAGATGCTCAAAACTTTGCTAAATAATTTTTCGAATTTCAGTTTGTGGACAAAATATTGATAAAACTAGTACTCATGAATAACTAAAATTATGTGTGAATATTTTGATATTTTTTTATTAGTTGAATGTGTTTTTTATTTTTCTTTATTTTTATTTTTATGTTTTGTTATAGATATTCACATCTAATTAATATATATATATATATCAAAATTTTCTCATAATTAAAATTTTAATATTCCAAATGTTTGACGCATTAAATTCGTGATACTTGTGGAGCAAGAAAAACATGAAAAATAGGATCTGTCTATGGTTATTCTCCAGACAAGGCAAATCCATAAAACCAATTAATAAACAAAATTAAAAACAAAATATTCTACTAAAATCAACAAACTAAATTTTCACAATTCGATTTTACATATAAAAAATCATATCATAAAAACCTGCAACTAAAAAAATAAACAAAAAAAAAGTGCCTACATTTACATTACAACAAAAACAAAATCAAATTCCCATTTTTACTTCTTCCCTTCTTCTTCATCAACCACCATAGCTTCCACCGGAACCACCACCATTGGCCGCCTACCACCACTTATGAACCACAAATAGACTACCAACATTGCACCCAATGTACCACAAATTCCACCCAAAATCAATGCACTAATCATTCTCCAAATACATTCACTTTTCTTATGAATTACCATCGGTTTATTCAATAAATCCTCCTTTTTTGTCTTTAATTCTTCATTTGGTGGATCAAGTGGTTGTGAATGCATCCACAATGGATAACTTCTTAAGTTAAATCTCCATGATTGTAGATATTGTGGTTGTGATGAATTTCCATTTATAGAACTTAAACCCATCATAAATTTCCCATCTTTCCATAGTTTCATTAGATCAATTGAGTAATATATCATTGGATTAATTGGTTTCATGGGATTTGATTTACTCAAACGTACTTCTATTCTCTTTGAACTCGCTTCATAATCAATCCAACAATGTAATTTCTCTCCATTGTTCCATTGAAAGCTATGGAAAGATGATGATGATGATTTAGGATTTCCGATTATAATTCCAACACGACTCCCTTTCTTGGATGTACTAAACTCGACAGAAACGACTCGGGTCGCGTACTCGACAGAAACGACTCGGGTCGCGTCCTGTTTGTCTCCTAAGAGAAACCCTAAAGGAGATGAGCTATTATCCTTATTACCAAACAACCTAAGATTCAGACCACTTGGAACCATTACAAAAGCCAAGATACTGTCGTTCTTATTGGACATAGAAAACGAGAAATAAGTAGAAAAAGAACCTGAATTTCTCTTTCTACCTTCAAAAAGATTGATGGGTTTTCTGTAAATGACTCGTCCCTCGCTCTGACTCACTGAGTCAGTGAGTTGAATCGAAGAACCGCCATTAATGACCTTCGAATCACCAAACAGAGCAATATCTTCGTCAAAGCTCGGAGATTCTTTGAACCCATTAAACATAAACGAGGGATTTCCATCAGCAGCCAAGATTCCATAGATTTTGGAAAAGAAAACGAAAAAAGCTAGAGATTTTAACATTGCCATGGCTACACAGAGATAGAACAGGAAAAAAAAGTTTGGGTTTTTGGTTTATGGGTGAGAGAGGAAGGAAAAAGCTCTGTTCGTCTGAATGGAATTTCTAGGAATCCATTTCTTAGAGGGAAAATTAGGGTTTTATTTTTCCTTTTTGCGTGGATTTTGGTGAAAAAATTAAGATGAAAATTAAATATATTTACTCAGGGAATGCAATTAATGCGATTTTTACTTTTGTTCTCTCATTTATTTCTCAATTCTTCTCTATATAATAATATAGTTTTAAATTATCACATTTATGTCCATTTCCTCCAAATTTATAAATGAATAAATAAATTGAAGATATTCAAATGTCTCTTAATCATATACAATATAAAATAATAATAAAAAATGATTTAACAAAACAATAAAAATAAAGTGTTAAACTTTGGAATTTGAAAAAAATCATAGCTAATTATTTCCGAAATTTTTAGTTTATTCAAAACAAAATATATGATGATACCATTCCTCATAACACAATATTATTTAAAAATATAATTGGGGGGAATTACCTTTCCAATTAGTGGAAGTGAAATCATGTTATTGTGCCCACAAAAAAGCAAAATAATATTAAAAGTGAACAAAAAAGATAGAATGGAATCTCCAAAAGGGGGCAATATCTCTAAATGAATAGAGATTAATTAGTGGATAATCATTAATTATATAACCTTATTTTCTCTAATCAAAGCATTGTGCCCACTTTGGAAACTATTTACAAATGTAAATTATAGTGGGTAAATAGTAGGTGAGTAAAATGAGCCGTTCGCTCGCGATTCAATTCTAGTTCGTATCATATTTGAGCGAGTCGAGTTGGGTATTTTTCAATTCATTTAAAAAACGAGTTGAATCGAAAACGAATTAGAGTTTAGATCGCGAGTTGACGAAGTGGTTCACGAGTTGAGTACGAAAGTACCTATTTTCCTATTTTTACATATTATACATATTCTTTACATTTATTAAATATTATTTAAAGAAAAAATAATATATCATTTACATATAATAATAATATAAGTTTTCTATTTATAATAAATTAATATAATTTATTAACAAATAAAAAATAAAATATTTTAATAACTATTATTAAAAAATATGTTTATATCTTCGATATTTTTATTTAATATTTAATAGATTTATTTTCTAATTAGTATTTTTATATCTAATAACTTTGTATTCAAATTACTATTTTTATACTTTATATAATTTATTTGATTTTTTCAAGAAAAATATGTAATATTAATATATTATAATTATTTTAACTTAAATAGTTTGGTTCATGAGCCGGTTCGTTTTTATACGAGTTAAAAGTGAGCTGAGTTGAATTAGAATTTTCTATATCGTTTTAAAAACAAATCGAACTGAACCAATTCAATTTTTGACGAGTTCATAGCAAATTGAGTCGAACCAGCTCATTTTACAGCCTAATAAATAGTTATTAAGTTTATGGATTTTTGATTAAAAATGCATTAATAATATATATTGTTAATAACTCTTTCAAGATGATTATTCTAATCCATTTATTTCGATTTGAATACCATTTTAAAATCGATAATAACTAATTCAATTAATAGAATTCTAATAAATCATATTAAATCGAATTTAAAATACATTAAAAATATGATCAGTTTCCAATTAAAATCGAATTATTTAAGGAAGACAAAAATTGAGAAAAAATATGATTAAAACAAATTTTTTTTAAAGAAAAGAAACGACTTTATCCATACGATAATAATAAAGTGCAAGAAAATTATAACAGACTAAAAAATGTTTTTCATTTATTTCATTATGGTATTAATTTTTCATTTATTTCTGTCGTATTTAAAATGATAAATTTAATATAGTAATGTGAGGTCGGATCATTAAATAAGGCTGTCTGAAGGTAGAAGAAGAAAAAAACAAGTGAAGTGTAATAAAGAACCTTCTCTGCTTTGGCTGCCTCTGACTTGAAGACCGTGCAAGAAAAATACTTTCCATGTGAGACCCTCTTTACATTTATGGACATTAATAAATACCATATTATTATATAATTGTTTTTTAATAAATCAATAATTATACTATAATATTTTATAATCATTTTTACAATGAACTATCGTTTGTTAAAAATATATTAACATGTTGAATAACAGTTATACCCATTATTTAGTAAAAGATAACGATGGCATGTGAAGCAAGGCAAAAGGCATTAATTATTGAGACATTTATTAATAAAAAAAACAAAAGCAAAAATAGAAAAACAATAAAATAATGATACTAGATAACAAAGATAATTATTAAATGGAATTGAATTTTTTTTTGAAATAAATACAAATATATGAAACCGGCTGCATTTATTTGAAAGACTGACACTATGTGTCTTCAATAAATACTAAAATCACGGACTACTTAAATGTTGTGTCTGATTCTTGTTTTTTATTTAATTCTTTTGAAGAACGTTGGCAACACTGATTTTGTTTTTCTTTTTTTTTAATCTATTATATTACATTTATGTGACGAAAACTATTAATTGTTTAATATGCCAAATTATACCCAATCTTAGGAAAAAATATATAAATATGAAAATTTTAACTGAAAATACATTTTTTTAGAAAGAAAATGTCAAATGTCAAAATTAAAACGAATTCTTTCACAACAGATACAAATCTAATTTCTAAAATTTGATATTTTAGTTTCAAATATATTACAAATTTATAAATTTTTCCAATTTTTAAACTACATTTTTTTAAAAAAAAATTGAGTGACATATTTAGCAACTATAGCCCAATGGGCTTCATCTTGCAGTACTATACAAAACTAACTATTGCAATAATAATTTCATTACTCAATTTGTATTTTTTATAAAAATATAATTTTTTTGTATAAAAATAAGATGCTATTATAATCAAATATGCAATCACAAAAGTGAAAGAGTTGATGAGTTTAATGGATCAAAATCAATTGAACATGAAGATGAAGAACTAACTATTGCAATAATTTCATTACTCAAATTTTTATTTTTATAAAAATATAATATTTTGTTATACAAATAAGATGTTATTATAATCAAATATACAATCACAAAAGTGAAAGAGTTGATGGGTTTAATGGATCAAAATCAGAACTAAGAAGCTTTTTCTTACCATTTGATCATTGTGTGTGAGGAACAATTTCATGAATATCCACTTCTACTAACGTCTCTTTCCCAAACAATGTAAATCCCACAGTCGCCTGCAAACACACCAATCAATCGAATATTGATTAATACGTAACCGATCGAACACTACTTGAAAACGGCTCTTCCGCTCAGAAACGAAATGTTCCAAATGCTCCTGGAAATTCTTGCTCCCATTGGACCATATTGATACGAGAATATTCTATGAAATCATATATAATATTTTGAGTCGGAATAATCAGGATTTTATCTAATATCGTATTGAATACTAAAGATATTATCTGAGATTATATGAATATTATAATATAAAGAATAAACTCAGAATATTATATATGATTGCATAAACTATTCTCGTATCGATAACAGGGATTGTATCCTGTAATAAAACGGATTCGTAATTTACGTAAAGAACATAAAAAATTGATACCTTTCCGGTTTTTCGATTCAGTTTCTTCAAGCTGCCAACAAATTCAGCAAATGTTCCTGATATAACTTGAACTGTAGAACCAGTCGAAAGCCGCTTCTTACTCGATTGACGTTTTGGTTTAAGATCTTCAACGGATTCTAACGTATCAATTCGATCTAAATTAGTCGTAAGAAGTTTCTGTTTTGTTAGATTTTCTTTTTCTTGATCCTCGAATTCTCTATCGGCTTTCTCTTGTTCTTCTTTCGCTTGTTTGAATATACCTTCCATATCATTATCATCAACCGGTCTCGGTTTATTTATCTGTCTCTTGCTGCAAAATGAAGATAATACAAGCAGTAAATACGAGAAATCTAAGCTTATACGATAGAATATCCAACGGATACGAGGAATCTAAAGATTATACGATAGAGTATCGAACGGATACGAGGAATCTAAAGCTTATAGGATAAAATATCGAATGGATATGATGAATCTAAAGCTTATACGATAGAATATCGAATGGATACGAGGAATCTAAAGCTTATACGATAAAATATCGAATGAATACTTACGTGTTTCCGACCTTAGATCCAATGAAACCTCCAATTCCTTCACATTCCCTTACGAAATCGTGTATCTCTTTATTCAAAACACATTTTAAGAAAACACAACCTGGAAATATGGGTTTCGGTTTAATGGATAAAGTTCCATTCTTCAGTTTTCGCTTTATATGAACAGCCGGAGCATATACCTGAAGAGCAACACAATGTGGTGGTTCAAACTAACGTTTAAGTTAAATATGAGCTTAGGCCTAACTAATCTCAAAAGCTAACTCAGGAGTTTAGGATTGACAAATACCATATATATGAACCATAACCGATGTATATATAGCTCAAGAGTTCATGTCCTAATCTATATGGGACAATTTATCATAACTCTCCCTCTCACGCCCAGGCTCGATCTTGAAGCGTAAACATCGCAATCGGGGTATATTCAAACTGGGACGAACCAGACTCTAATACCATGTCAAATATGAACTTGAGTCTAACTAATTCCAAAAGCTAGCTCAAGAGTTTAGGGTTGCCCAATACCATATATATATATATATGAGTCCCAAAATTCATGTCCTAGCTGATGTGGGACAACTTATCATAACAGTTTAAATTCTCATCTTAGACTTATGTTAACT
Source organism: Gynandropsis gynandra (assembly GCA_036759665.1). Taxonomy (NCBI): domain Eukaryota; kingdom Viridiplantae; phylum Streptophyta; class Magnoliopsida; order Brassicales; family Cleomaceae; genus Gynandropsis; species Gynandropsis gynandra. The sequence continues at coordinate 36,318,120 of CM071873.1, read as the reverse complement.
ACAAAATCTTTTAATCAAAACTACGATTCAAACCGAAGTAACCATTAATAAACAATGTTCTCGAGTTGTCTTATACTTTCTCTTACACATTATCTATTATGTTGTGTTGTTTTAGATCGGCTAATGCATATATTGTAACTCTTATATATGGGATTGAACAATCATAAACTCTTGAGATAGCTTTTGGTATCAGTTAGGAAGAGACTCATATGTGTCATGGTATCGGAGTCTTATCCGTTCTGAATTGAATATATTGATGTTGGACTTTCGATTGTGATGACCACGTTCTAGGGTTGAACATGGGCATGAAAGAGTTTTATGTTGTGATGTCTCACATTGACTGACATATAAACTATAGACATATAATTCATATATATATATATATATACGACTAAACATACGCCTATACCTATATAAAACTCACATCATCAGCTACTATATAAACTATAGACTCACATCATCAACTGATATATAAACTATAGACTCGTATATATGTATATATATGAGACTGAACATAGATGTGAAAGAGTATAAGATATAAACTATGGATTCATATACATATATATATATATAGACGACTAAACATAGCCTATATAAACTATAGACTCACATCACCAACTGCTATATAACCTATAGACTCGTATATATATACTATACTACTAAAGTATTTCATCTTTTCCACTTTCTAACTAGCCAAACAACTTTTCATTACAAATCCAAACTCAAATCAGATTAATCAAACCCAGAAATCAAAATCCACTTAAGAAATTACCGTGAATTCAATATCGGGGAAGTTCCGAGCGAGGACTCGAGCCAGAACCTGAGCGGTTTCCTGACCCCGAATCCTGGAAACCCTAACCACCCACCATTGCGGACCTAACTCAGCTAAATTGTCCAAATTGAGCTCCTCGGTCCATGAAGCGTACCTCTTCTTAGGTTTCTTAATCAACCGTTCTTCCACTTCCTCACGCCAACTATATCCCGATTTGCTCTCACGTCGCTCGTTCCGCAGCTGCCGCCTCTCCCTCGCCGTGAGCTGGTGGTTCTGCTCAGCGAGGGAGGCTGAGATCGAGAAATGAGTCTTTGTAATCGCCAATTTCATGAATGAAAGCGACGGAATTGTGTTGCTCGGACTCCATTGAAGAAGCCCCTGAAGCTTCATTGTCGCTCGCTGTAAAAGCCTTCAATTGAATATTTTGATTTGAAGATAACGTTAGACGCTTAACCGGGAATCTCAACATACCGGTTTGAAATTACCGAATCGAGTATCTAAACCGGGAATTCCAACCGTCAAAGGTATCTTTTTTTTTCTTTAATGGCGATTTTTTTATATATTTAAAGAAGTGTATAGTTTTACAGCTCTGTTATTATGATATAGAGTTCTGTTGATTTAAAATATATATATATATATATTATTGTTCCAAAAAAATTGAAAAAAAATTTATTATCTTGAATGAATATATTATAAATCTCGCTTGAAAAAGAGAATAAGATTTAATATAATATATAAAAAGATATAAACTAATTTATTCATATATGTCATATAATTATGTGAACGTTTTTCTATATATATATTAGAAACCATACATACGCAATGAGTGGGTTATTTTTATTATATTATGGTAAATTTTACAAATATGTTGAACTTAAAACATACGAAATAATTGATTTTCTTCTAAAATAGATTATTACTTCTTACGTTATTCACACTTTTAAACTAGATAATTTACTTAGTGAAGAATGTTTGTAAAAAAACTATTTTTGAATATGTCTAAATTAAATATTTAACAATCGATGTCTCTTAAACAAACATTATTAAATCCATATAGGATATATAATTAGAAAAGGAAATGGAAAACATATAATTTTTTATAAAATAAATATATGCCTTATACAAAATTTGTATTTATTTTGGGATGTGGTATACAAATGAATCTTTAATGATTAAAGGAAGAACAAAATCTTGCATTTCCATAAACAAAGAAAAAAGAAAAATATCAACCATGGTTGAGACTAGTATATAAGGAAAAAGAATATTGGAAAAATGAGAATTATTTAACTATAATGAAGAATCAATATTGGCCACCGGATGTCCATAGATCTCGGGATTCCGAGAACACTGCGGCAAATCCGACGGCGGAGGAGGCAAACTAGTTGCCGGAGTTGGTCCATTCTCGACGATGAAAGCCGTTAGTATACCGTACGGAAAATGTGCATCCATGTGACAATGGAACATCCATACACCTACACAACACATATATATATATATACACATTAACATGTAAATCGCTTGTATTTTGATAAACTATGGATATATATATATATATATATATGTGTGTGTGTGTGTGTGTTAAGTAACTAACCAGGGTTATTAGCGATGAATCTGAGCACGACCCATCCACCGGGCGGGACACCAATGGTGTTTCGCATTTGAGGGTTAACCAAATTCAGCTTTCTGGCGTCTCGGGTCGCGTCATAGTTCCCGAATCCTTGACCTAATACATAGAAATTGAACCCATGAAGGTGCATTGGATGATTCTCTGCAGTAATCATGGCGGTATTCTGCACGACGACCTCAACCACTGAGTTAAATTTCAACACTTTAACACTTGTTTTCCTCACTGGAAACAACAACTTGAACTCATAATCAGAAGTAACATTAAAGTTACTGTAATCAAATCTGATCGGAGGTTGGTCGGGAAAATCATCAGTATAAACTCCAGAGATATTGTAATAATACGCTTCTTGTAATGGTAATGTCTTTGGATAGACAAAAGATCGGTTGTTTAATGAACCTGCGTACCGTTGACCATACGGCCCGGGACACTTCATTCCATTAGGACAAGCCTCTAAACCTAATCCCATGGTAATGAACATTTTCTCATCCACGTGGCGAGGTACTGGGACCCAATGAGGACCGCCAACGAGGCCTTTAATACTCGAAGAAAATGTATATGCCGTAGGTGTATCCGTCATGTCCGGTAACTTTGGCATGGTCGGAGATGATGACGTGGCACCTTTATAGACGATGAGGCCTCTTGTAGGGTTGCTAGTGAATGGTAAGCCGTGGGCACTGATGTAAGGGTGGATGGCCATGTAGTATGAACCGATGACTTGGTCGGCGTAAAGAAGGGATCCAAACCCTATAGATCTGGATGAATACAACTATGCGAGTCGTGGTGTAAACGGCAAGGGCAACTATGGTCAAATTGTGATTTGCAATCTTGAAGAACAAATGTGTGTTAAGCGCCGCGTTAATAATCCTTAATAAGTATCGTTTTCCTTGTACCACTTGGAGTGTAAACATTTCTACACCAAACAAGTTATAACAAAATGATTTTGATTAGAATTTTTTTGTGTGAAAGAATTTTAAAAACAATGTTAAATGAATTTAGATATAATCTAATCCAAATACCATATATATATATATATATATCAAATATAGGTTTGGACCTAACTAATACCATATGAGTTCAAAATTCATGTCCTAATCGATGTGGAACAATTTATCATAACAATATATATATATATATATATTCAAAATATAAAACACCAACTATAATGTTAATTAATAATTTTCAACTTACTATTCCGAGAGCACTCAAACGAATCTCCGGCAAGTCCATTGATAAGATAAGCATCAGAAATGGGAGCAGGTTGTTGTTGAAGATTTTCTATATCTGTGTTCCACCATTGTTCTGCATCAAATTTATTGATGAATCAATTAGAATATATGATTACTAATTCAAAATATTCATATAAAATGCAACGAAATATATATACATTATATACTAACCCAAAATGATAGGAATTTCTTTGTAGGGTTTAGGGAAAGGATAAGGTCGACCAGGTCGTGGACGGATGATAAGGGCACCATGAAGGGTGGCTCGTAGATTAACAACATGGGCGTGCCATTGTAATGTACCTTCTTGTCCCGTAATATTGAATTTGTACGTAAAATTTTGCGTAGGATGAATAGGGCACTGAGTTACCATATCGGTTCCATCCATCCAAGAACTCATATACTGAAACACACCATGCCTATGTACCCACCAATTAAAATGATAAAACAAATTTAATTCTTTTGAATACATATATATATATATGTATATGTATATATTGTTAAGATGAGACGTGTATAAATAACTGTTAGACAACAAATTAGATATGAGAAAAATGAAAAAATGGGACAACGATGTTTTATATGGTTCGACAAAATGCTTACGTCCACAGGCAAACAGTAGAATGCTTACGTCCATATACAAACAGTAGAAGACTTTTGCTTACGTCCAATATTACAGGAAAAATTTCCGACAAAAATCAAACGTGGGACCCACTACAATGTTTAACTTCGATGTTTAACTTTAAATTTGGTTAAAAAGTGATTTTATCATTATTTTTTTCACATGTATATATATTTGTGAGTATTGATGGGAAAAAAATGAATACCAGTGGATGGTGATGTTGTAAGGAGAATTATTGATAACATGAACAACAAGAGTGTCTCCTTCTCTAACGTTTATCGTTGGACCAGGAAGACTTCCGTTAACTGTGGGTATCATTTGCTCTTTGCATAATGGCTTCACTGTCATGTTTAGAACCTGTCATTTCACGCCGTTAATGATCCGTCCAACGACCAAAAGTAAAAAAAAAAAAAAAACATGTGTATGTTATAAATGAGGAGCATAAGCATAGACTGTTACAAGAGTTCAAAGACACTTCCTAAGATTTAGAAATTATATTTATTTAATTCCACTTGTGAGGGATGATGGGATGCATGTGCACGATGCTTGCATTTCAAAACTTAAAAATACTAATAAATAAAAATAAAATAAGAACGCCAGCTTATGCAAGCTAATGATAATTTCAAATTTTAAATATTCGAAAATAAAGTTACAAAGCAAATAACTTAGATGAAAATATACCGTTTTAACAAAAAAAAAAAGAATATTTCAATTATAAAAAACGGTTATTATTCATGCAACTCTCTCATTGAAGTCAAATGTGTTAACTCTAACAAATAATTAGACAAAAAAAAAAGAATTTAGGGTTTAGGGTTTAATGAAGAATACATGGAAAGTATGTTCGACGAGATCTGCAGAAGCAATGGAGGAAGAAATGAGAAGAAGGACAAAGCAATAGAGACAACAATGGAGATTAGCCATGGCGATGGAGAAGAAGAGATGAAACGACGTCGTTGAAAGGATTCTTTAAGCCTTTTAGAATATTTTCAGTGACGTCCAATGAGAGAAAAGGGACTCTCCTTTTATAGCCTCGAGAGAGTCAAAATCTCATCACGCTTTGTATTTGGGAATTATAAAAAATAAATAATTAATTATGTCACATACTTTTAGAACATGATTACAACGATCTACCCAGCAAACCCATATTATATATATATATATATAAATATTTCGGACAGCTAATATACACGTTGAATTCAATTGTAATAGATCTATTCGTTTTAGGTTTTGCTAATGTCGCTTAGTGCTTTCATATTTAAATAACAATAACAGTGATAATATTATTATATATTTGCCACATGGAAAACGATATCTCATTTATATTTGAAGGTAATATTATATTCAAAATGTTAGATTTATTATAATGTTTTTATACATTTTACAATGTAAACGCAATCGTGTATGTATTTGATCAACGTCTACCTAATAGTCATTTGGTTTATCTTTCTGATTATTATAGACGAGTAGTTAAAGTTGTAAACGAGTTGACTTAAACAAGTTTAAACTATGCAATTAATTTCTAATCATTTAAATTTCCCTAAACTTAAATTCCACAATAAATCACATACTTAAATGTGGATATATATGTTCAATGTAGAATGCAATGCAATATCAACAATTAGATTCATTAAAAATAAACAAAAAATCCATTGCAAAATAGTATTTTAAATGGATTTAAACGAAAGGTTAAATTTTCAGAGAATATTGAGGATTTTTTTTTGAAATGATGATTTGAATTATCATTGATAATATTGAAAAATATATAGAAAATATTCAAGGTGTGGATTGGGCGTTTTGATTGGTGCCGGGAAGATTAAATCCCAAGGTTCATGTCCTAGTCGATGTGGGACAACTTATCATAACAATATCAACAATTAGATTCATTAAAAATAATCAAAAAATCCATTGCAAAATAGTCTTTTAAATGGATTTCAATGAAATCTAAATAATTAATTAAGGGGTTGAAAAGACGAAAGGTTAAATTTTCAGTGAATATTGAGGATTGTTTTTTTTTCTTTTTTCGAAATGATGATTTGAATTATCATTGATAATATTGAAAAATATATAGAAATTATTCAAGGTGTGGATTGGGCGTTTTGATTGGTGCCTGGAAGATTAAATCAAAATGAGGTCTCATGTTTGGCATGGAAATATAATATAATATAATTGATTTTGGTTGGTCCAATGCAAAATGTATCATACAATATATAAAATACGAAAACAATCACAAAGAGACGGTCAAAAGTGGACGACCCTAACGCTGAGAGACGTGGAGGCAAAACCCAATAAGATATTCACATATATATGTACTATAAAAGATATACGGATCTTATACACCCTAGATCGGAAAGGAGGTTTACACACGGTCATAATATATATATATATATACATATATATTATATATATTAATGTTTGGGATTGACCACATATGAATAGACCATCTTTCTCTTTAAGAGATAATATGATTTTTTTTTGCCATCACATGTTATTGCATGTAATAATTGTTTATATATATGTATATATTGTCCTGAATTATACCAAATTACGGTGTCAATGCGGTGCCCATTATCACTAGCGATTTGAAATAACGATGTGGTACGAAATCGTTATATTACCACGATATCACATTAATCACACCGCAATCGCCATATATTCAGAGCCTATATATATAGAGAGAGAATAGCAAAGCCATTATACAACAAATAGATATAGATCGTTTAAATTATTTGTTAATGAGAAACCCAAATAGGCACACTAGTCATTAGCATTAGATTCATGAATAATGAAGATTCAGAACTTGTTCATTTAAATGGTAATGGAAAATTTTGTAAGGGCACCACGACCTCAAGAGACATTAAATGAAACATAAATGACATATCTTTAAGTAGAAGAGATTGAGAGAAGCATAGAGTTAGAAGAGTCGAAGACATTCGACCCGATGAGGAATTGCTCGATTCGAGCAATTATTCTAGATCAATGTACGTTTAATATAATGGTCGCTCGACATGTGTGAATGTGCGCTTGACTCGAGCGATTCTTATGAAGAGTACTCAAAGACATGGATCAAACCTGACCAACACATCGTTGGCTCGAGCATCCATCTATGACTAGATTGAGTAGAGGCATAGTGCGATTGAGCTCAATCGTATTATTCTAAGCAGATTTTAGGTTTAAACCCTATTATATGGCCCTCGATCCAATTGGCATCCCGCTCGACCGACTTATCAATATTAGATCGCAAGTGTTGTGGCGTTGTCATTGTGTTTGTTTTAATCGAGTAATAGGGTATCTAAAGAGATTGAAATGCTTATAAACAAATTTCATGATCTGTTATGGAATTACTAATGGGTTTCATTCATTTGTTCATATTTATAAACAATAGAACATCAGTCTAGGTTCGTATGAAGTGATATCAAAGTGTGATTCTTGCATTAGATTATCTATCCTATTTTATTTTATAACAAGTTGTGTTATTTTTTATTTTTTATCATTGTAGGATCAACAAAAAAAATAAACACTAAACAAAGAATCAAACAACAAAAGTAAAAATAAAAAGAAGAACAAAAATAAAGAAAGAAAAAAATAGGTAGTTGTTAGTACAAGGCTTGGAAGCTAATATATACTTGCTCCATTATGTGTTTGGAGCATCAAGATTTAGTTTTAGTTATAGAGAACTAACTCGTGAATTTCATTCTTTGTATTTTCAAATAGATCGAACAAGAGAAACCAAGAAAACACTCTTTTAAATGATTGTGAGATTCATTCATCTTTCTTTCTTTTACCTTTCAAGCGTTTACTAACGAGCTTGTATCTTTGATGTCAAATTTAAGAAATCATCGAGATGGACCACCACAAGGTGAAGGAGCGACTATATTGTAAAGACAAATGCTATTTATCATAGGATAATTTCACAAGATGTTGCCAGATGAATTGACGACTCTCAATCAACATATTAATCAAGTTAAAGACACAGCTCGAAGAGTTCATCAAGAACAATAGAAGAGAAAACCAAACACAGATCAATAATCCAAACCCTATAGATCTGGATGAATACAACTATGCGAGGTTATGGACGAAGAATATGAATGTCTAATTAGACCTAATGAAGAAGCAAGAAACCAGATTGATGATGACATTAGAAACATCAAAATGGAAATTCTCATGTTCATTGATCGCAGCGATGCAAAGGCATAATTGGAGTGGGAACGAAATACATAGATAGTTTTCGATTTCCATCACTATTCTGAGTTGAAGAAGGTGAAGTTGGCACCAACAAAATTCAACATACTTGCATGGTGGGATCAACTCACACTTTCTCGAAGGCAGAATGAAGAGCATACGATCGTCAATCGTCGTAAACGTGTCCATTTGTTGAGAAATTAGGACTTCTCACTACAAAATATCCAAAGTCGTACAAATTTCAATGGTTGAAGGATAGTGTAAAAACCAAGGAGCATCATCAGTTGAATGTTGTGTTCAACATTGAGAAATACGAGGATGATGTCATTTTCAATGTTGTACAATCTCAAGCGGGACAATTGTTGTTGGAATTTGGTAGCCCGATACTCATTCACAATATGATTGATTCAACAATAGGTTTTCCTTCGACTTCAAAGGACGACACAATCAATTATGCCCACTCGCACCACAACAAATTTCAAAAGACAACAAATTCAATTAGTCTCTATCTTCTATGAGTGACCATGAGTTAGTTCATCTAAATAGTAAGATCTTGAGAGAAATCCGAAAAAAAACCTTTGAGGACAACTAGTGAACAAAATTTATCTTTTAGTGAGAATGAGCAACTAAAGCTTGGCTTTCATACCAGCCGATGATTGTATTTATGTACAAATGAGGATTTTTTCACGAATGAGCTCATCACTTCTTTGCCTAGTCTTATTTCTATTTTGTTATATGGTTTCTAAGAGATGTTTCTATAAGAGACAACCAAGATATTACCTCTATTGTCTAGAATCATTCATCAAATCGGTTTCATATCTAGAGCAAGTACTCTGAATTGCATGACATATTAAACGAATCCTGAGGAAAGTAAAAGTAGCTAAAAAGGCAAGTGAATGAGTTTATAGAGAAGAGGTACGTGCGAGAGAGCGTGTAATAATGTGTTGTACCTATTATATTAGAGTGCCTAAGAAGGATGACACGTGTCACATATGTGTTGATTGTCATGTAATAAAAAAATTGTATAAAAGATCGTCACTCTATATCTCGTTTAGATGATATACAAATTGAATTGCATGGACCTCCTATATTTCTAAGATTGTTTGGAAGAGCAGATATCATCAATTTTTTATGCAAGAGGTTGATGTATGGAAAAGGCTTTTTAAAACAAAACTAAGACCGTACTAGTGCTTATGCCATCTAAATTAATGAATGTACCTAGTAAATTTATGAGGCTAATGAAAAACATTATCCGGGAATTCATAGGAAATTAGTAGTGGTATACTTTGATAATATCTTAGAATATAGCTAGACAATAGAAGAGCATGTATGGCATATGAGATCGGTCTTTGACTTGTTAAGAAGTAGAAATTATCTGCTAATATCAAGAAATGTGTGTTATGCATTACCAAGCTCATGTTCTTAGGATTCGTAATAAGTGAACAACAAATACACATGGATGAAGAGAAAATATAGGCTATATTAAACTAGTCGAGCCTCTATTGGAGAGGTAAGAAATTTTCACGGTTTAACAGGTTTCTACCAACGTTTCGTGAATGACTTTAGTACCTTGGTTGCACCTTTGATCGATATTATCAAGAAGAATGTCGCGTTCCATTGGGACTAAAGCTCAAGAGAAGGTGTTCCAAACTTTAAAAGATAAACAAAGACTGACCCACTTACATGATTTTACTAAAACAATTAGTATTGAATCTAATGCCTCTTGGTATAGAAATCAGAGTGGTATTGATGCAAAAGTGTAAAACTATCGCGTATTTCAACAGAAATTGAAATGGATCTTGGTTGAGCTACCCTACCTACGATGAAGAGTTAATGGTGCATGCACTTCTGATGTGATAACATTACTTGTGACCCAATGAATTTGTGGTATACACTGATCATGAATAACTCAATCATCTCAAATGCCAAGAAATGGTCAATCGTAGGCGTGTCTAGTGGATGAAGTTTATTTAGACTTTATCCTAAATCATCAAGTACAAACAAGGTAAATAAAATATCATGGTGGATGTCTTATCTTGATAGTGATACAATGGCGATTGTTGTGAATTTTAGATTGTGTTGTTGTAGGTATATAAAGGAACTCTATGATTTAGATAATCATTTTAGCGATATCTTCGATCATATATGAAAGTCATCGCAAGTAAGTACTATCGATTTGAAGAATATTTACTCAATGAGACTAAGTTACACATTTTTTATTGTTTGATACGAGAGACTTGGTTGTTCGTAAGGCCTATAAAGTAATGGAACAATTAAAGTGGCTAAGACATTATTCATTTTGTATGAGCATACTGGTCTAATTTGCAGAGAGATTTCAAAAAACGTTTTCCAAAAATGATGACTTGTAAAAAGACCCGATTGCAGTATTTATTAGGGTTGGGCACGGGTCGGGTACCCGGATTTTTGAGGGTACCCGAACCCGAACGGGTAAGCGTATTATTACCCGAACCCGAACCCGAGGGGCTCGGGTACCCGGGGTTCGGGTACTCGCCAAAAACACCGGGTACCCGCGGGTACCCGAACCCGTGCCCATCAGAAAGGAACCCAAGTGCTTCTCTCTCTCCTTTCCTGGTTCAGATGATGGATCATCAACTTGTTTATGCTGGACAAGCGGGAAAAGTGCATATGCATTTCTAAGGCTGCATGAGAAACTCCCCGATAAATCTATGTACGGTGAAGCATGGTTTAGAAGAGAAGGTAGCCGGAGCACCCTATTGTACCATCTCGAAGGACTTGTTCGGAAGCACAACAGAGTTGTGATGAAGAACAAGGGATTACAGATTGATACATTTTTTCAAGACATCACAATCTCTGTCAGCTCAAATCAATATCCTCGGGTACCCGCGGGTACCCGTTTCAGTTATTTTAGAACCCGAACCCGCGGGTAATGAGATTCCATTACCCGAACCCGAATCCACGGGTTCGGGTAATTTTTCGCGGGTTCGGGACGGGTTTCGGATCGGGACGGATTCTTTGGGTAATTTGCCCATATGTATTCTCATTTATTTATTCCAAGTGCATCATGGACCAGCATTTCTGTAGATCTATTGTTGGAACTTTCTATATCTAAATATATATATGATTCGATTTTGCCAAATGATATATATCATTGTATATGATAAGATTGATGATTCATGGTGTATATCATTTGCATGTATTTTCTATTTTGATTAGTAGATGAGCCAAGAAACATTCACAAGCAATAGCCATGCGCAATTATAGGCCTTTTTTTATTGGTAAGCCCATAATTAAAAATTGCTTCTTATGGGATTATTTACCATGAATGAGCTTTACAAAAGGCTTCCAAATATAAAAAAAAAAAAAAACAATGCACAAATATATAAATAGTAGTTAATTTCGATTCACAATTATTTGGGATAAGACAAAATGAATTATTTTTTTTTTAAATAAGAATGAAACTATAAGCTCGCCACAAAGAACGAAAACAATTAGTTTAAAATAAATACATACTTAGTTTTCTTTAAAATACTAAAATAAATATTTTTTTATTTTACGAAAATATCCCTCCGGTTTAACAGTGAGGTAGATCCGGCGGCGGCGGCGGTAGCATGGTGGATGGCGTCGGACCATTCTTGACCAAAAAAACCATCCCTAATCCAAAAGGCAAGTGAACGTCTATGTGACAATGCATAATCCATGCTCCTGAAGAAATTTAACACAATCAATTTCAATTCAAAATCATACCAAATCAAACCGAAACTAAACCGAAATTAATTTTCAATTGACGTACCGGGATTATCAGCCGTAAACCGGATCACAGCCCATCCTCCAACCGGTACAGCGAGAGTATTACGAAATTGTGGGTTGAAGAAATTGAGATTTCTTCGGTCCCGGGTCGGGTCATAGTTCCCGAATCCTTGACCCAATACGTGGAAATTGAACCCGTGAAGGTGCATTGGGTGAGACTCCGCCGCAATTAGCGCCGTGTTTTGTAGAACCATCTCCACCGTCGTATTGAATTTCAGGACCTTCACGGTTGTTGTCTTCGGAGCGAACAACAATGGTGGGGCCAATTGGGTTATGTTTGGATTTGTGTAATCGAACTTAACCGGAGGTTGATCGGGAAAATCCGCCGTGAAAATCCCTCCGACGTTAAAGAACGCCGCTTGAAGGACTGAAAGTGTCGTCGGTAACACGAACGAGTTGTTGTTCATCGACGCTGAGAATTTCGGGCCGTTGGGACACGTGACATTGTTCGTACAGGCCTCGAGGCCGAGCCCGATCGTCACGAGCATTTCCTCATCGACATGACGTGGCACTGGGACCCAATGAGGAGCGTCCACGTGGCTTGTGAGGTTCGAATAGAATCTATGGGCCGTGGGAGTGTCAAAGAAGAAAGGAAGTCTAGGCATCAGGACGCGGCGATGGGAGGACGCGGACTCACCGCCGGCATAGTGGATGACGCCTCGGGTCGTGGTGTTAGGGAAAGGGACGGCCGGAGCGCTGTTGTAGGCTCGAGCCGCCATGTAATACGACCCGATGGATTGGTCGGCCACGAGAATCGCGTCCACGGTCTGACCAGGCGCGATCACGATTACGTCAGTCACGTAGGGGTTGGTGTAGACCGCGTCGACCGCGACAACTGTCAGTTTATGATTGGCAATTTTGTAGAACATTTGGATATTCATGGCCGCATTAATGATACGAAGTAGGTATCTTTTCCCTTTCACCACTTTTAAAGTAAACATTCCTATACAAAGCATTAAATTTAGTTCCATTAATATGATAAATTTTGACATAAATGTGATAAATTTATTGTAATTTCAAATGCAAAAGCAATAAATAGTAATAAGTAAAATGGACCAATCCTTTTATATATTATATTCAATCTCATTATCTTTTCGACGAAAAATTCTTGATAGAGATATTTTGTTATATTTACTTACGGTTTTTGGAACATGGATATAAATTTCCGGGTAAACCATTGATAGTATAAGCATCAGAATTATTCGGAGGAACGCCAGTAGCGACTGCTGTAGTCTCGAGCTCAACTACATCCGTATTCCACCATTCACCTTTATTGTAATATCCGATATTCAAAATTAAGATAGGAAATATGAGAAAATATTTATAAAAAGATTCGAGTTTTAACGACGAATCATTGAATACAATATGGTCAGGTGTAAAATTCATTTTTAAACGAATTTTAACAACGAGATATTTATAAAATTCATTTTTTTATTGATTGAATTATTCAAAAATATATATGATCAAGATTAAGAATTAAAAAATATCAACTACATTCGTATTCCACCATTCACCTTTATTGTAATATCCAATATTCAAAATTAAGATAGAAATATGAGAAAATCCTTTTTAAGATTCGAGTTTTAACGATGAAACATTGAATAATACAATATGGTCATGTGTAAAATTCATTTTTAACGAATTTTAACAACGAGATATTTATAAAATTCATTTTTTTAATGATTGAATGATTCAAATATATATATGGTCATGTGTATTTATAATACACAATACATTCAAGATCAAGAATTAAACAATCCAAGATCATTAATCAATTAAACAAATAAAAAGATTATCAAAATGATATTTAATACATACCGAGTAAGATGGGTATCTCTTTATCCGGTTTAGGGAAAGGATAAGAATGACCAGACCGCGGACGAATGATAAGAGCACCATAGACAGTGGCACGTAAGAAAGAAGCATGAGCATGCCACCAAAGTGCTCCTTCTTGACCTGTAATTGTAAATCTGTATGTATAGCTTTGACCCGATTGTATTGGACATTGTGTTATCATACTAGGTCCGTCCGACCAAGCGCTTAACCTTTGAAATATACCATGCCTACATATGTATATAAACTTAGGTTAAGCCATAATTTTTTTACAAATATTACTTAATTTTGCATGGTATGATAAATTGATTCACGTTATGTTATTTCATATCGATTAGAGCATAAGAGATAACTCGAAATCTAGAATTGATTTTTAGATTTATTTAGATCCAAATCAGTTTGATATAATATTAAATTTTGATTCATCTTTATTTAAATATTATAATATGAAATATAAATATATATAATTTTAGATTAACCTAGATTGAATTAATTTAAAACTAGTTTGACACAAACTAGGTTAGGCCATGTTTTTTTTGGCAAATATTACTTAATTTTGCATTATGATATGCTTGGTATAATAAATTGATTTAGTGTGATGTTATGTTATTTTATATCTATTAGAGTATAAATTTTGGACTCACATAAGAAAACTCAAAATCTTAAATTAATTTTTAGATTTATTTAGATTTAAATCAATTTGATATAATATTAAAATTTGATTCATCTTTATTTAATTATTATGAAATGAAATATAAATATATATAATATATAATTTTAGATAATCCGACTGAATCAATTAAAAACTAGTTTGACACAAATTTATTTGAAAGATTCAATATATATGTTTGTTGATCAAAATAAAAAAATAACACGGACAGCTGAGCGATCAAAACGTTGCGTGCAATAAAGTGGATATAATTAATTTGGTCGTTAAATAATCAAAGGAACAAGTAATCTAATTAACATTAATTATTAATCAAAATAATTAATTACCAATGAATGGTGATATTATGAGGGGATTGGTTGATGACGTGGACTACCAACGTATCACCTTCCCGTACGCGTAGTGTTGGTCCAGGAAGGCTTCCGTTAACTGCCGTTATCACTTGCCTCTTGCACAACCGACTTACCGTTAAATTTTTCACCTGCCAACAAACGTACCATCTCTCACGCCGTTAGATAGGGTTCGTTATTACAAGTACGTAAATGTTTTGCATGATGTCGCAATTTTTTTTTGCAGTTCATCAATCCTTGGTTTGACATACGTTTATAAAAATATACTATAATTTCGTTAGCACTTTATAATAATATTGTTTCTATGGGATGCCAACATATAAAAACAAATATATATACGTTAACTAATATGCATTCATATTATAACACACATATACATACACAAATGTCATATAAAAACAAATATATGTACGTTAACTAATATGTATTCATATTATAACACACATATACATACAAAAATGTGAATATATACTGTTTCATACGAATGAAAATGCGAAAACAATATAAAAACAAATATATATACGTTAACTAATATGTATTCATGATAATATGTGTTCATATTATAACACACATATACATACAAAAATGTGAATATATACTGTTTCATACGAATGAAATGCGAAAACAATATAAAAACAGATATATATATATATATATACACGTTAACTAATATGTATTCATATTATAACACACATATACATACAAAAATGTGAATATATACTGTTTCATACGAATGAAAATGCGAAAACAATATAAAAACAAATATATATACGTTAACTAATATGTATT
This sequence comes from Gynandropsis gynandra, assembly GCA_036759665.1. Classification (NCBI taxonomy): domain Eukaryota; kingdom Viridiplantae; phylum Streptophyta; class Magnoliopsida; order Brassicales; family Cleomaceae; genus Gynandropsis; species Gynandropsis gynandra. Next base: position 36,302,269 of record CM071873.1, on the reverse strand, counting down.
CATGATAATATGTGTTCATATTATAACACACATATACATACAAAAATGTGAATATATACTGTTTCATACGAACAAAAATTAGAAAACAATATAAAAACGAATATATATATATATACATGTTAACTAATATGTATTCATATTATAACACACATATACATACAAAAATGTGAATATATACTGTTTCATACGAATGAAAATGCGAAAACAATACAGAAGGAAGGGCAAAGCTGGAAAGTATTGATTACATGGAGGGTATGTTCGACAATAGCTGCAGAAGCCATTGAAGAAGCAGCTAGTAGAAGAAGAAGAAGAGTCCATGTTAGAGAAACCCTAAGACCCTCCATGAGAGAGAAAGAGGACAGGAGAGAGAGAGAGAGTGATATGAGGCAAAGAGAATGTTGGTTGAGATTATTTATAGAAATACGAAGTGCTAAATAAATATTAAGAAAATTAATCAAGCAAACTATATATATATATATAACTATATATATATATCCATTCTATGCCCGTGGAATTTGATTTTGGTTATACAAGATTATTTTTGGGGTATTCGTGCATATATTATTGATATAATTTTATGAAACTATGTATTTTGACAAATTCTTATTGGTACTTTCAACGTGTTAGCAGAAACTTCCTTGTCTGCCAATCCTTAAACTCAAATTATTTATTTAGTATTATTTTTTAAAGAAAAATAATACAAATGACAAAAAGTCATCTCAATCTTTGCTTCTCCGAACAGACAATCTGTTTGTTTGAATTTTTATTTTATACGATGATATGTTCAAAGTTTTGTTTATCTTTCAGTAGCAACTGTCAACATATAGGATGGACTCTTTAAATAAATTCAATATAATAACTCATGTATGGATATAACTTTGTCTATATGATCAAAGCATTTTCACTATATGATGATATTTTACATATTTCTATTATGTTTTTTGGATTGTTTTTAATTTCTTGTTTTTACACATTTTTATTTCATTTTATGATTGTATAGATAAAAATTACTATGAAGCACACATAAAAGAAACAAGATAAGATTTAAGCATAATAACACGAAAATTGAAGCCAGAAACAGAGAAATCGCTAGTTTTGAGTTCATAATCACTCGGTTTAGCGTGTGTGTATGGGAAACACCAAAGACTTCGCAAAATAATTCATGTAGAGCGGTAAACCACTTGGATAGGCCAATGTTCACCCTCGTAGGTTCGTTCAATCTAAGAATTCCACGACTTGGTCGAGCGATGAGCCATACAACATAAAGTTCCATAGGCTCTCATGATCTGCCCGAGCATTTAACGACTCAGTCGAGCGATGCACAAGATTACGTTAGAGTTTTGTGTATTTGACCTCATCGTATTTCATAATGAGATATACTATTATTTATTTTTATGGTTTAATGCATGCTATATTCTTTCAATTCTTGATGGATCCATTGAGTTGATTATCATAAGGGTTAATTCTGATTGAGATGTTTAATTATCTATATCGTATGCATTAAATGAATATGTGTGTTCATATTAAGAGGTAGCTTAGTCGGTTTAGAAATGATGATATGGAACAATAATGCATTGAACATGTAAGTCATTACATGAAAACACCAATGGTTGAAATGCTCGAATACGACCTAGGTACTTGGTGAGAATGTAGAACAATATAATATGATTGATTTCCTTAACAGAAACAAAGTGACACTTTCTAAAATCGTTAATGAGTTCATATACGTGAGAACAATTCTCGAACAAAGAAACATCGTATCCTTGTATATAATTGTAATTGGATTTTGTTTTATTTGGACCATAATAGATATAAACACACATTTTTGTTGTTCATGACCACCATTGTTGTTGAATTGATAATTTAAATTTCTTTTAGTTCTCTGTTCGACCCTGTTATTACATTATTAGTATTCTTGCAGAATGTCTAGGGATAAATTATTAAAACTTAAGATGTATTATATCACTTTACTATAAATTTCCATATTCTTTCCAGAAAAAAAATCTCCCCATTTTGAGTCGATCTATTTTTATAGCGACTTGGTCTAGATCAGAGTCTAAAAAAACTATGATCACACTTAACTTGGTCGAATTTGGTTCCTCTCGTAACCTCAATATCATATAACTATACCTTGGAGAAACTGGTATAATCGATGACGTGTGTCATTACGTTTCCGAAGGTTACCATGTCTATGCTCTACTCTGTATCCCTCCCACCTTCAAGCATGAACGGGAATCTCTTTGGAACCTTATTGACCAATTTGGAGCAAGTTTAATTGATGGATCCATCCCATGGATCCTACTAGGTAACTTTAATTAGATTGCACATCCCTAAGGGCATTTTTCAGTCTAGGTCTCAGCCTTCTCTCCGACTTTGATTTCTTTATAGGATTGTTTTAGAAATTCAGGGAGTAGAGACCTTGGCTTCCATGGCCTCCATTTGATATGGTCCAATTACCAAGCCAATAGATCGGTGGTAAAAAGCTCGATCACGCTTTGGTTAATGACTCTTGATGTTTGCCTTTTTCGATAGTTCAACAAAATTCCTCCCTCCCAATCTCTTATATCATTTCCTATACCTGGTCAACTTAGTTGCTCCCATCACCACTCAAAAGCATGCAAATTCTTCAACTTTCTAGCTTCTCATCATTCCTTCCTCCTGGCGATTACAACAACTCGGGAGTCGACGCAAATCAACTTTCAGTCTTTGACATTCTATCTATCTTCAAATCTCTCATAGATTGTGTGTTATCTTTTTTTTTCCTGTAACATTCAAAATAATATTGATAATGTAACGAATTTTTTTTCTCAATAAGCATATATAATATGCAAACTATACCGCAATGCGAATGACTTATAATATGACAATTCCTAAAAAATTGTTGCATTTGTACTAGAGATGTCATTCATCTTGGTCTTGCGGTTTTTGATACTTACGATCTCCTCTACATTTGAGCGATTATTATAAATCTGCCATCGTGTTTTGTCGCTCATATAAAATTTTCGTACTTGTTTACATGAATGACACATCTTCCTTTTGTAACAAATTATTTCAAAAAAAATGTTTCTTGTTTTTTATGTATGTCCACGAGAAAAAAATCTTATATGAGAAGCAAACCAACATGGTTTCTTTCCGTGTATGAGACGAAATGAAGTCGGTATTCTCTATACAATATATATTTACCAATTTCTCGTGCGTGCTACATCCAAAAAATATTTTTTTTTATGTAGGAACGTTGCTAATATCCAAAACAATATCATTTTCAACATGAAGTTCTGCTTCAAAGTTACATCGTATGCAATAATTCTATTGTTCCACATATCTCTCAATTCGCAAATCAATGGCTACAAGAAGAGATCATAACTTTATTTTCTTCAGATTTTTGGTCTTGTAATCACCATTAGAAATATAACTTCTCTTTTCAAATATATCTTGGGAGACAAATTACGCAGAGACAAAATCACAAGTCATAGAAAATATTGACTTCTAGATTGTCCATATGAACTAAAATCATCCATACATAAACAAAGATAAACATTCTTGGTTTCATATCCAATCTCGTTGAAATTCGAAGCCTTATCGTTCAATGGATGTTGTTTACTTCTTTATTTATCGAGTGTTCTGCATGACATCTCATTGATATAACAATTTCTTCGACTAATAATATTCTAAACCTGTTTACTATAGATATTTATAACATCTTCATGTATAACTTATATTTCTACGAAGATGTTTTTCCGAACAAAATCTGTTTGCACCGCAAAATATATTCAAATTTTTGTAAAGTTCCATCAAGCTATGCATTTATAAGGGAAATGATACTATTCTAGGGATTACAATGAATATATACAGCGAATAATAATGTATGTGCATATATATATATATTTGTGTGTGTGCATATTAATATGTTGACTACAATCATTGCTGAATTGGAGACGCGAAAGCAATATATAAAGATAGAATTATTCAACATTCGGAATATGTCATTTACCGAAATATATAGCACTTTGTACACACATATATATACATATATACATGTCTTATCCTAGCATTTATTTTTTAAAAAAGTTTTTGTCAAACCGTGTTCGTGTCAGCAACGTATATACAGTTATCTTTAGTTTTACTGAGTCACTCGTATAATGTTCTTAGTTTATGAACAATTTTGAATTTATAATATGAATTCGCTGGATGTATATATGTATTAAGTGTGTTTGTAGAAACATAATTATTAAAATTTTAACATTAAAAGATATGTCATTATAGGTGAAAAAAAAGATATGTATCAGTATGACAATCAATATTTTTAATATATATATATATATGTATAATAAGACTTTTTAGTAATACGGTGAAAATTCTAAACTTGCATTTTTCTTTTGGTTAAATGTAATACGTTATATAAGAATTCGGTTGTTCTAAACCTGATCTTCCAAGACTAGAATTCTCCTTTCTCCATTATTTTCACCAATATAAATAACAGTTATGTTTTTATTTTTATATAAAAAATTAATGATTAATTTAATCTTTGTAATCTTTTGATTGCTCATTAAAAGAACAAGTAGATTTGGTACGTGCTTAGAACATGTCTATCTTTGTTTGTTGAATCCTATATTGAATTGTGCAATACACACGACAAGTTATATATATATATATATATATATCAATGTATCAATAAAATATTATTTAGAATTTATTTTGGTAATATACCCATTTTCTAGCTTGAAAATTTGATTTTATTCTAATATTAGGATTTGAAATTTAATTCAGGATTTAATAATTATGAGGATTATTGCTTTTCTTTTTCTTTTTCCCTTAATTTTGCTTAATAATTTTTTAAAATAAAAATTTTATTGCATTGTTTGTCTTTCATAATCAAACGTTTATTTAATTCAGATTTTGATTATATAGAACAGTATAAAATTAAATAAAATTTTGGATTTTTTTAATATGACATATCAAATTTGACCATCAATATAAGGGTCCACCAATCCATCTCTGTCCAAAAATATATACAAGCGGATTAGTTATGTTATTACCAGATAAAATCAACATAATTTTTAGGTTGTACAATGGATAATAAAATCGAATGAACCAAATATAACTGAACTATTTTGATTCGGTTTAATTGTATAAAAAATAATTGATCGATATTAATATAAAAATCCAATTAGTTATAGTTCAGTTGAATTATCAATGGATTTAATTTGATTAATCGAAAAATTATTTTAGTTTAGTTATAAATAAAACTACTTTTGAGATAGTATTTCATTTTCATCAAATTCTTGGTATTTTTCATCCATATTCAATACAACAATATAATTGAAGTGTTATATAATAAATTCAATAACTAATAGGATAATTTAGTATGTTTTTAGTTCATTGTCTTTGTATGCTATTTTATTAGTTTATTATATTATTTAATATTTTATTCGAACTGAAACCAATTTTTTCCAACCATAATAATTTATCACATAATCACAAACTTGCATTACATTCTTTAGACAAGTTATTTTGAAAGTGAAGAAGAAAGAAAGAAAGTAAAATCACATATATCACTGCTCATCTTAAAAAGTATTATTATTTCATTAAATACTTAAGTTTAAAAAAATACAATGTAACAAGACTACATAAAACTTATACATCTATATATATTTTAAATAAAGAATAGAAAAATGGTAGATACACTACTCAATCCGATGAGACATACATGTACCCTCTTCGTACAATGCATCCATTTAGTACTGGGAAAAATATCCAAAGTATTCATATCTGATTCGTATTCGAACCGTATTCGATCCGAAAAAGTAAATATCCGTAGGAACAAATACAAATACATATACCAGAATTTAGATATTCGACAAATACAAATACAAAGTATAGTCAATTATTCGTAAGTATTCGTATCCGTAAGTACTAAATAGATAATTTATTTAATATAAAGATATATATAATAAATTAATTTTAAGGATCAAATTATAAAGTATTATTATAATTGATTTTCAGATCAAATATAAAATATATAAAGAAAGAATTATTATATTTAGAATTTAAGGACTAAAATGTAAATTATAAAAGTTTTAACCCTCATTTAAGGACTAAAATGTAAATTATTTATAATTTTTTTATTATTTTTTTTAAAAATTGATTTTATTACGAATACAGATATCCGATGAATATCCGAATATTTGCGGATATTCGAATTTACGAATATCCGTATTTACGAATACGAATATGAATAGTAAATTCGAATATTCGACGAATACGAATACGAATAGTCGAATATTTACGGATATTCGCTATTTGCCCACCCCTACATTCATTTATTCGTGATCCACTAAACAACACGAAAAATAACACAAGAACACAACTCTAATCTAACCATCGATTGAATACCTTAGGTACACGGCTTATACGACAACGAACCAGAGTTCAAAAAAATCTGCATATCTCTAGTTCGCATACTATCATACCACAAAAAATTTATGGGGTAAAAAGGAACTTGACAGTTTTGGATTACTTGACTTGAACATCACACAACTCGACTCAGCATTGGTGGTATTCTGAATTGCTCGACCGAATGTATTTTAGTAGTCGTATTTTAGGGTAGAACTTTATTGTCCTGATAGGTCCAACTCTGAATGCTCTTCCTTCTGCTTGATCTTGGCCATGCATGCAACGCTCGAATGAGTGGTGACATAGCTCAACTGTTTAGTGTTGCCTACCTGGTTTGCTTTATTTAGTTTTTTTTTAATTGTTTGGACTTTATAAATATGACCTTTATTGTAATACATTTTAACTAAGTTTTATATAATTGAGATTTAACTACGTAATAAATTTTTGGAGAGATTCTAAGTGTTCGCCGATTTATCAACACTAAATCACAAACGTTGTGGCGTCGTCATTGAGTCTAAGGTTTTTTAGTCGAGTTTTAGTTGTGGTTTAGGACGTTCATGTTTTTGAAAGAATAAGTTGCATATTTTACTATCGTATTGTTAGGGAGTTTCAGTTCAATTAGATCTATTTAACAAGAGAGCATCGGTGTAGAATCCTATCAATTTCTTTTGATAGATTTTAAAGCTTTAAGCCTTTTAGTTTTCCGTTGTATTTTTTTAACGGACGTTACATAAAACCGATCATAATTTTTTTGAGAACGTAGGATGGGTATCCCGTTGATTGATCTTCGGACGTTTTCGATCCTCGCATCATGATTTTTCTAGTTATTGGTTGTATTCGAGTTGTGCAAGTGGCCGAGGGAATTTGTTGACGGATGCAATGCATTTGAAACCCTAAATGACATTTTCTTTTTCATCATTTACTCTTCTTCTTCTAAACAATCCAATATTGTTTCTTAGATCAAACAATTTTATGTAAATGACTATATAAATGGTTAAATGAAAAAAAATTAAGTTTTTAATTTTAAAAAACATTTTACCTTAAAGCTGTAGATGTTCTTTCCTTGGAAATAAGTGTTTACTTATGATAACATTAACTAATATAAAATATTCAAAACCTTTGGTTCATCACGACCTCTTCAAAGATAATGCTTGGAATAAAAAAATAAATTTTGACCTTAATAAAGTTCCATAGGTTTTATTTTTATCAAATAAAAATAAAAGAAGAAGAAGAAGAAGTCAATATGCTATTAGCATATTTGAATAATATATAACATTACATCAGTCTATTAATATAGTGTTGTACATGAAAATACAAACAGACGAATTAATTTATAATTTTGTCTAACTATTTTTAGCAATCGATTTTTTTAGGGTCATTTTTTTTATTACGTCATCTAACTATTTGCAAGATGACTCGTTCAATCTTGTTTGGTAATACTTTAAACTAATTGCAACTCATTCTCTCGTGATAACTTTATATATATATATATATATATATTTCGATACTTACATATTATGTTTGACTTGATAATACGAATATTTGAAATGAGAATAACCTGCTAACATTTTGATTTTTTTAAAGATTAATCACTATCGAAACCAATTGAATAAAACATTAAAAACGTACGGAGAAGCTTTGTTGGAGAAACTTAAAAGTATAGATTAACTACAAGATCATTAATATAATTAACAAAAAAAAATATCTATTTAAGAATGAAATTTTCACAGAATTATGAGATGAGATGATTTAGGTTTAGCCATTAAAATGCGTTATTGAATCGTATGTGATAAAATATGCAACTACATTTTGAAAGAAGTCAAATCAATTCTCCGTTGTTTTATTAATCACGGAATACGTTCTTATATAATACACAATATCAAACGTAAAAAGGAAATATGATATCGCATAATATTATACAATCTTCGAAAATATTTCGGTATTAAATAATATATCGGAAAATATCCAGAATATCTCGTAGAATATCATGCGACTACATTTTGAAAGAAGTCGAATCAATTCTCCGTTGTTTTATTAATCACGGAATACGTTCTTATATAGTACACAATATCATACGGAAAAAGGAAATATAATATCGCAGAATATTATACAATCTTCGAAAATATTTCGGTATTAAATAAGATATCGGAAAATATCCAGAATATCTCGTAGAATATCATCAGCATAATCCGTGTGATATCGGAGAATATTCTCGTACCAATCACACGGATTATATCCGTTAATACCCTCCCTCAAGTTGGAGCGTGCAAATCGTGAACGCCCAACTTGGAAGAAAAACGCTCATTCGGTACGCCATAGGGCGTCGGGTTCGGTACGCCATAGGGCGTCGGGTTCAATACGCCATAGGGCATTAGGGGTCTAGGTTAGAAGAAACAAAACAGAGGATCAGAGAATCATAGATAACAGATTCAAGAATCATTGAAAACAAGAGGAAATTTTCGTCGGAGAGAAAGGAGGAAGAAAGAAAATCACAGAGAATGGGATCGAATAAATCAATTTTCGTCGATCGAGAAGAAAACAAAAGATGGATCAATTTTCGAGAGGAAACAGAGGTATATTTAAAGGGGGAATCTGGGAAGAAGAAGAAGAAGAAGAAGCAATGATCAAGAGAAGCAGAACGACCGAAGAAGAAGAGTCGACTGAGGAAAAGAAGAACCGACTGAGAATCTGGCGTGAAGAAGAAGAAGAAGAAGGATATGACGTGAGAATCTGGCCGAGAAGGAAGAAGAAGAAGAATTTTGGAGAAAAATATGGCTAGGGCATAAGAAGAATCTAGGAGAAGAAGAAAGAGACTGACGTAGAATAAGAACCAAGGAGGTGGGAAAAAAAGAAGGAGAGAAAAAGAATCGTACGAGGAAAAATATTTTTTTTAGATTAGAAGCTCTGATACCATGATAAAATATGTGACTACATTTTGAAAGAAGTCGAATCAATTCTCCGTTGTTTTATTAATCACAGAATACGTTCTTATATAGTACACAATATCATACGTAAAAATGAAATATAATATCGCAGAATATTATACAATCTTCGAAAATATTTCGGTATTAAATAAGATATCGGAAAATATCCAGAATATCTCGTAGAATATCATCAGCATAATCCGTGTGATATCGGAGAATATTTTCGTACCAATCACACGGATTATATCCGTTAATAGTATGTTTACGAATGTAAAATCCATTTAGAATTCGTTCGTAATTGCAGATTGTCTAGGTATATAAACGGTAAAATTACTAATTATAGATGAATTATAGAATGATTATGAGTTTACTTATAATTTGTCGCAAATGTCTTTGATCAGTTAGAAAAATTGTTATACAAAATCTCATCATATTTCGAATTGTCAACAAAATTATCATTTTTTTGTTCTCTGTAATTTTTATTGTTTATTATTGTGATATTATGTTTCATATTGAATATTTCTGTTTCTAGATAATGGATATACACAAAAATAAATTAAAAAACCATATAGAATCATCTTTATATAAGAGTTTTTATCTATAATTATTATACATGGTTATTTTTTTTATGAAACTTATACACCACATAAAAACAGTAATCGTGTTGAACAATATAATAAAGGTATTGAATGCAATGCTACTATTGTGATGAATGAAAACATTGAGATAAAACCTTATTTCAAACTAATATAAACATATTAAAGAGGATTGATCTGAATGTAAACATCCGATAAAATTGAAACAATACAGAGAAGATTTGCATGACCACTGCGCAAGGATGACACGCATAAATTGAGAAATGGTCCAAATTTTTAAACCACCTGTCGGGGTGGCAAAGTGGTTGGGTTTGATTCCTTTGCTCCGTAATTGGTGGGAGGGGTTTTCACATGGTCTCCCCGGACCCGTGGGTTTCCCCGCGTTAACAAAAAAAATCATGTTTTGAGATAATTTTTATAGATTTACTAAGTTGCCCTCCGAATGACTATCAACTTTATTTTATAGATTTACTAAAATAGCCCTTCAAGGAGAGCGAAAATGCTGGATGGCAATTCGGGTGCAAGGACAAATCGGTACTTCCCTTCGATGTGCTTCTGGAATAATTTTAACGGAATGTTCTACAACAAAAAAGAAAGAAAGAACGGAATCATGTTTCTATATGTAACAAGGAAAGAGAGAACGAAAAAAGATTACAAGGTGGTCGTGAAAACCATAAAAAAAAAAGGTGGAAAGAAATGTGGATTTTAAGATATTTTTTATAGATTTGGAGAATTATTCAAAAAAAAATTTATAAGTGGAGGAGACAACGATCATAGAGGGATGTGAGTTGAGAGCTAGAGAGAAATGAGAGATGTAAGTACAAGAATGACACTAACTCGAAAAGATGGAAAGTGACATTTGGAAAATCAGATGACATCGAATGACGGGATGGTACAGTTTATGTACAATCTGTCCCCAACTTTGTACATATGTTGTACACAACAAGCGATATACAACGTGTGTGATATAACGTGTTTGTTACAATGTGTGTGATATAACGTGGCATGACATGAAATTGTCCCACAATATGATACAATGTGTATCCAACATATGGTTTAAAATAGCATCGTCATCCCTAAAATTGTTTAATGTTGTCATGCAATGCGAAGTAATACGATAATTCTACAACGTGGTACAATGTATATAATACATGAAAAAAAATTTAAAAAAATAGTGAAAGATGAAAATTTTGCGTAGAAAAATTATGAAAAGTCGATAAACTTTGCCATGTATGATGAAATTTAAGATTGTGATGTGAGATAAATTTAGTGGACTTAGAAAATTTTCGAAAATTTTTGTCAATAAAATAAAAAAAAAGGATAAAAAATGAGAGGTAAAAGAGAAATGTTATTTAGTCTATTAGAAGTCAGGAGAACTTAAAAATAAAATAAAAAATACATTTTATATGGTATTAATTATTTAAACCAGTTAATTTCAAGTTCAACCTGATCGAACCCTATCAAGCTTTTGAGTTGCAATGATGGCGGTGAGGGCCGTCAATGGTTGCTCCATCCTTCGCTCGGCCACTTCCTGCGGCGGTCCTCCCATCTTCTCTTTGCGCCGCCGTTTCCATTTCCCTAAAGCATCTGAATTTCGGGAATTATCCAGATTAAGGTTTCGATTTCCAGTGTTCTTATCGGAGCGGCAGTTTTCCGGACGTCCCAGTGATGGCGATACTCCGTCATGCTCGTCTTCTTTGCATAGCTTGATCGGCAGCATGCTGGAAGAGCTCGAAGCCCTTCGCAAGCGCAGGAGCACCCGAAGCGTTCGCGCCAATGCCAAGTGCGTTCCCATTTTTCTCTAATATCATTGAATTTTGTAATTCCTTTTGGAATTAAGAACTAGCTGTGGAGGAGTTCTTGTAGTAACTAGGTGAACATGTAGGGTTAAATTAACAAGCAATGGAGAGCTTCTGGAGGATAAGTTAGTGAACAAGGAACTACAGGCGGGTTTCCTTCTTGAGTTCAAGAAGGACGCCGATAGAGTATTGTTGGCAGTTGCTCATAGACCTGATGGAAAGAAGAATTGGATGGTCTTTGATCAGGTTTTCCTCAGAATCATATGATTTTGTGTGTAAATTGCTTAGAAAAATTCAGAGTTTTAGGTTTACGAAAGGTTTTATGATGCAGAATGGTGCTACATGTTCCATCAAACCACAACAGATTACTTATATTGTTCCTGGTATTGAGAAGTTTGATCATACAGAACTTACAGATTTTCTACAGAGAGCTCAAGATAACTTGGTACATGTTCACATTGCAAAATATCAGAATTCATGATAGCCATGGATGAGTTATTAGTTGCAATTTGAATCAGGACCCTGCACTACTTGAGTTTGCTTGGATGGAGTTACTTGAGAAGAACAAGTCTGTGACTCCAGAAGAGTTAGCAGAGGTACCATAGATTTGAGTTTTTTAAGCTGTTAAGCCTGTGGTTTGACACTAATTGTACTATGCAGATGATATATGGTTGTTCAGATCCTCTTGAAAATTACTGTGCTCATATTTTGTTATCAAAAGATGAAGTATACTTTACTGTCCTGGAGTCAAAAGGTTGGCGATCAATATATGGCCCTCGGTCTAATGAACAGGTATCTTCTGGCCTGTTTTTCTCGTGTTGATCTTTCTATATCAAGTCTGTCTTTGAACACCAAAAAGGGTTTTCACAGTAGCTTTTGCTTGGTAATGTATGATTTTTTTTCCTTCAGAAGATATCGGGATTTCGTTCATCTGCTTCATTCCTCCCATTAATTTATGGACTCCACTTAAAATAATCCATCCTGGTTGAAGTTTCTAGTAATATCAGGAGATCATGTTGAAATCAATTCAAGTTTATTGGGTGATTGCTGTTAATTAAATTAATAATTTGCGATAAGTTCAAAGAGATCCTGATTGTTCAAGTTTGAATTATTTGACTATTGCACATGTTTTTTGCAAGACAACCTCATTTCCTCTGATGGTAGTTATACACTGAAACCTTTTTATAGGTGGAAGAACTTATACGAAGGAAAATTTCTAAAGAGGCGGAAGAAAAAAGGTTTCAGGAGTTTGTGCAAATGCTGAAGTCTGCTAAAGAGATGCCTAGCAATGCCAAACCTCTCAAATCTTCATGGCAAACTGAAGATAATGTACGAGATAACATTGAGTCGCTTAAAGCATATGCCATGGATACATGGGCTACAAGTGACCAGCGGAAAGTTGCTGGAACGGTGAGTCAGAAATCATATAATTTTGTCTTTTGAGGTGCCTTCTCTTATTTTATCGGTATATGGTTGTTAAGAGACTTCTCCCACGTAGTTATATAGTGGCTTCTATTGATTTTTTGTTACTGGTTGATAAAGTTATGGCAAATCGATATATTTATAATAATGTTATTTGTTTTCGGATTTTTTGTGTCAGATATTAAAAGCTATGGGATTGCAGAAAACAGCTTTGTCTGCATTATATCTCCTCATAGATATTGGTTATTTCCCAGTACATGTCAATCTTGAATTGCTCAAGTTAAATCTGCGTACCAATCACTCCGAAGAAATCATCGAAGCTGCTGACATTCTTCTTTCAGAGTCACCCGATCTTGATGAGGTGAGCAACTTCGCCTTGCGTTTGGTATAAAAATATTATATATATATATATATTTGTTTCTGATACAAACCCATCTAGGCAAGACGCTATTAAGTTTTATGCTTCAGTAAAATCTTGAAACGCTTACTTGCTCAAACATTTATGCAATCATTAACATATTTTGCTGATGTTGTGATCATTATAAACATATTTCGCTGCTTTGAAAAACTCTCGTTGTCCTGAAGTTCACCGGCAGTTATTCTTCGTAGAAAGTCTCGGTTCCTCTTCGATCTTCATCTTCTCTTGCTCTCAAATCCTTTTTATCCAAATCAAGGTAACAATCTTTGTTCTGGCTTTGATTCTTTTTTTTATATCTTTGTTACATCTTCGAATTCAATTTTTTTTTCATGATGTTGTGATCATTTGAAAGCTGTATGGGTTTGGATTTGCTTGAATTTTTCGAATGATCAACATATATCAGAGTTGTATAGATATCGAAACATATATCAGAGTTGATCATTCCAAAAATTCAAGCAAATCCAAACCCATACAGGTTTCCAATGATCACAACATCATGAAAAAAAAATTGAATTCGAAGATGTAACAAAGATATATAAAAAAAAAATCAAAGCCAGAACAAAGATTGTTACCTTGATTTGGATAAAAAGGATTTGAGAGCAAGAGAAGATGAATATCGAATAGGAACCGAGACTTTCTACGAAGAATAACTGCCGGTGAACTTCAGGACAACAGGAGTTTTTCAAAGCAGCGAAATATGTTTATAATGTTATTTATGCAATAGGATAGCAGAATAGATCTTACACACTTGAAGGTTTATGCAATCGATGTTGATGAGGCTGATGAGGTAAATTTTTTCTACTATATCCTCCACGACCTAAAATAACAAATTCCCAACTTGCCCTTGAATGTACTCTCTATGCACAATCCTTAGTATTTTTTTTATTTCTCGGTATTTCAGCTCGATGATGCCCTAAGTGCATCAAGATTACAGGATGGACGAATTAAAGTATGGATACATGTTGCTGACCCTTCTAGATTTGTTAACCCAGGGAGCAAGGTGGACAGGTAGCTTTTGTGCTTTAACGAATGAATACGACGTTGAAATTTAGTCGGTATAATTTACTCAAAAGTGTTCAGGGAGGCAAGGAGAAGAGGAACATCTATCTTTCTGCCTACGGCTACTTATCCCATGTTTCCAGAGAAACTTGCAATGGATGGTATGAGTTTAAGACAAGGAGAAATATGCAATGCAGTTACTGTATCTGTTGTTCTTCATTCCGATGGCAGGTAAATCATAGTATTCATTTATGTTACTTCGTCTAATTTCTATTGGAAATGCTCAGCATTGGAAGAGTACCTTATGATCCGTTGTTACAGTATTGCAGAATACTCGGTAGATAATTCTATCATTAAACCAACTTATATGCTGACATATGAAAGTGCAACGGAGCTACTTCACTTGAACCTGGAAGAGGAGGCTGAGCTGAAGATTTTGTCTGAGGCCGCTATCCTCCGCTCTCAATGGCGTCGGGTACAGGTTGGTTCCAGTTTTTGTGGGTTTTGCTAGCTTCATCCTCAGTTAGTATCCCGAATTGCGATACCTTTTACATTTTTGCTTTTTTTTCGAAATTCCCATACGGGTATGTTTAGAGAATGATTTAGATCCTAACATATTGGGCGAATTCTAAGTAACCATGTCGGATGCTCTTCTGCTGCTCATCCTCTTGGTTCTGACTGTTGCCAGTAGTGTCATCCTAAATGTTGGTTCATCTAATGGTTTCTTTTTCACCTCACACAGGGTGCAGTGGACACAGCTACACTAGAAACTCGTATCAAAGTGGTGAATCCTGAGGATCCAGAACCTTTAATTAACCTTTATGTTGGAAATCTGGCAGAACCCGCCATGCGCCTTGTCTCAGAAATGATGATTCTTTGCGGGGAAGTTGTAGCTTCATTTGGCGCCCAGCATAATATTCCGTTACCATATAGAGGACAACCACAATCGAATATTGATATATCTGCATTTGCACATCTTCCTGAGGGACCTGTACGTAGCTCAGCTATTATCCGAGTAATGCGTGCTGCAGAAATGAATTTCAAAAGTCCAGTACGCCATGGTGTGCTCGGACTTCCTGGTTACGTTCAATTCTCATCTCCCATTCGTAGATATATGGATCTTACCGCACATTATCAGGCGAGTCTTTCTAATCTCGTGCTAATTCTTTTAGTGTGCCATTAACTGTGCTTCGAGATGATCATTTATTGTTCATGCTTCCAAATTCTCTACAGATAAAGGCTTTTCTTCGAGGCGATGATCTACCGTTCTCATCTGGCGAGTTAGAAGGCATAGCATCGACAGTAAACATGCAAAGCAGAGTCGTAAGGAGACTCTCCAATAGCAGTCTCCGTTATTGGGTGATAGAATATTTAAGAAGGCAACCTAAAGAAAAAAGATATACTGCTTTGATCCTAAGATTTACCAAAGACCGGAATGCGACCCTTTTATTGGTAGAGGTAATTGTTCAGTTCTCCCTTCTCACCAAGAAATAATAAATCTCTGGATTAGAGAAAGATCCTTCAAAATAGGGGTGGCCAATCTGGGTTCGGGTTCGGGTTCCTCGGGTTTCGCTTCGGGTTTTGTAAAGTTAGACCCGTATTGAATCCAAATGTTTTTGGTCTGGGTTCGGTTCAAGTTCGGGTTCAAAAGCATTGGACTCGAAATAACACGAATTATATTTGGATATTTGGGTTTTTCGGGTAGTTTGGGTTATTCGGTTTGTTCAGATTATTCGGGTTCGGGTTTTTCGGGTATTATATATAATTTGGGGTTATTTGGTTTTAGAATTCTTTAGATAATTTGTTTTTAATATAAAACAAAAATAAAAATATCAAATATAACATAAAAAAATATATAAAAGAAAATATACTAATATTTTTTAGTGTTTATATAACTTTTAAAAAAATTAAATTATATTTTTTTATTTTTTATTTTTTAAATTGGGTTGTTTGGGTTGTTCGGTTTCAACCCTAACCCGAATCGGACCCACCCAACCCCAAACGTGTTCTGAAATTTGAACCCATATGGGTTTTTAGGGTAACCCATATTCTAAACGATTCGGGTCGTTCGGATCGACGGATCGATCTGGGTAACTCGGATTGGTCACCCCTACTTCAAAATACTAATACATGAATGTATATTATCAGCAATCCTTATCCAACTAGGTGTTGAATAAGTAAGTATTATTTGTATAACCTTTAACTAAATGTATCAGGTGGGGCTTCAAGAATCGGCATGGGTTTCAGAGGGAAAGCAGATTGGGGATGAAGTACAAGTTCGAGTAATAGAAGCTCATCCACGCGATGACGTTATTACCCTCAAAGAGGTCGTGTAAAAGACGAAAAAACCATTTCTTTAAAGTTCCCGAGAACCCGTCGTGCTTCTAAAAGGAGGTGAATTCTTTCTTACTCCATTTTATCTGTTCCTAAGGGAGGAAATGTTAAATCCATCATGAAAATTGATTCTTAGGTGATATGATTTTGAAGCCCTAAACTCTGAAGAGTTGCTTCCCACACACACTCTCTCTCAAGGACAATGGCTACAACACCTTCCAGGTATTTATCACTAATGGCTTATTTGTTGTTTGTTGTAATGTTCATACAAAATTCTATTATGGTATTAGTATAGTATAGGTACCATCAAGTTTAGAAATATTGTTCGGATCAAGAATAAGATTAGAGGAGATTAAGCCAAAGGGAACATGAAACCCTTGAGTCTTGTAAAAAAAATAATTATTTACTTTCTCGATCCAATTTTATTTGTCTTAAATTCGGATCGTCCAACCAGTTAAAGGAGGTACGACTAAAAAAAATCAATGTCAACATGCGTTTGATAAATTTTAAATGAAAACGAGCGTATTTAATTCAATCATTTTGAGAAATTCATCGTCGATATCTTGGATATATTAGTAAATAATTCTTACCCTCTAGGTACTGACCAAGAGCCGAATCATAGAGTGATACACGACGACGACAGACTTGCATCGCCATAATGTGTCACTCGAATTAGATTCGTCTTGGATCTTGGTCAGTGTCAGAGTAAATGGGTATGATTTATTCTTACCAAAAAGATGATAACGAATCTCTCATCGTCGGTTCAAACTCCTATGGTTTTTCTTCTGTTCATTATTTTGACTAAGTAACATTTCTTCTCCTTAGTTTTTCATTTGAGTCTTTAGAATATGAATCGGTTATTGTGCTCATGACCTAATTGTGAATGCAATTGTAATTTACAAACCACAACACCTATCCTCGTGGTTTTAACTTTTATAACATGACACTTTCATTTGATTGCTTGAACTTTTAATTGTACCTTGTCCACTTTTTCAATATTCAAATAAGGCTTTCTTCATCTATATAACTTTTCTGTTTATCTTAGGGTTGTTATCAATCAATCTCGAATAATTTTAACCTTTTTCAGTGTTGTCATCAACAAGATTGAGTCCAACAATTGACTCTTGATTGGTTTATGTGCACTCTTGAAAAGTTTATCTCGATGTAGGTGGATGATATGATCACATGAGGCGAAAGAAACTCTGTGAGATAAAGAAGATGAAAAAAATAAAAGATACCACAAGAGGTGTGAAAGCTTATTGATACAATAAAAAAATGACTTCAAATGTTATTGGAACAAGTTGAAGATACCAGATTCTTATGAACGATAAAAATATAAATTTTATTTCTATCAAATTCAAGTCTGTCGAATACAAATGAGAGTCCTTTATAGGAGATGCTCCATATGATACATATGATTGGTTGTACCAACATCTACTATGATTTTATATTTAAGAAGAGATATGTTCCCAGACTCAGATTTACTTGTTGTACCTACGCCAGAGCGTTGAAGAAGTTTGCGAATTTCCTCAATTTTTGCACGGAGAGCTGAGTTTGATCAGTTTCTGTTTGAAGAGTTGGCGAATGAACGACTTCTCTCGGTTGATTTTGCTCCCTTGTGCATAGTTTTGTGTGAAGAATCCAAATTTTTTTCTTAGTGTGGCCATTCTTTTTGCAATGTTCACACCATATATGACTTTCCTTTCGGTTCTTGTGTTGTTGCGGTTATAGTGAGCAATTTCACTCGAAACTCCAGGAAAGAGTCGAGTAGATCCTTTCATTGGATCATTGTACACATTTCTTTGAATTCTGGAAATGAATTTTGATGAAGGATGTGATGATAAGATAGTTGAAAGATCTGTGTAGGGATTGGAATAGCTCAAACACTTGATCTTGATTCTCTCGATCGACTATCTCCTTTGGATCAACTGTGAATGGATACAACTTGCCTAGTTCAACCCTCAGATCCTTGAAATCTCCAAGGTGGTGATTGAAAGGCTTGTTGTCTTGTTGCAAACGGTTTAAGGCCTTCTTGAGTACGAAAACTCTTGCAAGATTGGACATGTTGCCATAAACTTACTTTAGCTCGTCCCAAAGAGTTTGAGCATTCTCCTTATGACCATAAGCACAAAGAATATGAGGAACGAGTGAATTCTGAAGGAGCACATGGCATCAAGGCTTCTTCTTGTGCTTGATCTGAGGATTGCTCCGCGCCAATTGCTCCATTGGTGCTTTGAACATATATTTCCGTAGCACCCTGTTACCAAGATTGGTTTTGGTTAGACGGGACCATATCATATAGTTGCCTCCATTGAAGATGATCGGAATACCTCTTTGATGTTGTGTCGCAATGGAAAACATAATAGTGTTTGAAGGGTTGAGAATGAACAAAGAAAAAGAGAAACAAAAAAATGTTGTGGAAGATTATACTCGTCGCTCTGATACCATAAAGACTTTAAGAGATTGATTATGAAAAGATATAGATCGATAGATTAAAGTAGAGATTAAAGAAAAATAAGTTGTAAGAATAAAAAAGAAGAAGATTATAGAATAATACTTATCTATTTTGTGTAATTCGATTACAAAACTATGAACATCTATTTATACACAATTCAAAACGTCTAGAACAAAAGAAATGAAAGAATCAAATCGATATAATTTTGTACAAATTAAGGAGTAGAATTTCATTGTTTCCTTCTTTGCTTACAACGGGAAATGACTTGATTCTGAACTATCTTCTTTCCTTAATTAGGAGATTGCACATATTCCTTATCTCCTGAAATGGCTTTAGATCAATATGTAATTGATGCACAATCTTTTTTCCTTAATTAAGAGATTGCACACATTCCATATCTCTTATTGATAGCTCATAATATAGCTCATCCATTATTTCTAACAAACTCAAGGAGCCAAGCGGATTGAACCTTCTCACGGTCTTCTACGTTGATTGGAGTCTTCTACATTGAAATAGGTCTCAACTCGTCCATCTCAAGGAAATGTCACGATGGTCCAATGGGAAGGAAATGTAGAAGATAAAGATCCTTCTTTATCCTTTCCAACGACCAGAACATCCAAGCCAATCTTATCCCATTGGATTCACCTTCTCAAGATTTCCAACAGCTAGAAAATCTTCCCAACGGCTAGTAGATCAATTTGTTATCATTTTATTATCCATTTTCTTTATTTTTCACGTAGAGCCTCTCCTATATTAAGGACTCCACACCGTTTATAACGACATTGGAATTTGATATAAGAAATAAACCATTTTGTTTTCTTAATCACTGTAAAAAAACACAGTGTTGTTCCAGGAACAATTGAAGTCATATTCGACTATATCAATAAGCTTTCGCACCTATTGTGGTGTACTTCGCTCCACCTTAAACACCTCACTAACCACCATCTCCCACCACCATTGGAAGAATCTTGAAGATGTTTTATGTCAGTCAAGAGATCCTCCATCATCAACCATTACCATTCACCGTTAACAGACGAATTCTTGAAGGTGACCTTAAGCCAGTCAAGAGATCATCTTTTGACCCGAAAAATCCTATTCGAGTGATCAAGGTTAACAGATTCTTCATACGCATCCAAAATTTCAACACCTGAAGCATGTATTAGGTAAGGAAATTTTGTCGGTGGATGGAAACAACACCTCCTTTGTTTTTAACCACCGGCAAAGTTTGCATACCTATGATCATGCTCACTACTATTTTGCGGGCTCTTACGACTAAAAAGCCAGCAGGTTGAAACATGGGATTTTTATTTCCACATGCCGATGAAGTTTGTTTACCTCTAGTTCCGCTCACTACTATTGCACGAACTCTTACGGCAAATAAATCTGGTGGGTGGAAACAGGGAGGTGCATTTTCTCCTATGAACTTTTTTTTTTTTAAATATTCTCGATGGTCGAACATCCAACGAGATTTTCTGTGAGAAACTCCGTCTGTAAATTGGTGAGAGTTGTAGACGATTTAGGGACGCTCACGTACGTTCGAAATTACAAAGGTGTATATGACCAATATCTTCCATCCGGATTGCATACAAAAAGCATTTATGGATGCTCGTTTCTAAAGAATGACGTCGATCCACAATTCGTTTGTATATGACTTTGTGGACGGATTTCAAACTAATTTAGTTGTCCATATATTGTAATTTATATCGTAGTGATTCAACGAGTGACATTAACTTTTAGAAAAGAAAATCAATTGAATGATCCAAATTTTACATTGTACGACTATGATAAATCTAAGTTCAATCGGACAGTCGACAATATTTTAAAAAATTGTCAATCCATTTTTAGATTAAACGACCACAACTTGCTAACAAACCTCCATTTAATCAGACAACACAATGCATACCACGTATGCTCGAGCGAATTTCAAGCGGTTGAGCGACTGCAATGACATCTCTTTTACTATTCATATACGGTCTTGTTTCATATAGCAATAGATTAAAATTACTATAAATAAATGTATAGTACGAAGAGATACAATTCATGTAGTTGTTTGAATATATTTCCAATATATCATTAGATATTTTGAGGATATTCTCCGAGATATTCAGTATATTCTTTGAAATCTCATTTAATACTGATAACGTTTTTCGAAATAATTCAAATATTTTTTATTATATTCGTAACAATTCCTAGTATGTACTAGTGAATATATCAATCCAATATTTATATGGGCCTTCCATCAATCATAATATCAAAACATCACCAAAGTTATGCCGAAGAAGGATTACGAAAAATCTTGATTTAAGTTGCTTCTACATTTTTCATTTACAGACAAAATACAATTATAAAGAAGATAATTGAACATTGAGATGGTTAAGTGTATAATCAAAGAGAAATTAGTTGTCTTTAATGATACCGGAAAAGTCAAAATAGCACGTGAAAGTTTATAATCGGTCTTCAAAAGTCAAAATGCAAAATGTGTACACTCATACTATAAATAATCCGATTCATTTTAATTACATATAGAATCAAACCACCACTTGCAAGAATATTTCCATGTTACTATGTTCCTAATGAAATGTTATTCAAAGTAGGCCTCACCGACCAACCCATGGATGTATTTATTTATGCCCTTATTTTTTATTATTATTCTTTAATCTCTTCATGTATTTTATTTACTATATTGTTAAAATTAACTTTTTATTTTACCTTATGATGTTTATATAATGTGTAAACATTTCTGAATATGTGATCATAACTTCAATAATACATCAGGTTTTAATAGAACTCTACAATTAAATGATCCAATATAAATTATATGTTTCCTACTCCAAATTTGAGTCACATCTTTTGGAAGATATTAATATTGCTTGTGACATCTCGCATTGAGGTAAATATGGTAGTGAAAAAAAGTTTAAAAGATTTCAGGAAAAACAGTCTATTCATTCTCCTCTGAATTTTACCACTTTAATCCAATTCCCCCTGAATTTTTATGCTCATCCGATTCCCTCCTAAATTATCGTTATTCATCCTATTTTCTCCTGAACTTTTAAAATTCATCATATTCCCCTCTCCGTTAATTTTTCTGTTAAATATTTTTAAAACAACCTATTTCCCCCAAACTATATGATTTACAACCTATTCTCCTTGAACTATATGAATTCTAGCTTATTATAATCAGAGATAGATGTAATGATCTATAACATTTATAAAACTTTCTCTCGAAAACAAAATGATAAAGATGATTGTTTTTTATATTTAAAATTATGAATATAAGTTATTTACTCGTATGATCATATACAGTTTAATATAGATATAAATTATGTATAAAAAATTACATATTATTATGCGAATCTAGAACTTTACTCAATGTACATCCAAAGAATAATAATATAATGGTTCTTAGTTCATTATAAAAAATATATAACTTGGTGAAGAATTTTATAAATAGAAAGAACATTGACTATTTAAGACTATTGGAAACACTAATGCTGTTGGAGGTGTCAAGTGGTACGGAAGTGAGATATGGTTTCTTTGCTTCTAAACTAAAAGTACCAAACATTAATGCACATGCCTCATGTTTCCTAATTTACTATATTATATTCACATAGTTAATTATTAATTACATTTATATAACCCTCCAAATAATATAATTTGCTAAACACAATATTTGTCGCACTCTAGCATAAATGATTAGTTTCGTTGAACGTTCTTGGACCCCAAATAATTATTTACTACTCGAAAAATATAAAAAATTTCTCAAAAAGGAGAATATCAAGTATACCCTAATGGTGCTTGAAGATTTGAAGCATACTCTCGTAAATTTAATGAAAAAAAATGGAGAATATGTGTCCTTATATTTTGTTAGTGAAAATACATACGGTTTGATATTTTTGTTAGTGAAACAAAACCTATTTCAAAATTGAGAGGAAGGAGCGAGAGGCAATTTCGAAGTTGAGAGCAATTTTCAGCCATTTTCGAGCGATTTCCAGCAATTTCGAGCGACTTCTAGCGATTTTGAACGATTTCCTGCGATTTTCAAGCGTTTTCCAGCAGTTTCGAGCGATTTTTAGCGATTTCAAACGATTTTCGAAGGTCTCGTGATCATATGGGTCGCAAGGATCGTTTGGATCATATGTGTCATATGGGCTATTTGGATGGTTTGGGTCATTTGTTTTGCACTGGATCGCACTGGGTCATTTGGGTCGCACTGGGTCGCACTAGGTCGTTTGGGTCGCATTGGATCCACCGGGTCGTTTAGGTTGCACTTGGTCACAGAGACAATTTGGAAATATCAATATTATTAGGATATTTTTGAAGTTAATTTTTTAGAGAATGATAGAATTGAAATTCTAATAACATTTCAAGGGTATTCTTGAAATTGCACTTCCTCAAAATATAGTTAACTATTACAAAATTATATTAGTAATTATTAGTTTATTTTGAGTATTAGTATATTTTGATTCTCCATTCTTTTTACTATTACATATTTATTTATATATAACTATTTGTTGTTATTCTCTAAATTTAATTTTCTTTTTATTATTTTTCACATTTTCATGTAAATATTTTATTTAGCTTTTATAATTTTTATAAAGACAATGTTTAAACATATGAAAGATAATATGAATTAGAATGGCATTTTTCCTCTCTCATCTTTTTTTCTGTTCTTATACCTCTTATTTTTTTATTATATCCATTAATAATAAATATTTTTTTATTATATTCTCCAATAAATTAATTGAAATGCAGTAAATTTTCTTATATATACAAAATAATTTGGTGAATCAACTACATTCGTATATTTCTAAAGGGCCGAGTTTAATTAGTGATGCTTGCATACAAACAAGTATATAATTCGATTGGTGCACCGTACACATTAACACAAAACAAACAAATTATTTCACTATTTTGAGCTTTAATAGGATTCAAGAATAAAATTTTTGTTTAATAAAAAAATAGAATTAAAAACAAGTGGACAAATGGAAACATTTATGGGTACATAGCGTAGTAATAAGAAAGAATGCGAGAGGGGTTATGGCTTACGTAACTCTTAACTAAATATTTATATTAATATAGTTCAAAGCAATAAATGAAGGCACATGCATATATATATATATATATTGGTTAGATTATATTATATATACTTACATTCATACATCACGCGTTCATACATTTATATGATACAAACCTAATCAACTATTTTATTTGTATTTTAAAAATATAAATTTATAATACATTATAAATAAAACGAGAGGATATTTGTTTACAATTCCGTTATTGTTATTATTTGTTGAAACAACGTAAGATAATCAATTATAATTTTATAATTTTAATGTTTATACAAAAATATATTATAAACTTATGTTTCTAATTAAGAATATAAAAATTATAAATTAATACACAAGATTTGATATAATTGTTATGATGATGCGGGATACCCCCATAAATTTTATATTTGAATATCCGAATCTTTTAGGATATTTATATTCGTATTTGAATTCATCTAATTTCAATTTAAAAATCGAATATCTGAAGTTGAATCTATGATATCATGTCGCACCCGTGTATTCATCTCATGCACCTCCACCATTTCCATAACCATTTTTGAGGATATATATCAAATACTATAAAAAAACACGAGCTTTTCAACGGACGTATCAACGGATCCGTCTCTTGATGACACTTTCCAACGGACGTCTTAGAATGATCAATGGACAATTATTCGTTACAATCAGTTGCAATTGGTAACGGACACGCAACGTAAAAAATCTGTTGCATATATCTGTTGAACGGTCGTTTGAAACCCAAAAACCGGCTAACGGTTCGTTAACAATGACAATAGATGCCCATTGAAATTGTAACTTTCGAGGTTACCATTGGAATATTTCAATGTGAATTTTCAATGGTCATCCGTTGAACATTTCACCGGTCATCTGTTGAAATTGTTGGTTCAAGACTAATCGGGTTGAAAAGTTTCGATTGTCACGTTTTTATGCAGCAACTCATTCCAATTGCATTTTCCGAGCTTTTACCAAGAAATGTTCACGATGTGCTATGTGGAATTAGCATCTTTTTCAAAGATATATGTTTAAGAAATTTAAATAAGGGATTACTTGGAATTAATGAAAAACAATATATAGACTATTATGTTCATTGGAAAAAGTTTTTTCACCTTTCTTCTTTGATGTCATGGAACATTTACGAGTACATTTACCAGATGAGGCAATACTCGGTGGGCTAGTTCAATTCAGATGGATATATCCTTTCGAAAGGTTTTTCTCTCATCTAAAGAAAAAAAAGCAAAAAACAAAGCATTGGTTGAATGATATATTGTTAAACAATACTTGTTGGATGAAATCACATATTTCAACACATTTTATTTCAAGTCGCGTATTCCGATGAAACAAAGACGTTCACCGGAAGATCACACAAACTATCTATATCAACATAATCTGTAATTTGGCACTATTCTCGCAATATTTACACCGATTAGACGTATATGAGGTAAATCCGAAGAATATTGGCTAACATCAGATGAGTATAATCACATCCACACATAGATATTACTAAATTGTCAGAGCTATTACCTTTCGAAAGGTACAAAAAAAATGAAAATCGATCTTATAAATGCAAATATATATTTAAAAATATATGTGTTAACGTTCTTTCATTACATGATATTTGATGAAGAAGTAATGGCTGCATATCCTCATCTAAATGCAGATGAACTCTTGAAAATGAAACTTCAACATTATGGCTCATGGTTGAACGATTACGTAAGTAAACGTATATTCATGCGTTTTATATATAAAAATAAAATGTTATGTTATAAAGTATTCATTTTTTTATGTTATATAGGTTAAATCTTCTGATGAGAGACATCCTACATGGTTAAAAGATTTGGTTAATGGTCTTGCATAAAATGTTATGTGTTGGCCAATTTTTCTTATTCGATGATACACATTCCACACGTACGAACACGGAAAACACAGAAACACATACAATTACAGCGTTTGTGTTAATAGTGAAATAGAGGGTGATAATTTCTACGATATTTTGCACCAAATCCTACAGGTGGAATATTTCGGTCTCGTTGGATTGAATGTAATAATTTTTAAATGTAAATGGTTCGATCTAACCGTAGGATATGGTACAGGAAAAAAAATCGATGGAGAGGAATTGATATCAATCCGGCATGATAATATTATAAATATGTTCCATTCATCACAATAAATCAAATAGATCAAGTATGTTACATGCAATATCCAACAACATTGAAACGTCAAATAGAGGAGTGGTGGGCCATCATAAAGATCAAGCCGCGAGGAGTTATAAATATACAGATGAATACCAACACCAAAGAAACCTCGGAATTATCAAGAAATTGCTGAAAACCATATAGGTTCTACTTTCACATCAAATTGAATGACTTGTTACATTATTTGTAAGTTTGAAAACATGTTCTGATATGAATGTTTTATGGATACTTTTTTATTAGTAGTATAAAAACATTGTAATGTAGTTCAATGAAGAAGTAAGACTTACATTATTCACAAAATAATCGTAATCATTCTTCCAAATTCATCCATTTATTTCTTACAAGCCATAAATTTTCTGAATATAAAACGAGAATCTCATTTATATTTGTATTTACACTGTTACAACAACAAAAATTGAGAATGTAGACTAATTTAAACAACAATTTGGTTGCTCAAATCCTTAAAAACAGCATTTTCCTTGTTTGTAATAAGATATTGCTATTTTGACATTTATACATAATTAAAAATTTATATTTAATAAAACAAATATTTAATACCTTAGAAAACAAATAATTTGAATGTTTGATCATTTGTATACGTATCTATATCTAACAAGTATTTTATTTCATTTGTTTATATTCATATCCAATCTCTCGAATATTCAAACTTTTTATTCAAACACAAATTAAATACAAATATTTAGAATATTTTATCTTTTTACAATTTTATTTATTAAGAATTTGGATGTGTGGGCATAACATAATAATATGGGCGCAAATGGTAAATACGTGAAGATGGACCCCACAAACGGTTGAGGCCCAACGTCATCCTCTTCTTAATGCTTCGACCGTATTTCCTGTGTCCGTATACGGACTATATTTTTTTTCTTTTGAGAAATAAATATTTTAGCCCCACCGAATCAAAGAAAATTCCAAAAAGAACCCTTCATAATTCAGAAAAAAAAACTTTTAAAATCTACAACCTCTCTCAAAATTATTAAATATATTTTTAATATGATAATTTTATTTAACAATTAAAATAATTAGATAATATGAAATACATTTTATTTAAATTTTGAACTATCATTTTAGAAAATATATTCACATAAATCAAATTCCCAATAAATAGTGATATAATTACTGGACAATCCTAAATTTTTGAATTAGTTTTTGGGATTAGTTAGATCCAAATTTATATTATACCATCAAATCAAAATCTGATTCGTCTCGATTTGAATATACTAATGTTGGTCTCTCATTACGATATCCATACTACAAGACCGAACTAGGTATAAAGTATAATATTATAATAAATTGTTCCACATCGATTATGATATGAATTCTGGAAGAACTTATCCTAATATTATTGTATAACAATAATATATTGTAAAGTTTATATTTTTTTTATAAAATCATTGTTGATTTGAGTTTACGATGATAAATAATTTGGATTTGTGGGATAACATTTTTAGTAACAATAATATATATATATATATTGATAAAGGATTATTTACCAAATATAATAAAAATGGACTGGATCCGAGGGTTCGTTTCCTTCATAAGAGTTTTCCCATTGGTCACAAATTGACCAAAGCGAAACCACCGCATGAGGTGCCCATGTGCCGGCCACGTGTACTTGCTTTGTTAGAAATTAATATATATATATATATATATAATATAACATACTATGTGTGTGAGCAAACGGTGCAAATAAGATATATAAAAACATATAATCTTATTATGGGTTGTAGCATTTATTACATGGTATTATTACTTTTATTTCATATTTTATATGGTTTTACTGATCTAAATAGTAATCGTCTTACCATATTTTATAGATAAAAAATAAATAAAGACATGGCTTTTTAATTTTTGGATAACGAACGAATCTGTAATCACTATAGTTAAGATACATACATTTTATATACAATAATCTGAAATTTTAAAATTCTTATAATTTTCAGTTATACAAATTTAGCAATTCTAGGAATGAAAAGTGTGTAATGGATGACGTGGAATCCGTTTCTCGTAATTATTATTATATTATTATTATTTAGCATAATAATATAATTTAAAAAAAAAAGAAAAATAAAAAGACACAACACAAGCCGAGTCTCCCTCCATAAGTACCCCTTCGACCTCCTCTCCCTCCCACATCTCTCTCCCTCCCAAATCTCTCTCTCTCTCTCTCTCTCTGAGTTCCGTACAGAAGAAGAATGGCGTCGGAGTCTTACAGAGTACATAGGCTACTGGTGGTTGCCGCTCTGACGGTATCTTTTCTTACGGCGGAAGTGGTAGCAAAAATTCCCGGAGTTTACTCCGGAGGTCCCTGGAAGAACGCTCACGCCACCTTTTACGGCGGCGCTGACGCCTCCGGAACCATGGGTACTCCTTCTCTCTCTCTACATATATATATATATATATCTCCCCCTGTTTTTGTTCATTGATTCATTTGATACAAAACTAGAACTTTCAAACAAATTTCAGACAGAGATTAATGGTTTCTTAGGGTTTAAATAACTCATCTGTTTCGATTCCATTGCATCGTCATACGTTGTTTCAGAGTATATTCTGTCAAATATGGATTTAGGCCTAAATAATCTCAAAATTAGATCAAAAGTTTAGGACGGTTTAATACTATGAATTCAAAATTCATTTCCTAACCGATATGAA